>CM076570.1:1029047830-1029412241 GCA_034641835.2 Pinus albicaulis
CTGTTAATCCCATTACATCATTAGGGGAATTTTGAGCTCTAAAATGGGCCTCCTAAGGAAATTATAAAATAATAGTGGAAAAAATCAAATAAGATTTGATGACATCATCAAATTTTAGAGGGAAAAATGAAAAAACTACTTTTTCGACTCATATTTTCAACTTATCTCCTAAAGTTTTTACTCAAATTTCGAGCGGGAGTACTCGTTGGATGCAAAATTTAATTCCTCATCCAAGGAGTACCCATGTTGCATACTTTCGATGGGTCCTACTACACGAAAAATGAGAAATACATGAAAAACGTGATTGTAATCACGTTTTTTATGTATTTATCATTTTTCATGTAGCAGGTCCACCGAAAGTATGCAACATGGGTACTCCTTGGATGAGGAATTAAATTTTTCATCCAACGAGTACTCCCACTCGAAATTTGAGCAAAAAAATTGGGAGATAAGTTTAAAATACTAGTTGAAAAAGTAGTTTTATTATTTTATTATTTTTTAATATTTTTACCCTTTTACTTAAAAAATGGTGAATTATCCCCCATGGTTGACATCATCATATTGAATCCTATTGGTTCTTATACAGTGTATTTTTGTTGTACATTTTTCTTAGGAGGCCCATTTTAGAACTCAAAATTTCCCTAATGGTTGAAGAACCTTTTAAACAATGGGGGATTGACTTCATTGGAGAGATTCACCCTACCTCTAGCAATCAACATCGATGGATCCTCAGTGCTACAGATTACCCCACTAAGTGGGTAGAGGTTGTTCTTGCAAGCCTAATGCTACCGATTCAATGGTGATCAAGTTCCTGGAGGATAACATAATAGCTCGTTTTGGATGCCCAACTAAAATCATTACAAATAATGCGCAAGCTTTCAAGTCAGCTAAGTTTGTTAATTTCTATCAGCATTACAACATCCTACTGGGTCACTCCACTGCATACTACCCACAGGGGAACGAGCTGGCAGAATCATCTAATAAGACACTGGTGAGGATCTTGAAGAAGACCATCAACGAAAATCAAAAGAACTGGGACTCTCAGCACAAGTTTTCACTTTGGGAAAACCGCATCACTGCGAAAATATCCACGGGAAAGTCCCCTTATGAACTGGTGTATGGAAAATATAATGTCTTCCCTATTCAGCTTGCATTACCTGTGGCCCAATTCTTTCATGAAAGTTAAGAGGATCCAAATGACCTTATCCGAAGAATGAATCAGTTGGTGGATTTGAATGAAACATGGGAACAGGTAAGCCTCTGACTAGCAGAATACCAAGAAAAAATGAAAGGCTTATTTGACCAAAGAGCTAAAGACAGAGAAATCTAGGTAGGGGATTTGGTGCTGCAATGGGATGTCAGAAGAGTGGACAAAGGGAAACATGGGAAGTTCGACCTCCTATAGTTTGGTTCTTTCAGGGTGGAAGAGGTCAGAGGAAACAATACTTTTGCCCTGGAGAACATAAAAGGAGATATACTTGAGGTGCCTGTGAATGGGTAGTTCCTCAAGTTCTATTTTTATCACTAACAAGAGCTAATTCAGCTCATTGTATATATCATTCCACTGTCTATAATCCATTTTGTTTACATTCCTCCCATTTCATCTTCTATATCATATTTCATTTCATCTTCCATTTTTTTCCCACTTGACTGTTGGTATAAAACTTCATCTAATCAATATGTATTTGTGACCCCATGAGCCTAATAAAGCACATGCATTCAAGGTTTGCAAGTTCTCAACGCACTTATAACAGCACGTTGTCCCTAGATGGAGCCAATGTTAGCCTGTGACCACTCATAACATGGAGAGCCAGTCCCTATAAGGAAATCACAGGGCAGAGGTGCGAAGGTTTAAGAAGAAGGCGAAGCTATTCAAGCACCTGCCAGAAGGATGCCCTGTAATCAAAGAGAAAAATTCAAGATCTAGAGCCTGCGCCCTTTACTTTCAAATCGAAGAGAAGCAGAGAAATGGCGTGTTTTCAAGGTTTGGAGGAGGTGCAAAGGGGAAAATAGGCAGTCAAGATCAAAAGTGAAAATTTGGAGCAGAAATATGGACGACAGAGATTAAATCACACATCACTTCCCACAAGTTTTAGCCTTTACCTCTTAATACTTAGTCGAAACTTGTTTGTCAGCTAATGCAATTGGATGGGACCCATCCAACCTTACCGCATTTCCAAATCGCATGCAATCCTTTGTTTCTTCCTTTCCCTTACCTTTTCACCTTTTCGCACTTCTCGACGTTTAAATTCCCACATATCGCACTTCGCAAACCCTATCGTTTACCCTCCACCGCTAACTTACAAATCTTGCGATATGCGATTTGCAAGCGGTCCCACCTCCGTCCTGCCATGTCTCCTCCTCGCACTTCACACTTCACAACAAATAACATTTAACCCCCACTGTGCGCATTGTAAAACTTGTGATCTGTGACTTGTGGGTGCGGTCCCACCTCTGTGCCACATCACTTATCTTCTCCCCCGCACTTTGCACTTCACTTCTTTTAGTGTTTACCACTTCCACTTACGGCTAAACCTTAAGTTTTGTGATCTGCAGGCTGCGATCCGGTTCCCCCATTTTCCACATCACTTCTTCCCATCACATATTGCTCCCCCCTAACCTTATCCCTTACGCTCTGTTGTGAATTCATAAAACCTTCTGACTGCGATTTGTGATGGGAGCAAGGCCCCACCTTCCTTGCCATGTCATCTAAAGCCACTCCCCCGTCTTTGACCCACCTTCTTTGAGTTTAAATCATTTCCACTGTGCGTTAATACTATCAGCCCCACCATTAATCTTGCCATTCCCATTCTTTGTCACACATCCCATCACTGTTAAGCTCTCTGCATCTCTCTGTCACCTCCGCTTCACCCCAATGCATCAAATGACCCTTAACATATTTCAGAACCCCCACGACCTTCAAACTTTAACCATTGGGGGGGGGGGGGGGTCTGAAATGGGCAGTCTTAATTACCTCCCACTCTTCCACATGTCATCCTATTGTCATTTCACACCCCCCTCTCCGATACCACTTACCACTTGAGACCCCCTCCAAAATCTGGTTCCCGTTTTGTAATTCAAAAACACCGCATGGGCTTTTGGGCAGAACATGCAAGTTGTGGGTTTTTCGGTCTGCTCAGGAGATCTCCGCTAAAGAACCAGGTGAACACAGTACGACAGGCCTCTTCATAATGGATTAAGTGGAAATCACTAGACTGAGGGAGTGGAGGTTTGCAAGCAATAGATGGAATCATGTGATGACAGTCAGTATGTCCACCTATGACTGCTCCTTGCCATACTGTCTTTAATGCTCCCATTATTGGCCTCCATGGGTGACCATGCCCTTTCTGTTTTTGTTTAATTTTGGTGATTTTTCTGATGAAATCTCAATTTCGCCCCATTCCTGTTTTAATTCTCTCAGTACATAATTAATTTCTCAATGTACGCTCTACAAGTTAGGTAGGATGTTTTGATTTCATAAGTATGGGGCGATCATAAATGATTAGTACCATAATACCCTTGAGGGGAACTCAATATGTAGCTCATTCCAAGATTAAACAAAGGTTCTAAAATTTGGAATAATTTTGCTGTAGTTTTGTATGATTGTGCTCCATGTGCTCTGAGATGCATATTTGGGAGAGTTGTTTGAACTTAATATGATACAACATTGTTATTTGGATTCTAGATGGAGCAATGAGTAGTATGTATCTATTTTCTTCTATTATCAGTAATCTCCTTTTTATGTATAATCACCTTTCATGCTCTGTTGCTTTGATGGTTCATGTAATGTAGCTGTTGGTAGTCTACAATTTTATTCATTAATTCGTGTCTATATAATGATCAGGTGTTAACACTCATGTATTAAGCTTGCTGCACACCCTTAATTCATGCTTCACGAACCTCTGTTTTTGTCCATATCTCATTCATATATGTTTCCTCTGAGTTCACGGGGGAGAGATTCTTAATCTTCTTAAGCCTATCTCTGGTGGGTTCCTTCTCAATTCTTTCTCAACACCCCATACATATTTTAAAACTTCTGCTCATTGTTTTATACTTGGCCCATTTAAAATCCATCAAGCCTCATAGCCTCTTGAGCCCTCTCACAATATAGGGAATTCACATGAATTGAATCCAAGGTCTTCTCCATCCATGAACCACCAAAACCATTGTTCTCTTATTCCATATTTTGTTAGAGGCATTTATAAAATTGTCCACATTTAACCTATGATTTTAAGATGTCCTAGGCACTGGTATTTTGCAACTCAAGGCTGTCTCTAGGAGCTACAACACATAATTCTATTAATAATTGAAATAAAAATTAATCCATCTCTTGCAGGTCTTCAAACAAAGGGTAAATTTGCTTGTCTAGTTTGTAGTCGTAAATCGTCGTTCAAGGAACCTAGGAAAGGAGGTGTTTGATGAGTATAGCAACTTCCTCTCTAAGAACCCATTAGAGGAAATTTTAGCCTAAAAGTGGCATCCTAAGGAAAAATAATAAAATAATAGTTAAAATAATGAAATGCGAGTTATGAAATTTGTAGGGAAATCACGAAAACTACTTTTTTAGTTGTATTTTCAGCTTATTGCCTTATCGGTTTACTCAAATTACAATTTTAGACACTCATTAGATGCAAAATTAAATTCCACATCCAACGAGTACCTATTATGCATACTTTTGAGAAGAAACGCCCTGATAAAAATTGCAGATACATTAAAAAACGTGTTAAAACACACTTTTTTAATGTATCTACAATTTTTATCAAGGTGGGTCTTCTCAAAAGTATGCATAATGGGTAATTGTTGGATGTCGAGTTTAATTCCGCATCTAATGAGTGTCTAAACTTGAAATTTGAGTAAAACACACCTTTTTAATGTATCTACAATTTTTATCAAGGTGGGTCTTCTCAAAATTATGCATAATGGGTACTCGTTGGATGTTAAGTTTGATTTTGCATCTAATGAGTGTCTAAACTTAAAATTTGAGTAAACCTATAAGGAGATAAGTCAAAAATAAAATTAAAAAAAAGTAGTTTTTCTTCTTTTCCCTCCAAAATAGTTACATTTACCTCTTTTTAGATTTAAATAATTTTGATTGGTTTACATATTAGACATGGAAATTAAATTAAAATTTCATTGGCACTTTTAGGCTGAAATTTCCTCTAATGATAGGTACCGAAGAATCGAAAAACATATTTTCAATGGGAAAGAAGAGACTAGATTAAGACCACGGAGAATGACACTTGGTCTTTGGAAGTTGCAATATAATAGAATCTCTCAAGGTATGGATTAAATCATCTATTTTTCATTATACATGAAATGTTTGGATTATTTTACATTTTTATTGCATTTTCTTCATTATACTATTTGACAGTTATTGTTGTTATAATATCTTAAACTATCATTCACCTTGCAGATCGACAAGGCATTAATAACAGTACACTACCACAAGGAATGAAAAGCTACCCTAAGAAATTCAGTAGGCTCCCATACTATGATCACCTAGATATTGTTCATTTGTTTGATGCAATGCAAATCGGGAATAATGTAACAGATACCTTATGGCGAATCTTAGATGGAAGGAGAGATAAAGAAAAAATTGTCAAGATTTGTAATGACATTAAGGAGGCCAATTAGGCAATTAAAAGTGATATTCATTAAAATAGTGATAGACACGGCAAAAATCTAAGCACCCTTTCATGGTTATTGATGGAGCATCAAAGCAAGGATGTTAAAGAGGTTATTGAAAAAATTAAATTTCCCACTGAATTTTCTTCAAACATAAAGAATATCCTGACAAAGAATGGTGAATTAGGTGCGATAAAGACTCATGATTGGCAAACATTCATTAAGGTAACTATTTTGTTGTATATATTTGTAAATTAATGGTGAAACATATTGTTAGTATTTTTGTTTTATACTTATTTCAGATTATAAAATCATTGATTTTATTTTTTATAGTATGTTCTACCTCTATCCCTCCCAGACAACTTTGACAACAATGTCAAACAAGTTATATATTATCTTGGAAAATACATGAGGTAAGTGGCGATTTATATGCAAAGTGTAATTTGTTTAATAATTTGTTGTACATTAACTTATATTTGACTGCATGTGTTTTACTTGTAATGTACTATATATTTTATTATTGAAACTTGTGATTTTCTTGTTTCATTTGTAGATGGTTGTCATCTAAAGAAATTGATAAAGAAGATATAAAGTATTGGAGGAGACAAATTCCTCGTATAATGTGTGAAATGAAAAAGTATCTACCTCTAGCATTTTTCAATGCACAAGAACACTACCTCCTACACCAAGTTGAGGAGATTGAAAAGTGTGGACCTATACACACAAGATCAATGTGGATGGTTGAGAGGCACTTGAAATCTTTGAAGGCTTTGGTCAGAAAAAGAGCACATCTTGAGGGTTATATGGTAGAGGGATATATGGTATATCAAACCATGGTTTATATTAGTTAATATGGTCCAACAATAGGAAAAGGCATCAATGTATTGGATCACATTTGGGATGTCAAATCCATGAACAAATTTGAAGGGGAGCACCTATTTGGTAAAGGTACAATGAGGAAAGTGAGATGTAATGATATAGTGGAGATTTATGGTACATTTGAATTTTTGTTTTTTTGTATATCGTACTTATTTAGTTTTCAGTCTTCATGCACAATCCAATATTATAGTGGTAAAATGTGTTAACTAATTATATATACGCATGTGAACTGTTTTATTTTAATACAACCGGTGGAGAGTGGGATGCAGTATATTTATACATTGCAAAAAAAAAATGGATGAAGGTGTGGATTGAACAATGCAAACAAGCTAATAATGGTAGGTTATCATGGTATGATGTGTCTACATTGGTCAAAGAAGTTGAACGTAGTGGAGATACCAATCTAACATAGAGGGATATTGATTTAGCACATGGTTTAGTACATTACTAGGCAAGCATATAATTCACCTATACTACCCATTTTTTTGACAATTATATTGATGCATATGGCGTGATTTTTTATTAATTTGCAAAATTTCCAAGTATAAATATGTTTATCAAATAAAAAAATCATTTTTTACGTGTTTTGCATATTGCAGTTGAAGCACCACAATGCAATGTGGTGCAATGGCTACAATTTCGCATCAAAAGGTTGGATGAAAAGAGGAAAATTTCAGATAGAGGGATAACTGCAGTATTTCAGGTAGAGAACATTACATCTAGAGGTTATAGACATCTAGAAGTATCGTCAAATCAATACTATGGGTATTTGGATGATATACTGAAGTGTGACTTTAAATCCTTCAAATTAGTTGTGTTCGATGTCAAATGTCACAAGCTAGGAATCAATGAACGTGATCCCAATAGAACTTTTATTCAAAATTCTAACATATTTACCACGGTTAATACAAGGAATGTTGATCTAGGCTTAGAGCCCTCTGTTCTTCCAAGCCAATGCGAACAAGTATTTTACTCAGAGGTTCTAGGTAAAGCGGGCTGGTCATATGTTGTTAGATATGATCCAAGAGGAAGGTCGGTAAAGTATAATGTAGTGAAAGAAGATGATATTGAAGAAGAAGATGATGTAGAGGAGAAAGGGTTTCATTCATCAGAATAATACGCTGAAGAAGTTCAAGGATATGTTAATCCAGAAAATGTTCTGGATGAACTAGATAATATTGACAATATGTCGGACAAAGAACTTGAAGAGGTCGAACCAAATGTGGGAGAGGATGTTACATATGATGATATAGATGATGATGATCATGATGCTAACATGGAAAATCCTTTGAACATGAATTATGAACATGATGATACAGATGTTGAGTTGGATGAAGAAGAACATTAATGATATGAAAATGTTGAAATGTATGAGGTATGTATTT
Source organism: Pinus albicaulis (assembly GCA_034641835.2). Taxonomy (NCBI): domain Eukaryota; kingdom Viridiplantae; phylum Streptophyta; class Pinopsida; order Pinales; family Pinaceae; genus Pinus; species Pinus albicaulis. The sequence goes on from CM076570.1 coordinate 1,029,055,720, forward strand.
ATATGCTTTTAGTTGGTTTGTTCTCTTTCATTTACCTTCAATAGTAAAGAACTTTGTCTAAGATATTCTTATGGAAATTTATTTTAACTTGATCTTCATATGGAAACTCATCGAGCTAGAGGTGAGAGGAAACAATGCAATGGAAAAACTAGTGAATGAAAAAATTAAACTATATTTAAAATATAACTATATATAAAATTAAACATAAATATAACTATATATATTAAATAACCAATATTAAAAATTAAAAATTCAAATAAAAATAAAAAACAAAATATCTAAAAAAAATTCAAAAAACCAAAACTACTTCTAATTCCCACACGCTATGAATTCTTCCCAGCCCCACACCCTTCCTCTAAACCCATTAACTCATCGCGCATGTCAGCCGGGTATGCCCGCAATCAACACAAATACCCCACCGAAACCCCACTTACTCAGTACTGATGCATTGCAAACACTTACTCAGCATAGGACTCACCGCAGACGGTGATCGTGCTTCATCCATAGGTGACAGTGATGGTTCTTCATCTATAGGTGATGGTGCTTCATCCAGCCACTCAGCAGAGGACTCACCGCATCGGCAGACCCCACTTTATATTCGACCAATAGCCATGATAAGTTTCATTACTTATGTAGACTGACTGTGTGGCAACTGCAACACAATATCCATGGTTATGTGTTGCTATTCAAACATATTTTTAATTTCTATTGGCATATATGAAATGAAAGTAATAGCAGATTCACTTTTTGGCTTACAAAAAATGTCATAACTCACCTCTTCTTTTTTCATCCTCCGTAAGAACTCTTTTCCACCAAGTAATAGAGTTTTTGGCTCACTCTTTCCACCTCCATTCCCTTCGTGCAAAGGAAAAAAATTATGTTGAATACCACCCATCTCAAACTTATACAGTTCTTTCTTCCATCATGAACTACTTTCCTCTCAAATTGCCAAGGTCTTCCGAGCAACATATGACACACATCCATAGGCATGATATCACAATTCACTTTGTCTTGATATTTGCCTATTTTGAACACCACTTCACTTTGCTCAATAACCAGCAATTGGTGTCCTTTATGCAACCATGAGACCTTGTAGGGTGTTGGATTCTTGACCTTCTTAAGGTTCATATTTTCCACCATTTTAGTGGACACCAAATTTTCAGTTCTTCCAATATCAATAACTACTTTGCAACATTTCCCTTGGAATTTTAATGTAGTTCGAAACAAAGCTTTCCTTTATGAAAACTCTATCGCTTCCTTCTCTGGTTTCAATAGAACTTTGTTCATGAGAAGAGCTTCTTCAACCTCAGGTACATTCTCCACTATATAAGCTTGTGTTTCTGCTTGCTCTCCTTGTGCAACATAGTTTCCTCTTTCCCCTGCATTATCATTATCAGGAAACTCATAGGATCGATGGCCTAATTTGTTACATTTGTAACATCTGTAGACTAAGACTCTGCCTCTACCTCTACCTCTACCTCACTGGTAGGGTCTTCCACCTCCAGGCTCATATCCTTTCCATGCTTGTTCTTGCTAGTTAGAACCACCAGGTTCATCCTTGTAAGTTGGAGTCTTCCATCTTCTAGTTGTTTTCCCTATTCCTTTGGCATATACTTTTCCTCTACCAAAGGTTTATTTCCTAGCTATCTTCTCGTCTGCTCTTAAAGCATACCGATAGGCCCCCTCAGTGGTGCTAGCAGATAACATGTTAATCTCATGTTGAATTTACATCCTTAATCCATTGATGTACCTTGTTTTCTTTTCAAAGTTATCTTCTATATAACCTACTCGACTTAACCTTATAGAACTCTTCTTTATACTCTCTCATAGTTAGCAACCTTTTTTTGAGGTTCTGCATCTGTTTGTAAAGGCTCAACTGATAATCCTTGGGTAATAATTTTCCTCTTTCTATCCATGATAACAATTAGGTTAGTATAGGTTTGTCTTAAGTTAATTAGGTTGGGTCAGTTAGGTTTGAATAAGGTCTTTGAAATTTAAATTTTCAAAAAAAATCACATGTGAGGGGTCTTGAAAGTCATTTTTCATGTGAATAGCTATGGAATGACATTAACGCCCCCCCACCCCCCCATTTTATGTATTTTTTTTTTTAATAATGGGCACCCTCATATTTTTAAATTTTTTCATGTCTAAATCCTTGTATTTAATTTTTCTCACAACTATTTATTTTAGTGTGCTACAAATTTTCAAGCCCAATAGCCTATCCCCAATCACGTGCCTTAATAAAGAATTTTACATAAACTGACCCCCATTGTTTCATTTTCCTGGACCTAAAACCCTAGATGATTCATTAAATCAACATCACAAACCATTCAAGGTCCATGTTCCTAGGGTTCTGATTACGTTTGTCAATTGTAGTGAATTTTCACAATCAACTACTAGCAATATTTTCATCTTAATCGATGGGTCCCCAGGCCATTATTGTAATTGAATTTAACATACATTTTAGGGTTTTGAGGCTAGGGATTAATGCTAATCCCCAATTAGCTTAAATTAAACTGTAATTAAGAAAATAATCATGATCAACAGGTAATTAAACAAATTGCCTATGAATCTTGCATTTGAAAGTTAGTCTTTTCACAGTGTAAATGTTCGATACTACGAAGCATAAGAAAGATTTTCTCTCATGTAATTGCAATTAAGGATTCATAATATAATTATGTAGCTTCATCAAAGCACATTTACTCACTAAAATATTATATTAGTTTTCTCAATTTCGCTTATTTCTTTCATTTTTTCTCAAAAGTCCATACACACAACCCCTGCTTCTACAACTAATAAAATGAGACAGAAATCAAAGAAAGCACAAAAGCCTAGGTAAAAATGATTCCAAAATTGTTGAATTGAAAATGAAAATGAAAATCTTGAGAAACAATCTAATAAATGTAGAAATATTCAAGGAATTTGAACAGGGAAATGACCAACTCTTAAATGCACAAGTTAGATATTTTGAAGATTTAAGCATGGTACAAGCCCAACAAGACACAATTGATAACTCTTAGATGAGGTATGTTTTTCCTTGGGAGACCATCTCTGGCTGTTATGATATCAATGCCCAAGACATTCATTGTCACTTATAATTAAAATTGATTTTTTCCCTTCATATGGTAACCCCTCAATTATAAAATAAAGCCCTTTAATATTTACTAATAACAAAACTATTCAAAGTGAATGAACATGAGAATATGAAATGATAGTGAAAACCATTAACAATATGTGGTAAATCACAGAAACAAATATCTATGGTTTAGAAAAAAATGGTTGCAATAAATGACTTCAGAATAATGGAGCGCTTCATTAAGGAAATTTAATCTAACTCACAGATGTAAATTAGACATCAGCGAATTCATTACTTTACTTCAACAGAAGAAACATACATAAGATGGAATGATAGGAACTCAACACATTCATCAATTGCTAGAAAATTCTCTGAATAACTTTATTAATTCCATAAAGATAAAGTACAAAATTGGAAAAACTTCTGAGGCGCAAAGTTTGGAACCTCCTTTATTCTTTGAAAGAGTCTTAAATACATTATTATAAAATGGATAATTATGGAACTGTCAAACTCCCAAACTATTTTCTTCAATCATTACAATAAAAGTAGAAAATAAAAACATTTGCAGTAAAAAAAAGTAAATTAAATGTGAAACATCATTCGATCATGACGTGGCAGTAGCCTCAGATCATGGAATGGAAGAAGTTCCTGCATCTGCATAAGTTTCTTTTGGGGACATCCATTCTTTGCATTTTCTCCATAGGTCTACATTCGAGCTGGGAAAATTTGCAAGCTTAACATGCGCCATTATAAAATACGTGATCCTGGAATACGAGGGTCTTTCTGAAAACAAAGTTTCATCATGCATAATAACTGAAAGTATTTATGCAGAAAATTCACGATTGTGGCTCCCTTTAGAATAGAATTATTTTCATGTGTGTTGTCGATTTTACTCTTCACCTCAACCAACAATGTTTTGAATGTCTCCCAAGGGAGAATATTTCATTGCTAGTCCCAACAATATGGCAAACCAGTTGCAGTTATTTTAACAAACAACACATTGAACCTTAAAATTGCTTCTTTGACTTCCTTCAACTCTTTTTTCTGTATTCTTCCTGTATGAATTCTTGATGATGGTCTTGTTAAAATCCATCACACATCGAGTCCCGTATTCAATCTTGAAATTCTTCAACTCTTGAGTAGTTTTAGAATTAATAAAATTAATTAATCTCTTGGCATATGAGGCCTTGTTTTGCAACTTCTCTTTATTGGAAACAATGACATTTTCCAGGTCCCCACAATACTTGTGTCTTCCCAAATAATGATCAGAAAATCCCATATGTTCTTGACAGAATAAATAATTTCATTCCAAATAATATCCCTGACTTAAATAAGGGACACATTTCCCTTTACTTTCTCCTTTAGCTCTTTGATCTCTTGATAGGAATTCTAACAGTCCTGCCTATATTTTTCTGCATTGTCCTTGTTCATAGGCAACTCATTCTCTGTAACCTTGAGCACTTTATAAGATCCTTCCAACTCCCTCTGAGCTTTCTTTAAATCAATTTCTGCCAAAATTAACTCAATTGAGACTTGAGTTAATTTGGAAGCAAGGCCTTATGAATTGGATAAAACAACTACTGTACAAACATTATAATCAATTTGTTTTTACAACATCTCACATGTCCCCTTCAGTTTTGCAATTTCTTGATCCTTGGCCAGCAGAGCTTACAACAAATGCTCTTTCTCTGTCTCCACCCAGGCTACTTCAGTATCCAAGGGAATTTACAACAATCTAAATATATGATCAAGGAAATTGAGTAATATTTTTCTCAGTTAATTGATTCATTTCTCCAAATTATATGATAATTTGACATGTCTAATGTACCATTCCCAGAGTATTCCAACAAAGAAGATGTTTTCATCAATGATATGTTAAGTCACAGGAGTGGCATACGAAATGATATTGGAAAATTAGAAAGATATAACTTAGAAAGATATAATTTCCAATTTCTTTTTCAAACCACATAGCAACTGGGTCACGGTCAAAGAGACGATATCCATAATAGCATAACAATGACTATTCTTAGAAGACGGGATATGCACAAGCCAAATTATTATGCTCTTTGACCAACCATAGTATATTTATCACATCTTGAGCATACATGGGTATTGGAAATAGAAACTTGAAGTTAAGAATATTATTTAAAGAATCATAATATATTGTATTACGAGTTCTAATTTTTTGGAAGAAGTAGACACTTTGAACAATTGTAAAGTTTATTTTGGAAGAATACCTTGAACTACTTCATATTTTCAAATTGTTTTTTATCAACTGAATATGGTATTTTGCTATAATTTTTCTTGTTATCTTTTAGTGAAATCGAAATATCAATATTTTTTCTTGATATAATAGATATCTTGTATAATTGATTAGTTATTGTTAACTAGTTATTTCATTTGATTATTAGAATGATTAAGTGAATGATACATATATGAATGTTGTGAATGTAGTCGATTCAGTTAACTATTTATTGAATTTTACATCATTTTCTTTCTAGTTTATTTATGTTGACAGTTTGAAGATCTAAATCTTAGGCTTATTCCTAATCTTTCAAAATTCGTGCATGATAATAATAACAATCCTAGGATATAGAAGAGTGATAATATTTTAGTATATATTTTCTTTTGAATAGATATAATTTCAACCTTTAGTTTACAACGATTTTTCCAAAATCTCTTTTAGAACTTCATTCATTAGAATATTCTCTTAGGATTTCTCCATATTTTGGAGCAATGTATTTAGGAGGAAACTGAGGCATGTAGTGAGAATCAACATCCAAGATGGATATAATAGGGGTCATGTGAAAGGAAAATCTATTTCACTATTTCAAATTACACTATTTCACTATTCTAGGCCAAGCATCAGAGCAAAATCTTAGTTCTAAAAGAGGCTACAGTGGAGGACGAGCCATAACTCACCAAGAAATTCTCCACATTGTTAATGAAAGAGTATGTCTCACTCCTCGATTTAGAGGAGATTTCAATAGATGGTTGGTATCTAGACAGTGGTGTCACATGCCATATGACAAGGGAGTGTGATTTATTTCATCCACTTAGCTTAGTAGCTACTGGATGCTTGGTGAGGTGTGGGATCCACACTGAAGGAACAATTAGTACAAGAGAGGGTTCAATTGTATTTGAGTTAGAATCAGAATGGATTGTAGCCTTTCATCATGTTCTATATGTTCCTCGTCTGAGAGTGAATGTACTCTTTGTTTCAACCTTGGAGGATCAAGGCAATACAATTGAGTTCAAAGGAGAGACAATACACTTATGGCTAGAGGGAATTGTGTATGTTGAGGACTCCATCATATTGGGGATCAGAGAGGGAAAATTTAACTGATTATGGGGTCGACCTCTAGTTCGAGAGGGACATAGAGCTAGTTATGTAGCATTTTTGAGGAGGCAGGAGGACTCCCTTAGCAAACCTACTTGGTGGGAATGGACCGAACTGGAAGATATGGGATACTTAGATGACTTCAGTAGAGCTTTAGCTAGTAGCCATTGCACATATGGGGTCGAGTTTCCAGATACAGAGGGAGCAGGTTACTACAATTCAGAGGGAGCATGATTTTGAAAAACTTATGAAAAACGATTTTGAAAAAATTTGTGATTCTACTCTCATTGATAAAAAGTGATATTAGTAATATGTTTAACATGTAGCTCCAAACCAATGTTATGCATGTTGGTTTCATTATTTTTCACTTGAGAATGTCATGGTTACATAAATCCACCTCCCAAGGTGTTTATATCAAGTGTGACCAAGTTATATGTATATATGGTAGCATATTGTTTTTTATCATGGTCACAATTTTTATAAAGGACATATTTACAAAACCTTAAAAAGCGAGGAGCCTACCAATGTTGAGATCCTCCCTTACATGAAAATATATATGAAGTTTTCCCTTATATTAAATCTGGGTATATAGCTGCAAATGTTTCCATTACAAAAACATTTAATAGAAAGGATACAATGCACATAATTTATTTTCAAATCTCTCATGGAAGCCACCATGCACTAATGACTCAATAATATGAAGAAGGTGGATCACCCTGTATTAGAGTTTACTCAAGGTCAAGTAATACACTTACTTGGCCAAGGATTATCAAATATTATTAAAACTTATCAAGTTCACTTTGAATTTCAATCTCTACCTATGTTCTAACCTAATGTTAATGTTGATATGCTTGATATTCAACATGGGGAAGTGTTGGCTGTAAATTTATTTTTAAAATTACATCATATACCTAACTGGAGTATGAGTACAAGAACCATCAAGATTCGATTTTAGGCTTACATCCCATAGAATATATTCAAAGATATTTCACTCACAACTCGTTGTCCAACAATCACAGAGCACTCACATCGATTCTATTAGAGACATAGAAAGTTACCACAACGAGAAATTTTCTATTTCTTTCAAACTTGTTTAATCTCCCTTTACACAACAAAATGCCAACAAAATTCGAAGGCTGAAAACCTGTCAAAAATGGGATTGCACCTCCTTTTTGTTTATGTTTCATATCTAGTTTATTTTCTTTTATATGTTATATGTTGGACAATGACCTATCTTAGATGTAAGACTCATGGACATTACTATTTTTTGGATCCTTGTCTCATGTGCTACTTATGCACTATATGATGATTGTATGTTTCTATTACTTTCGCCTCCCATTTGATTTATTTGTTTATCTCTCTCTACTGTCAGAGGGGTGGTCAATGATTACACCACTCTGAAAGCATGTATATGGCACATGAAATGTTGAATATGATGTCATATTCATAACTCATGTAAAATATTTTTCTATCTTTAATAAAACAATTTGTTTTTTCTTCTAGAAAAAAAGAGCTAATTACTCTTCCTCTTCGAATGAGGAAAAAAACAAGATCGAAATTTAGAATTTTTATCCCTAAATAATCTCTAACCAACTACCATGTATTTTATCAAAAAGGTGACAAGGGGAAGGCACCAGCCTCAAACCAATCCACAGATGCTCCTAAGGAAGTGATTACTTGTTGGCCGGATAAATCGCTCTTGCGGACAAGACCGATCTCCCTAGTGTCAGAAGACAATCTAGCAACAAACGAACAACTAAGTTTGTCTTTCTCTAAGTATATTCGTTTTACAATTAAATGCTATGAAGGTGTCGATCCTACCTTAGATCCAAATGCTTATTTGCAGTCGCAGTGCTTCCGTTGCATCAATAATCCTTCGTCGCAACAAGGGCCCTTTTGTCACAAGAAAGTATCATCTTTTGTTGATCTGCAATCACAAACAAGAAAATATCAATAGCACCTGTATAACAAATAATCATAAAACATACCTATCATAGTGATCAAGGAATCTATGAAATAAACAATCAAACGACAGCTTATTGAAATAGACAATCGAACGACAATTTATTGAGAAAAACAGAACTTGATTGTATTAATCTTAAAATATACAGAAGAACCTTACAACCTTAGCCTTGATGTTCGAAAGGCCTTCCCGGGGTCCGAAGCAGGAATCTCCTCTACTTTGATAAGCCTTGCACTCTTCCTCCAGAAGCATAAAGAGGTATGTGATCTTTCCTCTCAAAAGCTCAGCAGAAGGAAATCTAAATCTCAACAGCACTTCAGCTCAAAAATCTTCTCCCAAAAAACTTTACCCAAAAGGCTACCCAATGCCTCCTTTTATAGAACAGATGAGGAGGTTAGGATTCCACCATTAAAGGGATAGAATCCTCCTTCAAAGGGATAGGCTCCTCACATCAAGGGATTAGTTCCTTAAGGTGTGGGATACATGCACCTTACCAAAGCGTACTCATCCCCAAAAAATCTCATCCAAAACCTTCTAGAATTGACCAAAATTCAACTTTTTTGGTTTAATTTCGCGCTTTTTTGACTTTACAGGGGTACCGCAGGCATTACACTGGAAAAGTGTGTTCTAGAACGCAGTTTATCTTCACATTACCTGCGTACCCTAGCTAAAAACGCAGGTAGGCTTCATATTAACTGCGTACCCAAGGTTTTTTGAGCTTTTTAGGGTTTTTCCTCCATTTTCAGGGCATGGAATGAGGGACAAAGGTTGTAAGACTTGCAAAGGAGGGATGTATGAGTGTTTATGAGCTCATACAGTCAGCAGAATGTCAAGGTGACAGTTTTTAGTGTAACATTACTGAAGAACAAATTTATATGTCGATCAACCCGATCCAAACAATCAAGAGGAATCTCGTAAAATTAAATAAGAGACTCGGTTTTTTAATTACGAGACCAAATCAGAACCGTGATGACCCAAATCCATCAACATGGGGTAAGAAACTCATTTAATTATCCCATTTATTTATTTATGATTTTAATTTTCCCATCCTTCATAAAAGAACTCTTTATTTTACAAGGTTTTTTGATGGATTTTGATCCTCGTGGTGAGACTATGGGGGTCAACGTTGCTAGCAGCACCTTTTCTCCACTTGTGAGTGACACACTGAACACACTAACCGTTAATAAAACTCCTGAACAGGGTGACACACCATTATCTGCACCCACTGAATAGTGCACAGAAGGATTTGCACATGATGCAGACCGTGATTCCATCACATCTAGTCAAGCAAGCTTTCTTGGGTCTACTCGTGTTACTAGCACGGGAACACTACCAGTTACATTCTTGGTAGATGATGACCATGTTCCCATGAAATTAGAAAAGCTTCCAGGTATTTAAGAAGTGTTTTACATATTAAGTATGATCTAATTGAAATTTACGTATAGATTGTCATTATTTTCAAGTAATGATAATATCGTTTTGTGGGAAACAATACCTTCTATGTGCACTTGAATGAGGCAGCCTTGAAAATATATGGGCCCACCATTCACACAAGGTGGAATTTGCAAAATTCGAAGTTGAAGGAATAACTTATCAATAGGTTGGTTGGCATATTCGGAGATGGTACCTTCAACAAAAGTGGAGTTACCGCAAATGGAGGCCTATATTTAAAATATCTGCAAGACCAATATAGGGTTCATTTTGAAAAGAACCCTAAGTATGAGCGCCCTCTAGCAATTTCAAAAAGTGAGTGGAAAGCCCTCCTAGAAGATTCAAAGGAGAAAAAACTTTGAAAAGAAGGGAAGACACCACCCGGACCAGGAAGGTATGAGGCACTTTTATTAATGTAATTATGATTCTTTCTCATCAATATTGCAACATGTAATTAAGATTATCAATACCGTAAATATAGGCTCCCAGATGCATCTAAATCCACGAAGTCGAGAAAACATAAACATGGCCAACATCATCTTGGCCCTTGGGGTTACTCAAAACTGGCTGCAAAAATTGTAAGTATATATAAAAAAAAATTACATCCAAATTTTAGATTCTTAATAATTTTAATTTAATATTGTAGAAGAAAAGAAAATCATGTTGTCATGAAAAATTGAAGGTCGAAAAATTCAATGAAACTCCCACGGAGGAAGACCTCAAGCTTGCTTACAAGAACATATATCAAGTCGTTGTTGAACATAGGACAAGCACAAGGTCTTCATGTACTAGTTTTGATCCCCCACCTAAGATTGAGGTAAATAAAAGCAACGAAGAGAATTTATAAATTAATACTTGTAACAATCTATTGGTTTTTATTTTTTTCCATAAAGTAATGTGCTTGATTGTAAAAATCAGGTAGATAGTGTAAATGCTGATGTCCCAAGAAATGATGGAAGACATGAGCCTAGTGACAGTGGAGTGCAAATTGAAACTGATGTTCAACTCAATTCTGGAGGTATTTCATGTGAATTATAAATTTTTTGTATGGATTAGAATTAGAAATATTTAAATGCAAATGGTGTATTAATTATAAGTCTTCTTGGCTCTACTCTAGAGCATGTACAAGATGAGGCAACACAAGAGGAGGAACCTATGGCCACATCCAAAAATATCCCACTTCCCTCTATTATTGAAGTAGGTAATGAACACTCTACTACCTTTTTATTAATAAAACACTTTTATTAATAATTACTATAAATAAGAATTTAATAGGAGCCTATTAAATTATCAGTTACCAGGTGCAAGCCTTGGAAATGATGATTGACGCTATGTGATTCATTTCACTAGTTTCAATCCCACTTCTTTGCCCCTGTGAGCATTACCCGATGCAATGAGTGCTAAGTGGACTATTCAAAAATCATGAAAAATTAGTCAGTTACGAATACCTCTCATGGAAATGGTCATAGATGAATGACTTACTTAACGTAGTTAAATCCCAAAAATGATATCTAATATAATGCACTACGGAAAACCCTCATACTTAAATACGAGTAAAAGGGAGCTCTACTTTAATGGTCCATGAGGCACAATACTTGCTAAGGTTTTGCAAATGGGGTAGCAAGCTAAGTGGGCTTGATTGTGGGGAAAAACTCCATAGTTAAGTGCGCTTGATCTAGAGGAGTTATGGGATGGGTGACCTCCCGGAAAGTCCTGGTTACCAAGTGCAAGCCCTAGAAGTGATGATTGACACTATGTGATTCATTTCACTAGTTTCAATCCCACTTATTCACCCTTGTGAGCATCACTCGATGCAATGAGTGCTAAGTGGACTATTCAATGATAAATTAATTAGTTACGACTACCTCTAATGGAAATGGTCATAGATGAATTACTTACTTAAAGCAATTGAATCCCAAAAATGATATCTAATATAATGCACTCCGGAAAACCCTCATACTTAAAAATGAGGAGTAAAAGGGAGCTCTACTTGAATGCTTCATGAGGCATAATACTTGCTAAGGTTTTGAAAATGGGGTAGCAAGCTAAGTGGGTTTTATTGTGGGGAAAAACTCTACAGTTAAGCGTGCTTGAGCTAGAGGCATTCTGGGATGGGTGACCTCCCGAGAAGTCCTAGTTACCAAGTGCAAGCCTCGAAATTGACGAATGACGCTATGTGATTCATTTCACTAGTTTCAATCCCACTTCTTCACCCCTATGAGCATCACCCGATGCAATGAGTGCTAAGTGGACAATTCAAAAATCATGAGAAATTAGTCAATTACGACTACCTCTCATGGAAATGGTCATAGATGAATGACTTACTTAACTCAATTGAATCCCAAAAATGATATCTAATATAATGCACTACGTAAAACCCTCATACTTAAATACAAGGATTAAAAGGGAGCTCTACTTGAATGATTCATGAGGCACAATACTTGTTAATGTTTTTCAAATGGGGTAGCAAGCTAAGTGGGCTTGGTTGTGGGGAAAAAATCCACAGTTAAGCACGCTTGAGCTAGAGGAGTTCAAGGATGGGTGACCTCCCGAGAAGTCCTGGTTACCGTTTGCAAGCCCTAGAAGTGATGATTAACGCTAGGTGATTCATTTCACTAGTTTCAATCCCACTTCTTCACCCCTTTTAGCATCACCTGATGCAATGAGTGCTAGGTGGAATATTCAAAAATCATGAGAAATTAGTCTTTTACGAATACCTCTCATGGAAATTTTCATAGATGAATGACTTACTTAATGCAGTTGAAGCCCAAAAATCATATCTAATACAATGCACTGTGGAAAAACCTCATACTTAAATACAAGGAGTAAAAGGGAGCTCTACTTGAATGGTTCATGAGGCACAATACTTGATAAGGTTTTGCAAATGGGTTAGCAAGCTAAGTGGGCTTGATTTTGGGGAAAAACTCCACATTTAAGCACACTTGAGCTAGAGTATTTCTGGGATGGGTGACCTCCCGGTTACCGGGTACAAGCCCCGAAAGTGATGATTGATGCTATGTGATTCATTTCACTAGTTTCAATCCCACTTCTTCACCACTGTGAGCATCACCTGATGCAATGAGAGCTAAGTGGACTATTCAAAAATCATGAGAAATTAGTCAGTTAGGACTACCTCTCATGGAAATGGTCATAGATGAATGACTTACTTCACACAGTTGAATCCCAAAAATGATATGTAATATAATGCACTGCGAAAAACCTTCATACTTAAATACAAGGAGTAAAGGGAAGCTCTACTTGAATGGCTCGTGAGGCACAATACTTGCTAAGGTTTTGCAAATGGGGTAGCAAGCTAAGTGGGCTTGATTTTGGGGGAAAACACCATAGTTAAGCGTGTTTGACCCAGAGGAGTTCTGGGATGGGTGAACTCCCAGGCAGTCTTGGTTACTATGTGCAAGCCCCAAAAGTGATGATTGACACTATGTGATTCATTTCACTAGTTTCAATCCCACTTCTTCACCCCTGTGAGCATCACCTGATGCAATGAGTGCTAAGTGGACTATTCAATAAGAAATTAGTCAATTATGACTACCTCTCATGGAAATGGTCATAGATGAATGACTTACTTAACACAGTTGAATCCCAAAAATGATATCTAATATAATGCACTCCAGAAAACCCTCATACTTAAAAACAAGGAGTAAAAGGGAGCTCTACTTGAATGGTTCATGAGGCACAATACTTGCTAAGGTTTTGAAAATGGGGTAGCAATCTAAGTGGGTTTGATTGTAGGGAAAAAATCCACAGTTAAGCGCGCTTGAGCCTCCCGAGAAGTCTTGGTTACTAGGTGCATTCCTGGAAGTGATGATTGACGCTATGTGATTCATTTCACTAGTTTCAATCCCATTTCTTCACCCCTGTGAGCATCACATGATGCAATGAGTGCTAAGTGGACAATTCAAAAATTATGAGAAATTAGTCAGTTATGACTACCTCTCATGGAAATGGTCATAGATGAATGGCTTACTTAACGCAATTGAATCCCAAAAATGATATCTAATATAATGCACTACGGAAAACCCTCATACCTAAATACAAGGAGTAAAGGGGAGCTCTACTTGAATGGTTCATGAGGCACAATACTTGTTAAGGTTTTGCAAATGGGGTAGCAAGATAAGTGGGCTTGATTGTGGGGAAAAAATCTACAGTTAAGCATGCTTGAGCCAGAGGATTTCTAGGATGGGTGACCTCTCTGGAAGACCTGGTTACAGGGTGCAAGCCCTAGAAGTGATGATTGACGGTATGTGATTCATTTCACTAGTTTCAATCCCACTTCTTCACCCCTGTGAGCATCACCTAATGCAATGAGTGCTAAGTGGACTATTCAAAAATCATGAGAAATTAGTTAGTTATGACTACCTCTCATGGAAATTGTCATATATGAATGACTTACTTAACGTAGTTGAACCCCAAAAATCATATCTAATATAATGTACTATAGAAAACCCTCATACTTAAGTACAAGGAGTGAAACGGAGCTCTACTTGAATGGTTCATGAGGCACAATACTTGATAAGTTTTTGAAAATGGGGTAGCAAGCTAAGTGGACTTGATTGTGGGGAAAAACTCCACAGCTAAGCGCACTTGAGCCAGAGGATTTATGGGATGGGCGACCTCCCGGTGACCGGGTGTAAGCCCCGTTAGTGATTATTGATGCTATGTGATTCATTTCACTAGTTTCAATCTCACTTCTTCACACCTATGAGCATCACCCAATGCAATGAGTGCTAAGTGGACTTCTCAAAAATGATGAGAAATTAGTCAGTTACGACTACCTCTCATGGAAATGGTCATAGATGAATGACTTACTTAACACAGTTAAATCCAAAAAATGATATCTAATATAATGCACTGTGGAAAACCCTTATACTTAAATACAAGGAGTAAAAGGGAGCTCTACTTGAATGGTTCATGAGGCACAATACTTGCTAAGGTTTTCCAAATGGGGTAGCAAGCTAAGTGGGCTTGATTGTGGGGAAAAACTCCATAGTTAAGAATGCTTGAGCCAGAGGAGTTCTGGGATGGGTGACCTCCTAGGAAGTCCTGGTTACCGGGTGCAAGCCCTAGAAGTGATGATTGATGCTATGTGATTCATTTCACTAGTTTCAATCGCACTTCTTCATCCCCATGAGTATCAGCTGATGCAATGAGTACTAAGTGGACTATTCAAAAATCATGAGAAATTAGTCAGTTACGACCACCTCTCATGGAAATGGTCATAGATGAATGACTTACTTAAGGCAGTTGAATTCCAAAAATGATATCTAATATAATGCACTGCGGAAAACCATCATACTTAAATACAAGGAGTAAAAGGGAGCTCTAATTGAATGTTTCATGAGGCACAATACTTGTTAAGGTTTTGGAAATGGGGTAGAAGCTAAGTGGGCTTGATTTTGGGGAAAAACTCTATAGTTAAGCGCGCTTGAGCTAGAGGAGTTCTGGGATGGGTGACCTCCCAGGAGGTCCTGGTTATCAGGTGCAAGCCCCAGAAGTGATGATTGACGCTATGTGGTTCATTTCACTAGTTTCAATCGCACTTATTCACCCCTGTGAGCATCACCCGATGCAATGAGTGCTAAGTGTACTATTAAAAAATAATGAGAAATTAGTCGATTACGAATCCCTCTGATGGAAATTTTCATAGATGAATGACTTACTTAACGCAGTTGAATCCCAAAAATGATATCTAATATAATGCATCACAGAAAACCCTCATACTTAAATACAAGGAGTAAAAGGGAGCTCTACTTGAATGGTTCATGAGGCACAATACTTGCTAAGGTTTTGCAAATGGGGTAGCAAGATAAGTGGGCTTGATTGTGGGGAAAAAATCCACAGTTAAGCTCTCTTGAGCCAGAGGAGTTCTGGGATGGGTGACCTCCTGGGAAGTCCTGGTTACTTGGTGCAAGCCCCAGAAGTGATGATTGATGCTATGTGATTCATTTCACTAGTTTCAATCCCATTTCTTCACCCCTATGAGCATCACCCGATGCAATGAGTGCTAAGTGGACTATTCAAAAATCATGAGAAATTAGTTAGTTATGACTACCTCTCATGGAAATGGTCATAGATGAATGAATTACTTTGTTGAAATTCAACAAGAAGATCCTAGTGAAAATTATGCACCTACACTAGGATGGAGCCTTAGGCTATTTTTAGGTGGATGTCTATCTATAAATGCATGAGAAAATTATATTTATAGATGATGTCTATTTTTAGATGTATATGCATATTCTATTTATAGATGTATATGCATATCCCTTAATAATAGTTGAACAATAAATAATAATCTATTCTCATGGAGCACTTGGAATCAGTAAACTAAAGTAGAAATCAGTTAGCTGAAGGAATTTTGAGTGCAGAGGGTGGTTGGTGGGACGTGCAAGTGGACTTAGTTATGACTGAGTGATTCGAAGTTGTAGCATAGTTGGATGTGTAGTTGTACAAGTTGTAAAGTATGTTAACTTAGTTGTGCTAGTTTTAAATTAAGAGACATTAGTGAGAGATGAGTGAATTAAATATTAAATTATTTCACATGTATTGATCTCACATGCAACTGAATATTTACTGTTGTTAACTACATGCATGTCATATCTAGTGGAGACCTAGTTGAGATGTAGGTGAAAGGGACAGATGACTATCAGTTGTACTATATTGGGTTGCACTCAAGAAAACCAAAAACACATTGGATATGCTCATGAGGATTGCAAAGTCAAGGAGGGCCTGATTGCATCGAATTGGATATTGTAATAATCTTGGATTGTGCAGTGGAGGCAGGTTGTCTGGAGGCAAAAAATTGGCTAAGGCATTTGCCAATTTCTGCAAGACAGCGTGAGACGATTGTATGATGTACTAAGAGCTCTTGGATTAGAGTTTTGTATGAGATTGTTTTATATCCATGATATATACATAATATATGATAGTGGGGTTTTTAGCTTTTATAATTTCCTAGTAAAAACATATGTGTTATGTGTGATTGATCTTTCTTCTTGATATTGCAATTGGAGACCGTGTTTTAAATTCTGCAAAGATTTTTTGTAGAAGAAATTATGTATTTAACAGTGGCATATAATTCTTAGATTAGGAGAATCTAGGAAATAAATAATCTTTATTAAAATTTCTACATGGTATCAAAGCACAAATGATCGCAATTGTGAAGCAGGAGCTAAGTTTGTTGGCAGAAAGAATTTGAATTTGCAGAAATATTTTCTTGGTGCTACAGTTGAGTAAACATCAAAATGGCTTTCAATGGCTTGTGGCTAGAGTATGCAATCAAGGGAAGATCAAACTACATTTCTTGGAAGGATAGGATGGAGGCAGTGCTCGAAGATAATGGCTTGAAGGAATTCATTGACAATGATGTTCCTAAGCCCACTTCGACATATGCTACATTACTTGATGCATGGAAAAATAAAGTGGAAAAGGCGAGGAGGATTATGTTCGAAGGTGTACGAGACCACATTGTCTCAAGCCTTCATGGGAAAGCCACACCATATGCTATGTGGAAGGTTTTTAGGATCTTTTCCAAAGCAGCAGCGACCATAGGAAATGGGCGCTCAAAGATAAACTTAGGAAGGTCAAGATGGAAAAGGGCGACAACATTCCAAAGTATCTCATGAAGTTTGTTCAATGTCGAGATGAATTGGGGAGTGTGGGAATAACTGTTGTTGATGATGATTTGGTGATCTTGGCTCTCTTGGGACTTCTTAAGAGTTGGCACAATTATGAAGACTTTGTCAACGGACGGGAAAAACTGCCAGATTGGGAACAATTGTGGTCGGATATAGTGCAGGAGGAGTTCAGGCAGAACACCAGAGATGGATCTTCATCAAAGCATGATGATGAAGAGGATTGTGCTTTGGATACCAAGGCAAGGAAGGGGAAGGGGAAGAAAATCCATTATAAATTCGAATCTAAAGTCAAGAAACTGGATTTTTCCAAGGTGAAGTGTTTTCACTGTCATAAACATGGGCATCTTGCTACTAACTGTCCGTAAAAGAAGAAGAAAAAGAAGGTTGCTGAAGCTGCAGCTGGTGAGGCCCTTGCCTTACAATTTTAACTTTATTTTTCTTTGATCACATGCATGGTGTCAAGTGCATTGGGATCAGTTTGGTATTTGGATGGTGGTGCTTACTTTCACATGACGGGAGCTAAGGAGCTTTTCAGTGACTTGGACGAGAAAGATCTCCAAATTCATATAGAGATGGGCGACAATGGATGATATAGTGTGACTGGAATTGGTACCATTACCTTTCATATGGATTTGGGTAAACCATTTCAATTGAAATATGTTATGCATGTTCCAGGTTTGAAGAAAAAATTGGTCTCAGTCACAATGTTGGAGGACAGAGGCTATGACGTTGTTTTTAGCGATGGAAAATATTTACTGTGACATAAAACAACGGGTCAAGCCAAGAGGATATGGATTCGAATTAAGAATCTCTACAAGCTAGATGTAGATGGTTGTGCTACAATGGTGGGTAAGGAGAAGAAGTGGTGAGTCAGGATGAGGGTGAATTATGGCATAGGCGATTGGGCCATCTTCACCATGGCGTCCTGAAAATTTTGCAGCACATTTCTACTAGACTTCCCAGGGGTACAATGCAAGGGATTTACTATGGGAAAATATGTAAATTCCACCATTCATGAGAAGGAAAATCGTGCTTCGTGGGTCCTAGAGAGAGTTCACACAGACATGTGTGGACCATTCTCGGTTGCTTCAACAACAAAACATAATTATTATGTTATTTTTTTGATGAATTTTCTCGTATATGCCGGATATTTTTCATGCAGAAGAAGGATCAAACATTCTCAAAGTTCTGTGAGTTTAAGGCATTGGTGGAGAAAGAGTCAGGGAAGCAAGTGAAGGCTCTGAGGAGCGATAATGGTGGAGAATACATCTCTAATGAATTCAAAGACTTTTGCAGCAAAGAAGGAATTCAAAGAGAACTCATAGTGCCTCATAACCCATAGAAAAATGGGGTTGCGGAGAGGAAGAATAGAACGATCGTGGGTGTTGCACGAGCGATGTTGCATGATCAAGGCCTACCAATGCATTTGTGGGCGAAAGCATGCAACACTGTGGTTTATGTGAAAAACCGTTGTCCTCATAGAGTAGTTGGCATGAGTACACCTGAAGAAGATTTCACTGGTAAGAAACCAGATGTTTCACACTTTAATATTTTTGGCTCATCTGTTTATGTGCATGTGACCAAGAACATCAAGAAGAAGATGGAGTCGACTGATGAAGTTGGGATATTTGTGGGGTACATAGAAACACCCCATAATTATCGTGTGTATTTTCCTAATAGTAAGATGACTGTTATGCAATGGGATATAAAATTTGATGAGGGGAAAGCCATGCGGTTGTCGCTTGAGAGGGAGTTAGACTTGCATGAGGAGGAGGAACTGTTGGTTCCCAAAGATGAGTCTCTAGATGTGGATCAGCCACAGGAGGAGTTTCATGGAGTGGAGGAGTCCACTGACGCAAAGCCAAACATCAGAACAGACATAAGGCATACCATAGAAGGTGAAAGGCTGAGGCTTGATGTTGTGTAGAATGTAGGAGCCCCTACTTCACAACGTAGACAAAGACAATCTCCTGACCGATTTACTAGATGCATGGCTCTCATGAGAAAATGTATTGCGACTGAGCCATCTTCCTTTCAGGAAGCAGTGCAGGAGCCCACATGGGTAGATGCAATGGTGGAGGAGTATGACTCCATTGTCAAAAACAATGCTTGGGAAATTGTTCCAAGGCCGATTGATAAAACAATGGTATGTTCGAGATGGATCTACAAGGTAAAGCAAGCTGTTGATGGGAGTGTTGAGAAATACAAGGCCAGATTTGTGGCCCGAGGCTTCTCACAAATCGAGGGGATAGCTTATGAAGAAACCTTTGCAGCTGTCGCAAGGTATTCTTCCATAAGGACCATCCTTGCTCTCTCAACGCAGATGGGTTGGCACATTCATTAGATGGATGTGAAGACTATGTTTCTCAATGTGATCATTGAGGAAGAGGTGTACATAGAGAATCCTGAAGGATTTTAGATCTTCAGCAGCAAGTCACATGTGTTTCGACTCAAAAGAGCGATGTATGGGCTAAAGCAAGCACCCCATGCTTGGTACACTCGGATAGACAGCTATTTCACCAGACTTGGCTTCACCAAAAGTGAGGCGGATGCAAACATATACCAAATTGTGGTGGAGGGTAAGCTTTTAACCATTGTTCTTTATGTTGATGATTTAATATTAACTGGTGATGAGCAGATGATACACTCATGCAAGGAGGACCTTGCAAAGGAGTTCTAGATGAAGGATATGGGCCTCCTCATTATTTCCTTGGATTGGAAATATGGCAACAAGATGGTGAAATTTTTGTGTCTCAAGGTAAGTATGCAAGAGAGATACTGGGTAAGTTCCACATGGAGGGCTGCAAACCCATGGATACTCCTCTTCTAGGAAACTGGAGGAAAGAGGATGCTACATCTAGAGAGATAGTGGATGCTATTGTCTATCGACAATTAGTGGGTTCAATAATGTATCTAGTGAACATGATACTGAACATATGTTATGCGGTTAACCAGCTAATTCAAGTGATGGTTAAGCCTACAAGGCTCTTTTGGACAGTGGGCAAGCTTGTCCTGTGATACTTGAGGGGCACATTTGAGTATGGATTATAGTACAGACAAAAAGATGAGGTGAAGTTGCATGGCTTCATGGATGTAGATTGGGCATGCAGCCCAACAGACAGAAAGAGCACATCAAGGGGGATCTTTAGTATCAGATCTACTGTTGTTTCTTGGTATAGCAGGAAGCAGAGATCTGTGGCACTCAGTTCAGCGGAAGTGGAATAAATGGTAGTGAGTCAAGCTACATGTGAGGCTATCTGGATGAGAAAGATATTGGTTGGTTTGTTTGGTTCTCATTTAGATCCGGCAGTGATTCATTTTGATAATCAGAGTTTCATTAAACTCTCGATTAATTTTGTGTTTCATGACAGATATAAGCATATAGATATCCACTATCATCATATTAGATATTGTGTGCAGCAGAAGATCATGTTGCTTTAGTACATTCCTACGGAAGATCAGGATGCAAATATTATGACCAAGGCGCTCACCAGGAGCAAATTCGAATACCATAGAGACAAGATCAGGGTGAACGATAATCCCTTTCTTGTTGAGAGGGAGTGTTAAGATTCAATGAGAAGATCCTAGTGAAAATTATGCACCTACACTAGGATGGAGCCTCAAGCTATTTTTAGATGGATGTCTATTTATAGATGCATGAGAAAATTCTATATATATATATATATATGAGGTCTATTTTTAGATGTATGTGCATATTCTATTTTTAGAGTGCATGTCTATTTATAGATGCATGTCGACTATTATTATCCCTTAATAATAGTTGGACAATAAATATTAATCTATTCTCATGGAGCACTTGGAATCAGTTAACTGAAGTGGCAAACCATTTAGCTGAAGGAATTTCAAGTTCAGAGGTTGGTTGGTGGGACATGCAAGTGGACTTAGTTATGACTGAGTGATTCAAAGTTGTAACAGAGTTGGATGTGTAGTTTCACAAGTTGTAAAGTATTTTAACTCAGTTAAGTGAGTGAAACTGATCCAGGTGGAATAATTAGGTACAGGTACAAGTGGCTTGAGTAAAAGGCTGAAAAATCAAAGTGTTCCAAAAATCCTTGAACTAGGTTCATGTTGTAGATCTCGTAATTCTGAATCCAACGACGCAGACGACACTCAATTCCGAGTCCGTATGAAGAAGTTATAAGCAGTCAAAGTTCCAGGTTGACTTGGTGACTGGACAGCCTTAAGGAAGGCACAAATTCAACTTTTTCCAGCCACCGGATTCCGGCAAGCTTAGGCCAGATTCCGGGAAAATTTGTGGCCTGTTTAAATTGCCTCCTTCGGTCCAAAAACCGAATTTTGAAAAAGGCACACTTTGTTATATTAAAACAAAAAAATATATTAAAATTGGGCCGGCGGGCCATGACCCCCGCCGGACCCCACGCACCGGGCAACCAAAACAAAATATATGTTATATATATATTGGAGCCAGTGGGAGTCGAACCCACCACCGGTGGGTCTGCCGGTCCGCCCACGCGGCGGCTCCACATTCCGCAGCACGATGAGACCAAACCCCAACCGCATTTGTTAAAATTTAAACAAACGGCCACAACATGTCATATATATATATATATTATGTTGAATCGTATATGATGGGGATGGTTGGGTGGGCCGCCCAATGCGGGCCCGGTCCCCACAATGTACCACTTGGTACTAAAATTAAATATGTGAGGTTTTAAAAAAATGCCACCGTTATGCATAAAAACGAATTCATGTGCGGATTTTGTGTAGGAGGCGGGATTTGACCACCCGACCTCCATCAACCGATTTCCATTTTTTTACCATTCGACCAACATATTTTTTGTTGGTAATTCTGCCAGCAGTTGTTATATAAACTCAGATTTTTATAGTGCACCCAAGCCATGGAGGAGCGGAGCGCGCACGTGGTTCGAGTTTAATATTTTTTTTAATTGCAGATCAGTGCGCCCAAGGAATGGAACAACGCGCACGGAATTCAAGATTTATTATTATTTTATTGCAGGTGCAGTGGAACCATGAGCCAAAAAAGAGGCAGGCGGAACCTTGATTGAGCTCAATTTTTAGGAGGGTGAAATTTTGACTTTGTCCAAATGGGACAAATTTTATGCCGTTTCAGCACTACTCGGCGCCACAAGTCTGATGGCGTGCTCAGTTTCTGCATATGAGTTTTCGATTTTTCAGCCACTTTTGGAAGTGGGTTATGTCGGTGTCAGATTTCTACATGTGAGCAGTCATTTTCACCTTTTTCGACGCTACAAGATTGATGGTGTTTTCAGATTCAGCTGCAGAGTTGCTCAGCCTTCAAAAAATGACAGCATGAGGTATATGATGTGATTTCCATGTACTTCTTTATTTATTTCTCGTTGAGATGCATTATGTCTTGTAGATCCCGGTTGATACATGAGTCATGGGATATTGCTTTGTGTTTTTATTGATGTACTTTTCAGCTATGGATTTGTGTCATGTATGAGTCCCTTTTATGCCAAATTGGCGAGATGCTCAATTTCATATGTGTATTGTTGAGATCCCTTGTTTGCTAAGATTGGCGGGATACTCTTGTTTATTACATGTCAGCTATGGTCATACTGATATGAGTCTTTCTTTATGTATGAGAGTTCTGAAGGGGAAAATCTCTTAAAGAAGTCAAGCCACTCCTGCGTGAGGGAAATTTTTCCATGTATGTCATAGGAAAGCACATCCATGTACATCTTCTTCTCACAACACATAATGCAGCGGCCTACACCATCTTGACACCGAGGCCCGGAGATGTAGTCCGTCCTGGACGAACTCCGTCAACAAACGACGTGTTCTTATGATTGCTGATCTTGCTCATTTATGTTCCTCTTATTTATAGCTACAAATTTTCATTTAAGTTCTTTAACGCCTTTAATTAAATGCAATTCTATTTATCATCCGAATTAAAAGGTCTTGGTTAAGGGTATCAAGATTTTACCCTGGATCAAGTGGTATAGGAGTAGGTATTCTTGCTGATTGGATTGAGGCGTGAACATTGAACGTTTGCTGAGTTGAGCCATGGAAAGTGTCAAGGACATGTACGAAACCATGCTTAGGGTGTCCGAGAAAGCAGACATACTATACGAGGCTTACGAAAAACAAGCAGCAGAGAACGAAGAATTGAAGACCCTCCTACACAAAGAGAAGGAGGAAAAACAATAGTTGCAGCTTCAGTTGCAAGCCACAACAAAAGCGTGGGAAGATTGGAAGCGCAACAATGAAATTCTGCAAGCAGATCATGATGCCTTGAAGGCGTTCCTACATGAAGAGAATGAGGAGAAGCAGCAATTGCAACTTCAGTTGCAAGCCACGACAGAGGCATGGGAAGATTTGAAACGCAACAACGAAACTCTTCAGAGAGATCATGATGCCTTAAAAGCATTCCTACAGAAAGATAAGGAGGAGACGCAGCAGTTGCAGCTTTAGCTACAAGCCGTGTCAGAGGCAATGATAGAAGTGAAGCGCAACGAAGGCTTACAACAACTTTCTTCATAGGTTTCGCAATCAAGACCTAAGGTAAACAGTGTTGATTTTTCTTCAATTTCTTCACATGATGTAATTTCAGTTGGAAGTGTGGAGATACCCATCACAGGTACAGGCATGAGGCTCCTCACTAAAATGGGGTACAGAGGAGGAGGACTTGGCGTTCATGGCCAAGGCATAACCGAACCATTGGAGGTTGTGCAACGACCTTGTTATGCAGGTTTGGGGCACACTGGCAAAGGATGTTCGAAGGAAATCAAGGGCAAACAAATAATGATGAACTCTCCAAGGAAGAGGAATGATTGGGACACTTCTCCATCGTTCCACGACAGTGCACGTTGCAGTGAAGGAACCGAGGCGGGCTCCCATCATCATGATGGCACCAGAGACCACCACAGAAGGTATACTAAGTCTCATTATTCTAGAGTGCATTTTGATAACAAGAATGTCGATAACCATGGTCGTAAAATATGGCATCGTAAAACTTGTTATTTTTGTGGTTTAAATAACCATGTGATTTCTAAGTGCTGGAAGAGGATGGCAGCACAAAGAAGGAAGAGGCACGAAAGGCCTTCTCCCCAACAGGAAAAGCAATCAGTTAAGCAAGTTTGGAGGAAAAAGAACTTTTGCACCCATTGCGACCAAAGTGGCCACCAAAGAGCCACATGCTATAAAATTCATCCAGAGCAGCACTGTAAAGACAAAGCACCCGTGCATGCACCAGTCGAAAGAGCTGATCGACAAGCAAGTTCTCCACAGGGAAATGATCCACTCGTTTTAATAAATGAGAAGTGGTTCTTCTAGATTGTTTTTTTTCTAGAAATTTTAAGCTTGTCATGGCCATGCTTGTAAGTCTTTTGTTTCATTTTTATTATGAAAGTGATGATGTGTTTCCATCACTCGTTTAAGCGACATGAAATTTTTTTGGCCTTGTTTTATAAGTCGTGTGTTATATCTCTTTCATGTAAAAGTGATGATGTGTTTCCATCACTTTGAGATGCGATGATTATGTTCTGGTCATGTTGTATGAGTCGTCTGATGCATTTCTTTCATGTAAAAGTGATGAGGAGTTTTTCCATCACTTCGAAATGCGACGATGAGGTTTGGTCTTGTAATTTTGTTGATGTATGATTTCCATTTTGCTGTAAGCTTGACTACCGAGTACATGTTATAAAATCGTGGCAAGTATGGAAACATCTTGGTCATTATTGGTCACATTGAGAATGTAATTTTCATTGCAGCTTAGGCAGATGTTGGCATTCTGATTCCAAAGGACGAAAGTGAAGGAGTCTTTAAGGGATGTTCCTTTTCAAACATTTGCAGTTCCGCAGTTGCAAGTGTTGGCTTTGCATCTTGATTCTGAAGTACGTGAGGTGAAGGAGTCTTTAAGGGATGTGCCTTTTCATACATTTGCATTTCCGCAGTTACAGGTGATGGCTTTGCATCTTGATTCTGAAGTACGTGAGGTGAAGGAGTCTTTAAGGGATGTGCCTTTTCAGACATTTGAATTTCCGCAGTTACAGGTGTTGGCTTTACATCTTGATTCTGAAGTACGTGAGGTGAAGGAGTCTTCAAGGGATGTGCCTTTTTAGACATCGCATTGCAGCAGTTGTGCTTGATGGCTTTGCATCTTGATTCTGAAGTACGTCAGGTGAAGGAGTCATGTGGGGATGTGCCTTTCAACGATAGTTGCAGACAGTCGATGATAGGTAAAGCTTGATGCTTTTCGAGGACCAAAAGCTCTTCAGTGGGGAGGATTGATCCAGGTGGAATAATCAGGTACAGGTACAAGTGGCTTGAGTAAAAGGCTGAAAAATCAAAGTGTTCAAAAGATCCTTGAACCAGGTTCATGTTGTAGATCTCGTAATTCTGAATCTAACGGCGCAGATGGCACTCAATTCCGAGTCCGTATGAAGAAGTTATAAGCGGTCAAAGTTCCAGGTTGACTTGGTGACTGGACAGCCTTAAGGAAGGCACAAATTCAAATTTTTCCAGCCACCAGATTCCGGCAAGCTTAGGCCAGATTCCGGGCAAATTTGTGGCCTGTTTAAATTGCCTCCTTCGGTCCAAAAACCGAATTTTGAAAAAGGCACACTTTGTTATATTAAAACAAAAAAATATATTAAAATTGGGTCGGCGGGCCATGACCCCCGCCGGACCCCACGCACCGGGAAACCAAAACAAAATATATGTTATATATATATTGGAGCCGGTGGGAGTTGAACCCACCACTGGCGGGTCTGCCGGTCCGCCCACGCGGCGGCTCCACATTCCGCAGCACGATGAGACCAAACCCCAACCGCATTTGTTAAAATTTAAACAAACGGCCACAACATGTCATATATATATATATATATATATATATATATATATATATATATATATATATATATATATATATATATATATATATATATATATATATTATGTTGAATCGTATATGATGGGGATGGTTGGGCGGGCCGCCCAATGCGGGCCCGGTCCCCACAACATACCACTTGGTACTACTAGCAATTGCACCTAATGTTGCAAAGGAAACGCCGTAAGGAAGATGGTAGAATGAGATTGAGGTGTAATTTGATATATGTTAATGTCATTGGAGATATGTATATAGAATGTATAATGTTTGATATAGGCATTTTGAAGTTTTTTATATTTATTCAGAGTTATAATATTGTAAAAATATGATACTGAAAAGAATACATAATTATGTTGTTGAGAATAAGCGGATTATGTGATGGAAAGGTTAGCTGATGTAAATTTATTTATATTACGTGAGAGTATAAGAATGTACAATATTTGACATGTTATTTTGAAGAATGTGCAAATGTAGAAATGTACATTGCATGTTAGTATTTTGCAATGATATTATGTTTTTTGTAGAAGATTACATGCGTATCATGAAGAGAATGATTGATGCTGAGCTTGGTGAAGATTGAGGAGATATGCTGATGTAGTAAGGAACCTGCAAAGAGTTTTTTTTTTTTAAGTTAGAAGAATATATAATTATTTCGAAATGGAAAATACCTTGTTGAAGTTGACTTCAATGAGCTTTTCTGTGAATTCTATTATAAAGAAATAATAGTGATTGAAATTGAAGTTACCTGTAATATGTGATTGGAAACGTTTAGTCGTAGATGCAGGTCGGTCGATGGCAGACTGAACACCATTGGAGATTTATTCAGAGTTGCAGGTGCCTATTTCTGGATTGCCATTCTGCTCTTGCTTTTCTCAATTTATCTCGTTCGTGTATGTGGACTATACGTTTGATAGTAGATTTTATTTGAAGTAATAAATCTATAGTTGGTTGTAGTCTGTATAGTGGCACATTTGGATTTGGTACTGGGAGGAACCTTTTTTGTATCTCCTGCAATGAATGAATTGTTGAATCTATCTCTGTGCTATAGTTTTGCAGTAGCAATATATGTGAATCCATGTTTCCTGTTTCAAAAGAAAGAAATTGTTAGATGCAAATAGGTAAGCATTATATCAAGAATGTATATTTTGAACCATTTAGTAATAATCAGTAAATAAGGTTAATGTTAGGAGGTAGAAATGTTGTGTGATTAAAATTTTTTGGAGTTTATAATATTTGGAAACCTTTACGAGATGTTAGATTTGGAATGCAGTGGCTTTGTAGCTGTGATATCTTTGAGTCCATGTGTTCTGTTTCAAGAGATAGAAAATGTTAAAATGAAGTAATTAAGAATTATGTAACGAAATTAATTTTTTTAACTATGTATTAATAATGAGTAAATGAAATTGTTGGTAATAGGTAGAAAAGATATTTGATGAGAATATTATGGAGGTGATGATATGTGTAAACCTTTTTCTGATGTTAACAGATGGAATGGAGTTGGTCGTTTGTAGAAGACATCGAACGAAGACGTTCTTCTGCTTGTTTTCTGCGAGCAATATTTTTGTTGTCTTTCATTTTCATGAAACGATCGAAACTGAATGCAGGGCAAATTCAGAGAGTCTGTAGTGAAGGGACTCTTGAAATTGCTGTGAACGTGAGGCCTTGTCGTTCAGTTTTTCCAATGTCTATTGTTGCTTGTTAGAGAGTCATACCTTGAGATTTATGTATAGTTAAAGCCCAAGCCATTTTTAGTGGAATTTGCGTACGACCGTTTCTTTTTATTGCTGGAATCGGCAAGTGAGTTGGGTTTGTTTCATCCCAAGGATGCCCGATGTATTTTGGAAATTCAACAACTACAAATGTTGGGAGTTGTGGAGGTGAAGTTGATTCCTTGTAGAAGATGGATATGATTTCTCCGAGGGAACCATTAACAAGCCCTGCTGAAACCCAAAGGTTGGAAGTCAACATTACTTTTTTCCCTTTGCAGAGGTAGACAATTTTCTCTAGTTGCTCTTCCTCTGAAAAGAATGTAGAATATGTGGTGTCGTCTTCTGCGATTGATCTTGCAACTGGAGTGTTTAAAGATTTGATCATTTTCTTGTTATGCTCCAATGTTTGAGTGTTTGTTGGAAATAGATGTATAGAATCATGGAAAAACTGTATTTCATCTTCAGACAAGAAAGAGTCTGTGCGCGTCATAAGGATGTTGTAGTCCTCGATTGTTGGATTTGCATTTCTAATGTTTTGGAGGACGTTTCGGAAAATAACTTGAGCATTGTTCTGACCTTGTTGACGAAATATTTTGTCCAATGTGATGACTGTTGTGAATGTGTTCCACAATGCGGTTCCATAACTTGTCCCTGCATATAGTGGTATGTCTTTGACGGGTGGTAACTGGCCGAGATCACCAACTAATATGATCGAACAACCGCCGAATGGAAAGTTTCTTTTTAAAGGAAATGCCTCATGAAGACGTTGATCAACTTGGTGAAGAAGTTTAGGTCCAATGAAGCTCATTTCATAAATTAGTATGTACCTAATATGCTTGAGTTCTTCTTGAAATTTTGCAAGAGCATTGCCTTCTAATGGTGTAAGATCTTTTAGTGGAAGGTGGAGAGTGGAATGGATTGTCGATGCTTGTATGTTGAATGCTGCGACACCTGTAGGGGCTAGGAGCATGATCGGTGAAGGTCCTGAGCCAGCAAGTGCTATGAGCATTTCTCTGATGCAATTTATAAGAAGGGATTTCCCAGTTCCAGCAGTGCCTTGTATTATCATTAGCAGAGAAGGTAAGATATCCTTCTTTCTGGAGTGAGCACAAATAATATCCAGAGCTTTTTTTTGCATTGAAGATAATGAGCTAAGGCACATTAAAGTATCTGTATTTGTTTGAATAATGCGATGGAGAGAGCGATTATTCTCAATGAAATGTGTGCCTATTTCTTGGAGATGCAATGGAATAGTTGTAGCATTCCAATTATGGTTGTCATCGAAATCACGAAGACCAAGCATTTGAATGTCATTTATGAGCAGTTCGTCTGTAGGCTACAACTGAGAGAGTAATTCCCATTCGTTTAGGTCCATGCTTTCTGGAGGATAGAATTCTTGAGTAGTTGTGTTATCATTTGCAGGAGGATCGATATCAGATAGTGTCCGATGTTGATGCCAAGGTTTTTAGAATGGACGAAATGCTTGCCAATTTCTGATAAATTCTTCAGTCGAGTTTCCTATGTCACTCGCTATATGGCGAAATGGTTTGTAAAGCATAAGTTCAACTCTACAGAAGTCAGCATAAGAAGAGTCGGTTGTGTATGGTATTGAGGAGTAGCGTGGTATGATATGAAGAATTGCTTGTTCGGGTCTTCTTTTCCATTTGTTTGTCTTACGATGGGGATCATATGACCATGATCTTTCTATTTCTATAAGTGATATGGATTCTAAGGTAGATGGTCGATGGATGTATGTATCTATGAAGTGTGGTGATGGAGGAGTTGTGGTGTTATTCTGTGGAAGGCGCATATAGATTTGTTGGCTTACATTTAATGGGAAGAAGGAGCGACTACACAGTGTTAGTGGTAATTTCTGTATCATATGACAGGTTTCTTGTGCTCCTATGTCACGATCGACAAGAGTTTCTGCAAGGAATTTTCTGAATGCATATGTTGCTGGGTCAACATTAGGTGAAGCAAGTACAATTCTACGTAGCATGTCATGGAATGTTTCGGATTTTTTTTCTGCTTTGGATGCATATTTTGCAATATATTTCTGAACGACATGGATTGAGAGTACTGGTTGGCAATCAATATTTGCATGCCAGATAGATAGGATGGTAGGGTTATGGGTATTTAGTCGATCATCATTGCAAGCAGGAGTGTATGTTTTTTGGCCATTGGAGTCAATGAACAAGGAGGAATGTGCATGTAATTCCCAAGGTGCTTTATATCGGCATTCGAATGAAGAGCCTTTTTTCCTGAGGCATGTCTTTTCTGTGCATTTTGTGTGTCTCTCAATGCAATTTATAAGTTGGACATAATCATCAAAAGGATTGTTTCTAAGAATATTTGACGTAGACAATAAGCAAGGGTCTTCTAAATTTGTTTGAGAAATTGATTGGTTAGAAATTGTAGAAAGCCGAGGGTTCCAAGCTGATATGTATTTGTCGAAGAATTGTTTAGCACTATCAACTGCTGCTATGTTATCCCAATTAAGAGTATCCATATCAGGTGCATTTTGTATCCAGAGGAAGCCATGTATGTGTGCTGATCCTCTATGTTGCCATTCATACCTGCGAAGGATGTTTTTTTGTTAGGAAATTTTGAAATGGAAGGAGGTTGACGTATGAAGAATTATGAAAGTAATGTGGTAGAGTGTATACCTGTACCAGTAGTCTGTTGTTTGCAAGTGTTTTTCCAAGATAACTTCACGAAATATTGTGAATCTGTGGTGCATATATAGTGATGTTAAGTGGGGATTAGAGATAATGTTATCATTCCTCCATTTCTATTGTATTGCAGCATCAGAAGGTGGAATTTCTGGCATGATTGCATGAAGATCAGGCCATTTTGTATCAGCTGCACTTAATGTGAAGAAGAACGTTGGGCAGCTGAGTTGAGATATCATGTCTGTCAGTTCATTTTTAGCTTTGTGCCAAAAAGATATTGTGCCACGTAGAGAGCTTCCGAAACGCATCACTTGTTCTGCCAATTTGTCGTCTGGAAATTGTTGTAATCGGATGTTCAATTCTTGGATTGATGTTGGGAAGCCATCTCCGATGTTTTTTTTTACAAAGAAGGATGTTGTTGCTTGACTGCGATGACGCATCATCAGATTGTATATGTAGTAGCAGAAGCGAGGGTGCTTTCCAAATCTGTTATCATGGTAATGCAGAAGATGAAGTGCGTATTCATGTAATTGCACTGTCTTTATTCTTGGTTGATTAGGTAATGCAGCTCCTACGGGGAATAGGGTTGGGAAAGCCATAGAGAGTAGACCTTCTGTGTTGTATTCATTGATTGGGGATAAGCTTATTGGTGGCCATTGGATTGTAGCAGCAGAATCGTGGTTGTATGCATGTAAATAATGTCGTATTTCTTGGATTTCTGCATTTCTATTAGGTATAGTGGGAATGAATGATGATGTATGGTGTGGGTATTGGTCTATGGAATCTTCAGTGGGGCAAATTGGTGTTTTAATTGACAGTTGAGTAGTTGGATCTGTGGTATTGGAATGCTGAAGGGAGGCGGAGATATCGATTGGGAGTTTTGGTAATGATGCAAGTGCATTGTTATCAATGCGAGCATTCCTATAGTAAGGATCATTTGTCAATTTGTATTCTAATGCGGCAAGAACTCGATGTCTACTTACAATGCAGTCATAATCTTGATTGTCATTACTTTGACGGGTGACGATTAAAATATCCAAGTCTTCAACACGTCATGGAAACATGCATGCTATTTCTGTAATGTCTTGTGGAAAGGAAATTGTGTGGCCAGTGTATTTATATTGGCCACCACGTGCATGTGTTACTTGGATGATAGGGTTAACCCTAGAAATAAGCATTTCTTCTATTTGTGAAAGAGTAGCCAAGACAGGTGGTTGAGGACTAGTGTCCATGTTATTTGATAATGAGAAATGGTGAATGTTTTTTTCAGACATGCATCTGTAGCAACAATAGATTTGGTTCGACATGTGGATATGGATTCCAGGATAGGATTCAAGGAAAATGGAGCATGGTGATTTAGGTGCAAGCCTATCAATTCTTGCACAGAATTCACGTTGTGCATCATTAGTATGAACGTTGTTGAAAGCATGTGTAATGGATGGAGCGGTTGAATGAGGTATGGATGAATTTGTCTGAGTATCATTATTCTGAGCATCGTCGAAAGCATGTGGAATGGAGTGTGGTGGCGAATGAGCTGTGGATGAATTTGGTAGAGTGGTTTGATGAGAAGATGGTAGACTTGTAAATTGGGAAAGAGAATTGTTTTCGAAGTGAGAATTGTTTGATGGAAATTGTGAATTTCCATCGTATGTTCTTGACGATGAATTTTCACTTTTCTTTTGCCTTTTGTTTGTTTGTGAATCTTTGAAGGCTTTTTTAGCATGATAAGCTGCACGTCGACGTGCATTTATTTGTTCTTTATTTGCTGCATAGTATCTTCGCGCGCGTTCATCATTAGAAGTAGTAGACATTTCGACAAGTTAATGCACCTACATGAAAGAGAGATGGAGTGACAATGTTAGTTGGAAAGAGAACAACCATGTTATTGTATGGAAGGGGAAAAAAGAAATCGAAGCCTGCAATTTATTTTTGTTAATATGTTATTAGAACAACGTGTTTGAAATGAGGTTTTAGTAATTCCTAGCTATACAGGAAGATAATAAGATGTGTAACTTGTTGATAACAATATGTTTGAGATTATATTTAAGTATTTTAGAGATGTATATGAATGTAATTGGATATGTAATGTGTAAAGTTGGTTGATTTGTTAATAGGGGAAAAGTTGAAGTATTGAGATGGAGTGACAATGTTAGTTGGAGAGATAGCAACCATGTTATTGTATGGAAGGGGAAAAAGGAATTTGAAGTTTACAATTTAATTTTGTTAATATATTATTCAAACAATGTGTTTGAGAATAAGTTTTAGTGATTTGTAACTATAGAGGAAGACTTGAGTCTGTTTGGCAAAAGCGATATAGTTAAGTTAGATTGGAAGACTATTTTTGATCGAATACCCAATAACACATGTTTCAAATAGATTTGCCACAAACATTACATTGATGACATATTACAATATAATATGTTGTGGAGAGATAATTTGCACGTAGCGTAACACATAATTTCTCTATGAGTAAATACCAACTGGTAAATTCATAGTAATAGTTAAGAAAATAGATTATGATTTTGGAAGACATAAACCAAGTGTCTTTTATGCCATGACATATTGTTTACAATTGGGCTGAGATGTAGTAACCATACACCATAATAACACAGATTTTGTCTATGACAGTACTTGTAATCATATTTATCTATGATATTGAAATTTTATTGATTGCTTGGAGGATATTGTTGCATTCTGTTGGAATTGCAAGTTCTCTTCTTTGATGATAACACATTTCAAGCGTGGTATGTCTCTAAATGTTTCTGTCTTCACAGATAGTGTGAAGATGTGATCTGTCCAGAGTGCTTTCGAGACAGTTTTCTTTATTACATTAGGATCCTCAGATAACAAATAGAAGTCCTTTGCATTAACTCCAAGAATTGTAGACGCTGCGTCTTCGAAAGCAGCTATTGAAATCAATTGACCAGTGTGATCTTGTATATCTATCTTTAGTAAGTATCTGTAATCACAGTCAGTTACTTCGGTGTTGCATTTAGGGCAAAACCATGTGCTTGCATTCTTTGGAATGAGTTTCTTCATGCATTTTTTCTTATCCACAATAGATGGGCATGATAGGTAATAAAAATTGTCCATCCATACTTTTGTAATTGTTCCCTTGACTTGGTAGAATGCAACTATATCTGAGGACTCGATATTGTAAATATCTGCAATTGTTAATTTTTTGGGTTGATGGCCAAAATAAGGTGAATATCTTCTTGTCAGTGGTGTAGAAGTTGTAGTGGAACCTTCTTTTCTAAACCATGACTTTAGGACATGAGCCTCTTCGATGTCAGGATCTACAAGCATAATTGATCTTGTTGTAGTACCGACATTTTTTCCATTAAATTCGGCAACACGAGCAGACTTGATTGCTATGATGGGATAATTTCCTGTAGTACATAAGCTGGAAATTTCTTTCGATACGCCATCAAAATTATCTCCCCAAAAGATTGCATCCATGTTATATCCAGACATGTCTTGAAGATTTACTGTTAGTTTTGTAACTTCTAAGTCGTCTTTTCTATGTATGGTGCATGGATTGGAAATGCTAGTAACAATACCAAGAACATCAACAATGGAGTTGACGTTTGTTGTTCTGATATCATTGATTGATTTCATATTGAAATGCATTGTTGGGTTGAATCTATGTTCGTTGGCAACATGGTCTATGGTAGATGTAGCATTTAACAAAATTTCCCAGTCATTGTTTAACTGGTTATATTGTTTATTAGCCATTTTGACATTGCCTTTTGAGACAATGTACATATTTCCAACTTGGATTTTGTCGAAGAAAGAATCGGCAACATTGTTGAAACATGTAATGTGTATTTCCCCACCTTCTGTATCGTAGAGGTCGAAGCCAAACACTTTGCCAGGACCATATTGACTTTGAAATTGTCGAAGAGGTGTCTTTCTTTGAACATATCCTTTTATGCACCAATTTGAATGGTAAGGATTTATTGCTTTGATTGGAATTTGAATTGGTGTAATGGATGCAGTAGGAATGTCAGAAAGGGTGCAGTGCCTTTTCGACGAAGGTTGTTGGGTCGATGACGATGGATCTTCTTCTTGAGAAGTGACTGGGATACTCATATTTTTTGGAATACCAAATAAAGTTGCAGATGTAGTACAAATGTCAAAGTCTAATAGACTTATTGACCTACATGGTAAATGATAGTAATAAGAACACTTGTTAGAATTCAAAGTGATATGAAGGAAATATGTAAATTTTAAGAGTTGTGTAAAAACTTACAATGATGGACCAATAGTTGAAGTAGTCCATTTTTTCACATGTATAATTGAACCTTTTTGAAGCAAGCTTGCTTCAACGAGGTCATTGAAAGTTATCGGAAGCATAAGGCGCTTCATATGTGTGCCATCAGAGATGGCGGTGCGATATCGTATTGTTGAACTTTGCATTGATGCAATACGTTCAAGTTCAACGATTTGTAGAATTGGCTGAATATGACTTTTCCCCGAGAGCATTAAGGGAATGGCATTTTCAGTAAGATTTGTTGTCATTTTTTGAAAATAGAAATAACAGAATAATTAAGAAATCTTTATATATGGTTTTGAGTTACATGTATAATTATGTTTCCTATAGAACTACATGAGAAGTTAAAACTATAGGTTTATGTAGAAATGATGGATTAAGATATACTTATTGCTTTAAAAGTTAGTTTTTGTGTACATGAGAAGTTAAAACTATAGGTTTATTTAGAAACGATGGATTAAGATATACTTATTCCTTTACAAAGTTAGTTTTTGTAGATTAATCTAAATTTTGATATATAAAAATTATGGATCATTTGTAGGTAAATCTTAGTTAACTGAAAACTAATGATTATGTTGAATATAAAAAAGTAAATGATATAGTAAAATAATATCTTCTTCAATTTATTAATATGACACTGAAATTATTATTAATAATCCTCTATTGTAATCATTTAAGATACCACAGCACTTTTCTAGAATAATATTTAGGCAAAACAACATTTGAAATAATATTTCGTAAAAGACATCTTCAGAAATGTGAAACTTAGAATATCATAAACAGAAAGTATCATTTAAGGGATACGATCTTGAACAAAACATGTGAACTATAATATCTGCACATGAAAAATAATCCAAATGAATCATTATTAGGTAACTTAGAATAATTAAAATTGTTTATATCTGGTTTTGAGTTAGAGGTAAAAGTCATTTAACAAAAGAAATATTTGTTAAAACAGATGTAAAAGACATTTAACAATAAAAATATTTGGTAAAACAGATGTAAAAGACATTTAACAAAAAAAATATTTGGTAAAACACATGTTCAGAAATGTGAAAGTTCACACAAAATAAGTAAGAAAGAGCTCATTGATTTAATTAGTTGTCTACATGCAACAAAAGGACTATTCCACCTGTAGGGTATTAAAATAGGGGATCCATATCTGTCCTCCAAGAACTATTGACTTGGGAGAACTTCCAAAAAAAAAGGATTCATTGGACCAAACAGTTGTTAGTTCTAGGGATACTATCACTATAATTGGAGGCAATTCTGATTCTAATTTTGGTTGAACAAGTTTTATGATGGTAAAAAATATGAAGGCAAAAAATAACTGATATGTTATTGGGCAATAAAGGTGTTAGGATTATATACTGATTAGATTCAACCATATACAAAGCCGCACATTAACTACAAAATTAGGAGCCATTTATTGCCTTTTATCAACAGGGTAGTTGAATGTACATGAGCAGTTTAGCCATTGAGGGTGGGGAAGTCTGTAAATATTTCTTGTCACAGTCAAGGGAGATCATAAGCAGAGATAAGGCAACTTGATACTACCCATTCTTGAAGTAAATAAGCCCAAGAAGCACAACGTATTCTATGGTTCTCAAAGAAAACAGTTTCCAAGTTTTATATCATTCCGTACTCAATATTAAGTAAACAGTGATCAGATCATTATTTCAAGAGAAAACATGTGAAGACACCAGCAATTTGGACTGATAAAAAAAGTAATGATATCATTCATTCTGCTGATAAGATTCGCAGATTCTCAGGGACTTTAAGCCCAAAGAAGAGCAGCAGCATCACTGTCATTCTCCTCCTCATCATGACACAATGAGAGATTCTCAGGCTATCTCCTCCACATCATCAAAATGAGAGATTCTGAGGCTTGTGAAAGCAAACTGTCATCCTTAATTTGGTTTCAGTTTGTTTCAGTTAGATGGATGATGATGCTTTTAATGGTTGTTTTGCTGGCAGTCACTGTGCCTAAGCCAGGATCAGGGTCAGGATCTTCTGTTCCAACTACGGTTTCGAAGCCAAAGCCAAAACTCTCTCCCGCACCTAAACAGAGTTCAACTCTTCGTACTTTCCCACAGAGTAAGTCTTCCTAGTCTGAAATTTTGGCAACTATAATTCAACTTCTGCAGGAATGAGCCAGGGGACAAAATATAAAAGAAATGCTGGAAAAACTAATGCAGTGTCACATAAAATGAACAATTCAATCCTGGCCAAACAGGGGAAAATAAATAAATAATAAATAATGGTTTTGAATTTTACAGTTAAATCTCTCCTCAATTTTGAAATATTAGTTCATACAATTTGTCATTATGCCTTAACTTTTATTGCACTTCATGGTATTTTCCAGCAATAAAATCATTATTTGCAAATAATTGAGAAAATAACTAAAAAAGTTGATTGTGCTATGAAAACACTCTGATTTTCATTCAGTAATGTGGGGTGAAAACAAGAAATGTTGATTATGCTATGAAAACACTCTGGTTTTCAAGCAATAGTATGGGGTGAAACTATGTAATTGTTGCCATAACAATGCCTTTGTGTTTGTTCAATACAAAAACAGTACTGATACTCCTTCATTGTTCACAAACTGCAAAGGATGTTAGGCTGGCTATCTCGCAGAAGCTCACGAGTTCTTGGAGTCAATCAGGAAATACTTACTACAGATATTCTGCATCCATCACTAACAGATCTCCACACCAGACATTGACAGCTTTCGACCTCTCTATCCAAGGATTGTATGGTCCATTATGGGGTCTCTCCAAACCAGATGTCAACAATTTGTATTCATTTCCCAAGTGGTTGAAGTCACTCCCTCCTGGTAAAAGTATGGATTTTGTGTACATTCAAGCTGCTCCTCCAACGATAATTTCCCTTCCTCGTTATCAAATGATTTGATTAACTTCCAAACAATCCAAAAATAACATCCAAATCCTAAGAATGATTTGTGATTTAATTAGTTGTCTACATGCAAAAGGACTATTCCACCTGCAGGGTATTAAAACAGGGGATCCATATCTGTCCTCCAAGAACTATTGACTTGGGAGAACCTCCAAAAAAAGAGGATTCATTGGACCAAACAGTTGTTAGTTCTAGGGATACTATCACTATCCGAAGTATGAAGGCAAAAAATAACTCATATGTTATTGGGCAATAAAGGTGTTACGATTATATACTGATTAGATTTAACCATATACAAAGCCACAGATTAACTACAAAATAACAAGCCATTTATTGCCTTTTATCAACAGGGTAGTTGAATGTACATGAGCAGTTTAGCCATTGAGGGTGGGGAAGTCTGTAAAGATTTCTTGTCACAGTCAAGGGAGATCATAAGCAGACACACAATTTTTTTTAATGATGAAACACTCTCTCTGCAACTCAAACTCTCACCAAACAGGATAAGTCCTAACCTTAGTCCACCCACTGTCAACTTGTTGGACCAGTACATTAGAAACAGGTATTGGTTGCAGTTTAACTTATTCAGATGTTACTAAGGTGGACCACCCTTTGTTCCTTAAAAATAATCCTGTCGGGTTACTGTCTGTATTTTTCTCTCAGTACAGTTTTGTTGAGGGCTCTGCCTGCCCTGTATTTTTCTCTCCGAACAGTTTTGTTTCTGTTCAAGTTCATAACATGTGTATCCAACTCTTCATCTATAAGATGTGTATCCATGGCATGGCATTGCAAGTAGCGGAATATTTTGTCATTATATCCACAATAATGTGCTTTTGCGACATCTAAACTGCGACCAACATATACATGGTAGTTTGATCAACATGATTAAGCACAACATTTATGGTTGATTCCTTGATTACTAAAACCAAATTATTGCTTCCAATGGTAGTAACTATATCTATAACATCATCAAGTCAAGAAAATCTAGAATTTAATTTGTTGAAGATACACAGTGGACGGGATTATTTCCTACAGGTTCAGGAAATGTTTTAATGATGACCTAATGCAAAATGGAATTTGTTCCAATTCCTTCTTTGGTAACCAAGAATGTTCTAAAATAAATTGCAAAAACTTAGCAATTCATAGGGGAAAACACTAATTCCTTGAATTTCAGCTCTATCTGTAGATATGGAACAATTTATAAAGCATTTGCCACAGTGCATTTTAAACAAGTAAAATTGTACACTTACAAAAATTGAAATTTAATCCCTGCCACTTATAATAGATCCTAAGTTAATAAACTTGCAATGGTGGATTATAATTTTGTGCCTTAATAGGTTGCCAACTCATGGAATACTAAAGATTGAAAATGTACCCATCGCATAGTGTCTGATTGACATTATCCTATACAAATTAGCAAACTGTGCAATGGGTTGAGATGTGTTCAAAAGCATTTGGTAAACTTTAATCCAAAAATAACAAGCCACTTATTGCCTTTTATCAGGACATTTTGGTATGCCTTGTGCAGGATGAACTCCTGTGGGCAGCTGCATGGCTTCATGAAGCAACAGAAGACCAATACTACTTGAACTACATGATTGACAATGCAGGTGCACTTGGTGGGACAACGTGGGCCATGAAATAATTCAGTTGGGATAATAAATATGCAGGGGTCCAAGTGCTTACATCTAAGGTCAGAGTTGGATATCAATAAATAAACCAAATTTTCTAATGGTTGTGACTTCCCAACAATTGATCATGATTTATAATCTCAATATATCCATTGAACTTTATCTAGTTATAAGTAGTATTTGCCATCAACTTACAATGCAGGCCTCAATGCCAATGGCCACATGGGGTTGGTCATCAACTCAATTAGTTTGGATATAAATTGAATGGATATTGACATTGTCGCCGGTTTGTATCAGTTCTTCATGCAAGACAGGGGTGGGAAAAACAAGGCAGTCATGCAACAATACCAAGAAAAAGCTGAATATTTCATGTGTGCTTGCCTTCAGAAGAATGGTTATAGTGTACAACGAACATCAGGTTTGGCTTCATTAATCTTCCTTTGTAAATACATAATCTTGATGGCAAGCCACAAAGTGGACTAAAGTAGGAGTGCTTCATTGGCTGTTCAGGCGGGCTATTGTATTGGCAGAAATGGAACAACATGCATTTTGTGATGAGTGCCTCATTCCTCCTCACAGTCTACTCTGATTATTTTTCATGTGCTGGCAAGCAACTGCAATGCCCCGGTGGAGAAGTGGATCCATCTGAAATGTTAGCATTGGTTAAGTCACAGGTATAATACTTATAAATCCCATGATGGGTTTATGTTTATCTCGGAACCAATGTTTAATTGATGGACTCTGGTCACTAAGATAGATTAATGAATTCTAGATTAGAAAGCCTTAAATTCTATTCAATCCTTTGGCTAAAGATATGTTCCTGTAGGTTGATTACATACTTGGTGACAACCCAAGAGCTACAAGCTACATGGTGGGATATGGTCCAAACTATCCTCGTCAGGTTCATCATAGGGCCTCCTCCATTGTATCATACAAAGAGGATCCATCATTCGTTAGTTGCAAAGGAGGATATGCTACATGGTTCGACCACCAAGGAACTGATCCAAATGTTTTGGTTGGTGCTATTGTTGGAGGACCTGATCACAATGATAACTTTGCAGATGCAAGAGATAACTATGAGCAAACAGACTTCAAGGTGGAAATACTTGAGACCACCAGCTTCTCCCAGGTATTACTGTTGTATAAGATGGAATTAATTTGGTTTCAGTTTGTTTCAGTTAGATGGATGATGATACTTTTAATGGTT
This sequence comes from Pinus albicaulis, assembly GCA_034641835.2. Classification (NCBI taxonomy): domain Eukaryota; kingdom Viridiplantae; phylum Streptophyta; class Pinopsida; order Pinales; family Pinaceae; genus Pinus; species Pinus albicaulis. The sequence continues at coordinate 1,029,096,444 of CM076570.1, forward strand.
GTTTTGCTGGCAGTCACTGTGCCTAAGCCAGGATCAGGGTCAGGATCTTCTGTTCCAACTACGGTTCCGAAGCCAAAGCCAAAAATCTCTCCCGCACCTAAACAGAGTTCAACTCTTCGTACTTTCCCACAGAGTAAGTCTTCCTAGTCTGAAATTTTGGCAACTATAATTCAACTTCTGCAGGAATGAGCCAGGGGACAAAATATAAAAGAAATGCTGGCAAAACTAATGCAGTGTCACATAAAATGAAAAATTCAATCCTGGCCAAACAGGGGAAAATAAATAAATAATAAATAATGGTTTTGAATTTTACAGTTAAATCTCTCCTCAATTTTGAAATATTAGTTCATACAATTCCCAGCTTCAATAACTATACTTGGTAATGCTTGAATCTAATATAATTTATTAATATTCAATTCCTTGGAAAATTTTTGCAGCTTTTTGAGTTTGCTGACAAGTACCGAGGAAAGTATGACAGCAGTATTACAGTCGTGAGAAAATATTATGGGTCAATTAGTGGATATGCTGTAAGTACTTTTCAACTCGATGCAAGTTAGTACTAATTACGTGCATGAAGTGATAGATCTGTGACTTGGGTTTGGATATTTTGGTATGCCTTGTGCAGGATGAACTCCTGTGGGCAGCTGCATGGCTTCATGAAGCAACAGAAGACCAATACTACTTGAACTACATGATTGACAATGCAGGTGCACTTGGTGGGACAACGTGGGCCATGAAAGAATTTAGTTGGGATAATAAATATGCAGGGGTCCAAGTGCTTGCATCTAAGGTCAGAGTTGGATATCAATAAATAAACCAAATTTTCTAATGGTTGTGACTTCCCAACAATTGATCATGATTTATAATCTCAATATATCCATTGAACTTTATCTAGTTATAAGTAGTATTTTCTATCAGCTTACAATGCAGGCCTCAATGCCAATGGCCACATGGGGTTGGTCATCAACTCAATTAGTTTGGATAGAAATTGAATGGATAATTGACATTGTCGCCGGTTTGTATCAGTTCTTCATGCAAGACAAGGGTGGGCAAAACAAGGCATTCATGCAACAATACCAAGAAAAAGCTGAATATTTCATGTGTGCTTGCCTTCAGAAGAATGGTTATAGTGTACAACGAACATCAGGTTTGGCTTCATCAATCTTCCTTCGTTAAAAGTGGACTAAAGTAGGAGTGCTTCATTGGCTGTTCAGGTGGGCTATTGTATTGGCAGAAATGGAACAACATTAATTTTGTGACGAGTGCCTCATTCCTCCTCACAGTCTACTCTGATTATTTGTCATCTGCTGGCAAGCAACTGCAATGCCCCGGTGGAGAAGTGGATCCATCTGAACTGTTAGCATTGGTTAAGTCGCAGGTATAATACTTATAAATCCCATGATGGGTTTATGTTTATCTGGGAACCAATGTTTAATTGATGGACTCTGGTCACTAAGATAGATTAATGAATTCTAGATTAGAAAGCCTTAAATTCTATTCAGTCCTTTGGCTAAAGATATGTTCTTGTAGGTCGATTACATACTTGGTGACAACCCAAGAGCTACAAGCTACATGGTGGGATATGGTCCAAACTATCCTCGTCAGGTTCATCATAGGGCCTCCTCCATTGTATCATACAAAGAGGATCCATCATTCGTTAGTTGCAAAGGAGGATATGTTACATGGTTCGACCACCAAGGAACTGATCCAAATGTTTTGGTTGGCGCTATTGTTGGAGGACCTGATCACAATGATAACTTTGCAGATGCAAGAGATAACTATGAGCAAACAGAACCTTCAACCTACAAAAATGGTCCAATGGTGGGGATTTTAGCCAGACTTCAAGGTGGAAATACTGGAGACCACCAGCTTCTCCCAGGTATTACTGTCATATAAGATGGAATTAATTTGGTTTCAGTTTGTTTCAGTTAGATGGATGATGATGCTTTTAATGGTTGTTTTGCTGGCAATCACTGTGCCTAAGCCAGGATCAGGGTCAGGATCTTCTGTTCCAACTACGGTTCCGAAGCCAAAGCCAAAACTCTCTCCCGCGCCTAAACAGAGTTCAACTCTTCGTACTTTCCCACAGAGTAAGTCTTCCTAGTGTGAAATTTTGGCAACTATAATTCAACTTCTGCAGGAATGAGCCAGGGGACAAAATATAAAAGAAATGCTGGCAACAGAAGACCAATATTACTTGAACTACATGATTGACAATGTAGGTGCACTTGGTGGGACAACGTGGGCCATGAAAGAATTCAGTTGGGATAATAAATATGCAGGGGTCCAAGTACTTGCATCTAAGGTCAGAGTTGGATATCAATAAATAAACCAAATTTTCTAATGGTTGTGACTTCCCAACAATTGATCATGATTTATAATCTCAATATATCCATTGAACTTTATCTAGTTATAAGTACTATTTGCCATCAGCTTACAATGCAGGCCTCAATGCCAATGGCCACATGGGGTTGGTCATCAACTCAATTAGTTTGGATAGAAATTGAATGGATAATTGACATTGTCGTCGGTTTGTATCAGTTCTTCATGCAAGACAGGGGTGGGAAAAACAAGGCAGTCATGCAACAATACCAAGAAAAAGCTGAATATTTCATGTGTGCTTGCCTTCAGAAGAATGGTTATAGTGTACAACGAACATCAGGTTTGGCTTCATCAATCTTCCTTCGTAAATACATAATCTTGATGGCAAGCCACAAAGTGGACTAAAGTAGGAGTGCTTCATTGGCTGTTCAGGTGGGATATTGTATTGGCAGAAATGGAACAACATGCATTTTCTGACGAGTGCCTCATTCCTCCTCACAGTCTACTCTGATTATTTGTCATCTGCTGGCAAGCAACTGCAATGCCCCGGTGGAGAAGTGGATGCATCTGAACTGTTAGCATTGGTTAAGTCGCAGGTATAATACTTATAAATCCCATTATGGGTTTATGTTTATCTGGGAACTAATGTTTAATTGATGGACTCTGGTCACTAAGATAGATTAACGAATTCTAGATTAGAAAGCCTTAAATTCTATTCAGTCCTTTGGCTAAAGATATGTTCTTGTAGGTTGATTACATACTTGGTGACAACCCAAGAGCTACAAGCTACATGGTGGGATATGGTCCAAACTATCCTCGTCAGGTTCATCATAGGGCCTCCTCCATTGTATCATACAAAGAGGATCCATCATTCGTTAGTTGCAAAGGAGGATATGCTACATGGTTCGACCACCAAGGAACTGATCCAAATGTTTTGGTTGGCGCTATTGTTGGAGGACCTGATCACAATGATAACTTTGCAGATGCAAGAGATAACTATGAGAAAACAGAACCTGCAACCTACAACAATGGTCCAATGGTGGGGATTTTAGCCAGACTTCAAGGTGGAAATACTAGAGACCACCAGCTTCTCCCAGGTATTACTGTCGTATAAGATGGAATTAATTTGGTTTCAGTTTGTTTCAGTTACATGGATGATGATGCTTTTAATGGTTGTTTTGCTGGCAGTCACTGTGCCTAAGCCAGGATCAGGGTCAGGATCTTCTGTTCCAACTACGGTTCCAAAGCCAAAGCCAAAACTCTCTCCCGCACCTAAACAGAGTTCAACTCTTCGTACTTTCCCACAGAGTAAGTCTTCCTAGTGTGAAATTTTGGCAACTATAATTCAACTTCTGCAGGAATGAGCCAGGGGACAAAATATAAAAGAAATGCTGGAAAAACTAATGCAGTGTCAGATTTGCCATCAGCTTACAATGCAGGCCTCAATGCCAATGGCCACATGGGGTTGGTCATCAACTCAATTAGTTTGGATAGAAATTGAATGGATAATTGACATTGTCCCCGGTTTGTATGAGTTCTTCATGCAAGAGAGGGGTGGGAAAAACAAGGCAATCATGCAACAATACCAAGAAAAAGCTGAATATTTCATGTGTGCTTGCCTTCAGAAGAATGGTTATAGTGTACAACGAACATCAGGTTTGGCTTCATCAATCTTCCTTCGTAAATACATAATCTTGATGGCAAGCCACAAAGTGGACTAAAGTAGGAGTGCTTCATTGGCTGTTCAGGTGGGCTATTGTATTGGCAGAAATGGAACAACATGCATTTTGTGACGAGTGCCTCATTCCTCCTCACAGTCTACTCTGATTATTTGTCATGTGCTGGCAAGCAACTGCAATGCCCCGGTGGAGAAGTGGATCCATATGAACTGTTAGCATTGGTTAAGTCGCAGTTATAATACTTATAAATCCCATGATGGGTTTATGTTTATCTGGGAACCAATGTTTAATTGATGGACTCTGGTCACTAAGATAGATTCATGAATTCTAGATTAGAAAGCCTTAAATTCTATTCAGTCCTTTGGCTAAAGATATGTTCTTGTAGGTTGATTACATACTTGGTGACAACCCAAGAGCTACAAGCTACATGGTGGGATATGGTCCAAACTATCCTCGTCGGGTTCAAATAGGGCCTCCTTCCATTGTATCATACAAAAGAGGATCCATCATTCGTTAGTTGCAAAGAGGAGGATATGCCATGGTTCGACCACCAAGGAACTGATCCAAATGTTTTGGTTGGCGCTATTGTTGGAGGACCTGATCACAATGATAACTTTGCAGATGCAAGAGATAACTATGAGCAAACAGAACCTGCAACCTACAACAATGGTCCAATGGTGGGGATTTTAGCCAGACTTCAAGGTGGAAATACTGGAGACCACCAGCTTCTCCCAGGTATTACTGTCGTATAAGATGGAATTAATTTGGTTTCAGTTTGTTTGAGTTGCATGGATGATGATGCTTTTAATGGTTGTTTTGCTGGCAGTCACTGTGCCTAAGCCAGGATCAGGGTTAGGATCTTCTGTTCCAACTACGGTTCCGAAGCCAAAGCCAAAACTCTCTCCCGCACCTAAACAGAGTTCAACTCTTCATACTTTCCCACAGAGTAAGTCTTCCTAGTTTGAAATTTTGGCAACTATAATTCAACTTCTGCAGGAATGAGCCAGGGGACAAAATATAAAAGAAATGCTGGCAAAACTAATGCAGTGTCACATAAAATGAACAATTCAATCCTAGCCAAACAGGGGAAAATAAATAAATAATAAATAATGGTTTTGAATTTTACTGATACTCCTTCATTGTTCACAAACTGCAGAGGATGTTAGGCTGGCTATCTCGCAGAAGCTCACAAGTTCTTGGAGTCAGTCAGGAAATACTTACTACAAATATGTTGCATCCATCACTAACAGATCTCCAAAAATGTTCTAAAATAAATTGCAAAAACTTAGCAATTCATAGGGGAAAACACTAATCCCTTTCTGTGCAGACAAACCCTCTCTGTAGCCCTTCTCCGAACAAATGACCTAAGTGAGGATGCCTTCGTGACAACCAAAAACCCTGAAATGAGTCAGATCAATACAAAAACCTCATATGAAGAATTGAGTATTGTTTACTAACCACGTAGTTGGCCGGATGTGAATCTTTGCAGCTTCAAACCTTCCGACAACGACCCAGTAATTGCAGCCAAACGAAAAAGCACTTCACTTTTTTGACTTCAGTGGAAGTCCTCAGCACTCAGCGGCACTCAGACGCAACTGTTCCCTTTTTCAGCTCTTCACGGAAGAAACAAATAACAGAAGGAATATATGAACAATGAAGGACAGAAACACATTTCAAAGAAATTCTCAGAACTACCAACATCTAACTAATAACTACCAAACTGTTTTCTGGCTGCAGCTGTCCGTCTCATCAGTGCTTCTCAATCTTCCAAGTGCCCCTTCTCTGCAGAAAATGCGGCTTCCAAGTGCCCTGCTTCGAGGTATCAAGGAACGAGGATGTCTATAGGCCATGTGTACAGCGAATGCGGCCGGGAAGGAAGATGATTCTGCGTGTCCCCATGTCTACAGCCCGATCCTTACAGGTGCCCACTCCTCTGCAGGAAATGCGGCTTCCAGGTGCCCCTTAGAAATGCGAATTCGATTTCCATATCAAAGGTTTTAGTTATTTTTAACTGTTTTATATCTATGGTTGAGGGTTTCTCAATCGTCTAACAAAGAATCCGACGATCACCAATAGGATAGATAGGTAAGTAGGAAAGTCGTTTTCAAATAAGGACGCCTTACGGTGTAAAAATTAAATATGTGGGGTTTTAAAAAAATTCCACCGTTATGCATAAAAAAGAATTCATGTGCGGATTTTGTGCAGGAGGCGGGATTTGACCACCCGACCTCCATCAACCGATTTCCATTTTTTTACCATTCGACCAATAGATTTTTTGCTGGTAATTCCGCCAGCAGTTGTTATATAAACTCAGATTTTTACAGTGCACCCAAGCCATGGAGGAGCGGAGCGCGCACGTGGTTCGAGTTTAATATTTTTTTTAATTGCAGATTAGTGCGCCCAAGGAATGGAGCAGCACGCACAGAATTCAAGATTTATTATTATTTTATTGCAGGTGCAGTGGAACCATGAGCCAAAAAAGAGGCAGGCGGAACCTTGATTGAGCTCAATTTTCAGGAGGGTGAAATTTTGACTTTGTCCAAATGGGACAAATTTTATGTCATTTCAGCACTACTCGGCGCCACAATTCTGATGGCGTGCTCAGTGTCTGCATCTTAGTTTTCGATTTTTCAGCCACTTTTGGAAGTGGGTTATGCCGGTGTCAGATTTCTACATGTGAGCAGTCATTTTCACCTTTTTCGACGCTACAAGATTGATGGTGTTTTCAAATTCAGGTGCAGAGTTGCTCAGCCTTCAGCAAATGGCAGCATGAGGTATATGATGTGATTTCCATGTACTTCTTTATTTATTTCTCATTGAGATGCATTATGTCTTGCAGATCCCGGTTGATACATGAGTCGTGGGATCTTGATTTGTGTTTTTATTGATGTACTTTTCAGCTATGGATTTGTGTCATGTATGAGTCCCTTTTATGCCAAATTGGCGAGATGCTCAATTTCATATGTGTATTGTTGAGATCCCTTGTTTGCTAATATTGGCGGGATACTCTTGTTTATTACATGTCAGCTATGGTCATACTGATAGGAGTCTTTCTTTATGTATGAGAGTTCTGAAGGGGAACATCTCTTAAAGAAGTCAAGCCACTCCTGCGTGAGGGCAATTTTTCCTTGTATGTCATAGGAAAGCACATCCATGTACATCTTCTTCTCACAACACATAATGCAGCGGCCTACATCATCTTGACACCGAGGCCCGGAGATGTAGTCCCTCCTGGACGAACTCCGTCATCAAACGACGTATTCTTATGATTGCTGATCTTGTTCATTTATGTTCCTCTTATTTACAGCTACAAATTTTCATTTAAGTTCTTTAACGCCTTTAATTAAATGCAATTCTATTTATCAGCCGAATTAAAAGGTCTTGGTTAAGGGTATCAATATTTTACCCTGGATCAGAAACTCAGTTGTGCTAGTTGTCACTGAAGAGACACTAGTGAGAGATCAGTGAATTAAATATTAAATTAATTCACATGTAGTGATCTCACATGAAACTCAAGATTTACTGTTGTTAACTACATGCATGTCAGATCTAGTGGAGACCCACTTGAGATGTAGGTGAAAGGGACATATGACTATTAGTCGTACTATATTGGGTTGCACTCAAGAAAACCAAAAACACATTGCACATGCTCATGAGGATTGCGCAGTCAAGGAGGGTATGATTACATCAAATTGGAGATTGTAATCATATTGGATTGTGCAGTGGAGGTAGGCTATCTGGATGCAGAAAATTGGCTAAGGCATTTGCCAATTTCTGCAAGACAGTGTGAGACGATCGTATGATGTAATGAGAGCTATTGGATTAGATTTTTGTATGATATTGTCTCATGATCCATGATATATACATAATATATGATAGTGGGGTTTTTAGCTTTATGCTTTCCCGATAAAAACATTTAAGTTATGTGTGATTGATCTTTCTTCTTGATATTGCAATTGGCGATTGCGTTTTAAATTCTGCAAAATTTTTTGTATAAGCGATTATTTATTTAACAATGGCATATAATTTTTAGATCAGGAGAATCCAGGAAATACATAATTTGTATTAAAATTTCTACATACTTAACACAGTTGAATCCCAAAAAGGATATCTAATATAATGCACTGCGGAAAACCCTCATACTTAAATACAAGGAGAAAAAGGGAGCTCTACTTGAACGGTTCATAAGGCATAATACTTGCTAAGGTTTTGCAAATTGGGTAGCAAGCTAAGTGGGAATGATTGTGGTGAAACCCAGGAAGTATTGGTTACTAGGTGCAAGCCTCGGAAGTGATGATTGACACTATGTGATTCATTTCACTAGTTTCAATCCCACTTCTTCACCCCTGTGAGCATCACCCGATGCAATGAGTGCTAAGTGGACTATTCAAAAATCATGAGAAATTAGCCAGTTATGACTACCTCTAATGGAAATGGTCAGAGATGAATGACTTACTTAACGTAGCTGAATCCCAAAAACGATATCTAATATAATGCACTGTGGAAAACCCTCATACTTAAATACAAGGAGTAAAAGGGAGCTCTACTTGAATTGTTCACGAGGTGCAATAATTGCTAAGGTTTTGCAAATGGGGTAGCAAGCTAAGTGGGCTTGATTTTGGGGAAAAAATCCACAGTTAAGTGCACTTGAGCCAGAGAAGTTCTAGGATGGGTGACCTCCAGGGAAGTCCTGGTTACTGGGTGCAAGCCTCGGAAGTGATGATTGATGCTATGTGATTCATTTCAATAGTTTCAATCCCACTTCTTCACCCCTGTGAGCATCACCCGATGAAATGAGTGCTAAGTGGAATATTCAAAAATCATGATAAATTAGTTAATTACGACTATCTCTCATGGAAATGGTCATAGATGAATGACTTACTTAACACAATTGAATTGCAAAAATGATATCTAATATAATGCACGGTGGAAAACCCTCAATCTCAAATACAATGAGTAAAAGGGTGTTCATGATGCACAATACTTGCTAAGGTTTTGAAAATGGGGTAGAAAGCTAATTGGGCTTGATTGTGGGGAAAATCTCCACAGTTAAGAGCGCTTGAGCCAGAGGAGTTCTGGGATGGGTGATCTCCCGAGAAGTCCTGGTTACCGGGTGCAAGCCCCGAAAGTGATGATTGATGCTATGTGATTTATTTCAGTAGTTTCAATCCCACTTCTTCACCCATGTGAGCATCACCCGATGCAATGAGTGCTAAGTGAACTATTCAAAAATCATGAGAAATTAGTCAGTTACGACTACCTCTCATGGAAATGGTCATAGATGAATGACTTACTTAATGTAGTTGAATCCAAAATTTTTTATCTAATATAATGCACTACAGAAAACCCTCATACTTAAATACAAGGAGTAAAAGGGAGCTCTACTTGATGGGTTCATGAAGCATAATACTTTCTATGGTTTTGCAAATGGGGTAGCAAGCTAAGTGGGCTTGATTGTGGGGAAAAAATCCACATTTAAGCACGCTTGAACCAGAGGAGTTCTGGGATGGGTGACCTCCCGAGAAGTCTTGGTTATCAGGTACAAGCCCTAGAATTGATGATTGATGCTATGTGATTCATTTCACTAGTTTCAATCCCACTTCTTCACCCCTGTGAGCATCACCCGATGCAATGAGTGCTAAGTGAACTATTCAAAAATCATGAGAAATTAGTTAGTTACAAATACCTCTCATGGAAATGGTCATAGATGAATGACTTACTTAACGCATTAGAATCCCAAACATGGTATCTAATATAGTGCACTACGAAAAACCCTCATACTTAAATACAAGGAGTAAAAGGGAGCTCTACTTGAATGGTTCATGCGGCACAATACTTGCTAAGGTTTTGCAAATGGGATAGCAAGGTAAGTGGGCTTGATTGTGCGGAAAAAATCTACAGCTAAGCGCACTTCAGCCAGAGGAGTTCTGGGATGGTTGACCTCCCAGGAAGTCATGGTTACCGATTGCAAGCCCCAGAAGTGATGATTGACACTATGTGATTCATTTCATTAGTTTCAATCCCACTTCCTCACCCATGTGAGCATCACCCGATGCAATGAGTGCTAAGTGGACTATTCAAAAATCATGAGAAATTAGTCAGTTACGACTACCTCTCATGGAAATAATCATAGATGAATGACTTACTTAACATAGTTGAATCCCAAAAATGATATCTAATATAATGCACTGCGGAAAACCATCATACTTAAATACAAGGAGTAAAAGGGAGCTCTACTTGAATGCTTCATGAGGCATAATACTTGCTAAGGTTTTGCAAATGGGGTAGCAAGCTAAGTGGGCTTGATTGTGGGGAAAAACTCCACAGTTAAGCGTGCTTGATCTAGAGGAGTTCTGGGATGGGTGAACTCATAGGAAGTTCGTTTTACCGGGTGAAAGCCCCGAAAGTGATGATTGACGCTATGTGATTCATTTCACTAGTTTCAATCCCACTTCTTCACCCCTCTGAGCATCACCCAATGCAATGAGTGCTAAGTGGAATATTCAAAAATCATGAGAAATTAGTTAGTTACGACTACCTTTCATGGAAATGCTCATAGATGAATGACTTACTTAACGCACTTGAATCCCAAAAATTATATCTAATATAATGGACTGTGGAAAACCCTCATACTTAAATACAATGTGTAAAAGGGAGCTCTACTTGAATGGTTCATGAGGGACAATACTTGATAAGGTTTTGGAAATGGGGTAGCAAGCTAAGTGGGATTGATTGTGGGGAAAAACTCCACAGTTAAGCACACTTGAGCTAGAGGAGTTCTAGGATGGGTGACCTCCCAGGAAGTCCTGGTTATCGGGTGCAAACCCCAGAAGTGATGATTGACACTATGTGATTCATTTCACTAGTTCCAATCCCAATTCTTCACCCATGTGAGCATCACCCAATGCAATGAGTGCTAAGTGGACTATTCAAAAATCATGAGAAATTAGTTAGTTACGACTACCTCTCATGGAAATGGTCATAGATGAATGACTTACTTAACCTATTTGAATCCCAAAAATGATATCTAATATAATGCACTGCGGAAAACCCTCATACTTAAATACAAGGTGTAAAAGGGAGCTCTACTTGAATTGTTCATGAGGCACAATACTTGCTAAGGTTTTGCAAATGGGGTAGAAAGCTAAGTGGGCTTGATTGTGGTGAAAAAATCCACATTTAAGCGCACTTGATCCAGAGGAGTTCTGGGACGGGTGACCTCCCGAGAAGTCTTGGTTATTGGGTACAAGCCCCATAAGTGATGATTGACGCTATGTGATTCATTTCACACTTCTTCATCGCTATGAGCATCACTTGATGTAATGAGTGGTAAGTAGACTATTCAAAAATCATGAGAAATTAGTCAGTTACGACTACCTCTCATGGAAATGGTCATAGATGAATGACTTACTTAATGTAGTAGAATCTCAAATATGATATCTAATATAATGCACTGCGGAAAACCCTCATACTTAAATGAAAGGAGTAAAAGGGAGCTCTACTTGAATGGTTCATGAGGCATAATACTTGCTAAGGTTTTACAAATGGGGTAGCAGGCTAAGTGGGCTTGATTGTGGGGAAAAACTCCACAACTAAGTGTGCTTGAGCCAGAGGAGTTCTGGGATGGGTGACCTCCTAAGAAGTCCTGGTTACTAGGTGCAAGCCTCGGAAGTGATGATTGACACTATGTGATTCATTTGACTAGTTTCAATACCACTTCTTCACCCATGTGAGCATCACCTGATGCAATGAGTGCTAAGTGGACAATTCAAAAATCATGAGAAATTAGTCAATTACGACTACCTCTCATGGAAATGGTCATAGATGAATGACTTACTTAACGCAGTTGAATCCCAATAATGATATCTAATATAATGCACTACAGAAAACCCTCATACTTAAATACACGGAGTAAAAGGGAGCTCTACTTGAATGTTTCATGAAGCACAATACTTGCTACGGTTTTGCAAATGGGGTAGCAAGCTAAGTGGGCTTGATTATGGGGAAAAACTCCACAGTTAAGCGTGCTTGAGCCAGAGGATTTTTGGGATGGGTGAACTCTTGAGAAGTCCTGGTTACCGGGTGCAAGCCCTAGAAGTGATGATTGACACAATGTGATTCATTTCACTAGTTTCAATCCCACTTCTTCACCCCTGTGAGCATCACCCGATGCAATGAGTGCTAAGTGGACTATTCAAAAATCATGAGAAATTAGTCAGTTATGACTACCTCTCTTGGAAATGGTCATAGATGAATGACTTAATTAACACAGTTGAATCCCAAAAATGATATCTAATATAATGCACTACGGAAAATCCTCATACTTAAATACAAGGAGTTAAATAGAGCTCTACTTGAATGGTTCATGAGGCACAATAATTTCTTTGGTTTTGCAAATGAGGTAGCAAGCTAAGTGGGCTTGATTGTGGAGAAAAACTCCATAGTTAAGCGTGCTTGAGCCAGAGGAGCTTTGGGATGGGTGACCTCCCGGGAAGTCCTGGTTACTGGGTACAAGCCCTAAAAGTGATGATTGATGCTATGTGATTCATTTCACTAGTTTCAATCCCACTTCTTCACCCCTGTGAGAAACACTTGATGCAATGAGTGCTAAGTGGAATATTGAAAAATCATGAGAAATTGGTCAGTTACGTCTACCTCTCATGGAAATGGTCATAGATGAATGACTTACTTAACGTAGTTGAATCCAAAAAATGATATCTAATATAATGCACTACGGAAAACCCTCATACTTAAATACAAGTTAAAGGGAGCTCTACTTGAATGCTTCATGAGGCACAATACTTGCTAAGGTTTTGAAAATGGGGTAGCAAGCTAAGTGGGCTTGATTGTGGGGAAAAACTCCATAGTTAAGCACGCTTGATCCAAAGAAGTTCTGGGATGGGTGACCTCCTAGGAAGTCTGTGTTATTGGGTGCAAGCCCCGAAAGTGATGATTGACGCTATGTGATTCATTTCACTAGTTTCAATCCCACTTCTTCACCCCTCTGAGCATCGCCCGATGCAATGAGTGCTAAGTGGACTATTAAGAAAACATGAGAAATTAGTTAGTTACAACTACCTCTCATGGAAATGGTCATAGATGAATGACTTACTTAACGCATTTGAATCCCAAAAATGATATCTAATATAATGCATTGCGGAAAACCCTCGTACTTAAATACAATGTGTAAAAGGGAAGTCTACTTGAATGGTTCATGAGGCACAATACTTGATAAGGTTTTGGAAATGGGGTAGCAAGGTAAGTGGGCTTGATTGTGGGGAAAAACTCCACAGTTAAGCGCACTTGAGCTAGAGGAGTCCCGAGATGGGTGACCTCCCAAGAAGTCCTGGTTACTGGGTGCAAGCCCTAGAAGTGATGATTGACGCTATGTGATTCATTTCACTAGTTTCAATCCCATTTCTTCACCCCTATGAGCATCACCCGATGCAATGAGTGCTAAGTGGAATATTCAAAAATCATGAGAAATTAGTCAGTTATGACTACCTCTCATGGAAAAGGTCATAGATGAATGACTTACTTAACGCAGTTGAATCCCAAAAATGATATCTAAGAATTAATATTTTATTCTTATTGTAGTTGATGCTCTACCTTCATTACAGCAGCATAGACGTTTGACCAAGTTGGGAGCAAGACATCTTACAGCTGAAGGGGATGACGTCCTTGCTTCATACATGAAAAATTGCAAGAAACCAAAGAGTAATTGATTGTACTTGTAATTTAATTAGAGCAACCTTGTTTCAGATTATGTATAACATACAGTTTATTATAAATCATACTGAGATCAAATATTTTTTAAACTCTACAAATGAATGAATGAATGAATGAATAAATGTTTACTATATATTTATTTATTTATGATGTATCTTAATATATTTCTTTCAAATATTTCCTAGTAGATAGATTGGGTACTAGGGAATTGAGAGTGATGTGAGGTGGGGGAGGGGCCATGAGAGCTTGCACCTTCACATGGTTGGCCTTGTTCACTAGATAATAAATTAATATTTGGACAATATTGGAGTAAAACTCTGAGATCCAGCAGAGCAACAACAAGTTCAATGTTGACTTTGTTTTTGCTTCGTCGAGTGGAGGGAGGTTTGCTCCAAGATTAAACTACACAATAATTTATTCTCGTAACCAAGAGGAGCTCATTCAGGTATTCATGCACTCAAGTTTTTTAATTATTATTTATTGGTGCAATTAAATTTAATAATCGGTTAAATTTAATTTAAGTTTGCCTCACTGGTCTCATGAATATGTGTAGGACAATCTGTGTCGATTTGGATGTTGAAGAGGAACAACTATCAGAAGAAAATATCTCAAAAAGGTAACATTACATTTAGCGTATACATTATAGGTCCCGAATAAAAAATATGTACATTGAGAAATGTAGTTCAAACAAGAACTTGTACATGTTTCAAAAAATCATAAATAAGACATGATAGAGACGTATTTCCCACATTGAACAACTAAGAGAAATTAATGCACAATAAGGATGAACTTACAAGTTTTCAATAGGTTGAAAGGAATTTGTACAAATAATCAATACAGTCATATGGATATGTATGTCCATATGGAGCAATACAACAATTGTACAAATTATGCCTTTCTTTTTTGTGTAGATCATATACCTCATTTTGAGATGTTTATGATGACCATGCAGTTGTTATTTTAGTATATTGTAGAGGTTTCCTTGAGGTATGCAAAGTTGATGTTGAGAAGAAATTACTTATGTATCTGAAAAACTCTTTTATTCTTCCACTGCTTAAATTTTCAGTCATTGTGTGATTGATGCTATGATTTGGAAGTAATTTCTACATTATATTAAATTTAGAAATTTATCTATTTAAGTAGGATCATATGGATAATAGTCACCTAGGGTTGAATTTTTTTAATGTACTTAACCCCAGATACCTCATGTTATCCCAGATAACCATTAGGTTTGTTTTGAGTCATAAGTTAATTAGGCTGAGTCAAATAGGTTTAAATAAGGTCTTTGGAATTCAGATTTTAAAAAAAAATGTACATATGAGGGGGTCTTGAAAGTCATTTTACAAGTGATAGGGGTCATGTAATTTTAGAATAAAGTATGTTTGTTATTATTAATCATAGTTTATATATTTAATTATCATATCACTTATAAATTTCCATTTGTAATAAATTTGGCACGTGAAATAAATTTCTCGCGGGTTTAAAGGGCTAACATCGGGCGCGATCAGATCAACGGCCTATTAGCACTTTGTAATTTCCGAAGGTTGAAAAATAAATCACAAAGGTAACCACAAAGCCACTTTGGATTTTAGGATCTAGCCCTCCTAAAATGAGAGAGGGATCTGTCTCTTAGATTTAACTTTTTTTATTGGGAATTTTAGGCTAGGTATGAATGCTCAGTTGTTTGATTTATTGTTAATTTTTTTTTTTAATTGTTTTGGTTGATTAAGTGCTTAAAATTCCATTGGGCTATGGAGTCTATAAACTAACATGGATCTGTTTCATATTTTCAGAGTTTCACAGGGCAAGGTAGGTGAAATAACTCGATATTTTAGAGCAGTTAAGAATTATTTAACTTGATATCAAAGGAAAAAATTGAACTTACCTACAACTAGAATTAGAGTGCATGTTTCAACAATTTCTGTTCATCACAATTTCTGTAAAGTAATTCAGATTTAAGAATTAAGAACACATAAGCATAGGAACGAAGAAATAAACACATAGACAATGAGAGAAACACATCACCAAATAATCCAACACATGAATCTTGTGAAGAAGTCCCTTTTATTACTGATCATCCCATGAAATGGAAAAGTAAAATGGCTTCTGGAGTGCAAAAATCAACCCTCAATGCTTCGAAAATTGAAGTATTTATACAAATATTTACAAAAAATCCTGTCATAACTGATCAAGATATATTTTAGGAAAATTTAAAACAAATTATATCTCCTATTACAAACTAATAGGGCTAGTTGGAATTGTCCGAAAGGTGGCCCTGATCTAAAAGAGGTTGTTGTTTATCTGTCACTTTGGTCCTTGCTGTGCTATTATTTCTCTGACTGGAGATAAAGTTACTCACTTAGTCAAGTAACTCACACAATTTCTCCCATATTTATTCATCTGGAATTGACATTTTAGTCACCGTCCTGTAAACCTCATCTGCTTTAGTATACTTGGCAAAAGTAGGTTTGACTACAAAAATATGATTTACCTCATGCTTTATGTAAAAATCATTCCCTAATGCCTTAAGAAATGATTTTCATGTTAAGCTTCCCTTTATTCCAGCAAACTTAAATTTGTCTCTTACCACTTCTTTCAATTTCCTGATGTAGTATTCCTGTGTGATTAATTTATCATTTATTACAAATAAGTTGGGAAGTCCCTTCTTGTTCAGTGTTTCAACTCTGCTGAAAAATCCGTCGACAACAATCTCTAATCCATGACAGTTTTCTTCTAACTATAGAATGAGGTTCTTTTTGGTCAAAAACTTCTTCACTTCAATTATAGTTTCAGTTCTGTCTTCAATTCCCACATCCTCCAACTCATATTTGTTCTTAGAATTCAGGAATCTAATAATATGAGTGGCTTCAGTGGGTTTATCACCCAACTTTTCTTTGATGTCTGAAACTGCTACTGTAGCTTTCTGTATCAATTCATTTTATTCAAAAATGATTTGTATAGAAGGCCAAATCTCATTCATGGAGTTGAGGATATTTGCCTATATGTTATCCTTGGCTTGGGCCAAGGTCTGGCCAATGCTTGAATCTTTTTCCATTCAGGGTATCCTTTCCAATAATCTTTGGGACCTTTGTGACTCTGCTAAGTGTGAAGTTTCACTTCTGTTCTTCTACTCTTGTAAGGCTTTTACCTGTCCTTGTTGTCTTTTTATTTCTTCATTTTTTATTTACATATCCTACATTTCTTTTGTAAGTTTGCTTGCAGCATATGTAGGTTGTACTGGAGGTGTTGTTGATGTAGAAGCACGTGTAGTTTTTATTGTTGTGAGAGGCACTTCATTGAAAGGAATCATGGCCAACCATGCATTTTCTTCCTTCTCCTTGATTAACTTATCCATTTATGCCTCCATGTTTTTTATTTGAGCATTCTGCTCCATGATAAGCTTAATCATATCTTATTTTTGGGTCTCTGACTCTTCTATCTCCTTGGTCTGTGGGTCCTTTGTTATTGGCACCTTCAATTGCTTTCTAAGGGCTGCAATATCTACATTTTCTTCTTTATCAATTCTTCAGTTGCCTTAACATTCTCTGAATTATATCCCATATTTATGACAAGATCTTCTAATGATTTTATTCTAGTGTCTTTTGTTAGAGATGAGAGTTTTTCAATCTCCAGCTGAGATTGAGATACTTGAAATTTTGAAACATTCATTGAACTGTTAATCAAGGTGGAAAATATAATTTCTCCAATCTTCTTATGCATCTCCATCTGATTGATTCAATTAATATCATTTGCATCAAATTCAAAGGAGGTATTCTTGTAGTTTGTAGTTGATTTTGGTTGTGCAATTTGAGCACGTAAGAATGCCATTTGCATTGTTCCATTATTTGTATCAAACAACGATAAAAGCCTGCTTTGAGAGCTAGCAGTTTGTTTCCATAATTGTGTGTATGTACTGCTTTTAAGTCTTTCATTTTTAACCTTAATCTCTTTGTATCTATCAAAAATAATTTTCTCTTTTTCTCCCTGAATGATTTCATATGTTTGGGATGTGTCTTGTTTTCCTTGTGACACTGATGATGCTGCTAGAGATTCTGTAAATATTGTGCATGATGGTGCTAAGGACAATGGATCTTTGATGACTATGGGAGATTGTTGTTCCCCTATTTCTTTTGTTGAATATTTTTTAGGACTTCTCTTAGCCCTCTTCCTGTAGATGATTTTGAAATCCTTTGGTGAGCTCCCTGAAGCTGAAAGGGATCCTTCCTCTGTTTTTCTCTTCCATGTCTTCTCTTTAGGAGTAGGGGTCTGTGAAATAGAGGTGGACATGAGTTTCTCCCTTGCTTCTTGCAAGGTGTTATTTTTCCATTTCAACTGATTCATATACCTCTCAATCTCTAGCCTCTATGTGTGCACATAAGGAGTGGTTTTGTGTTGCACCCTTAGCTTGGAGATTAGGCCCAAAGGGTCATAGGACCAAGTTTAATAAAATGCCACAACCCTGCGTCATCCGTTTGAAGCATACAGTTTAATCATGGTCAAACAATTTTAATCTTGGTCTTATGAAACTTGGTCAAAAATGTGTTTTTAGTGGTAATTAAATCGAGCACATTCCATTCAGGTTATTTCTCACCCCTTCTTACTTGTAACATTCCCCAACCACCTCCTTGAAGAGGGTTTCCAACCTCAAGAGTCAAGTGGGCCTTTGACCAAACCCATGTGTAACTTAGTGCTACATGACATGATCTCAAGTTGTGTGTTCCTATTGTAAAGCTCCCTTTTTTCTCAGATCCTTCATCCACATGGTCTTAGGCCCTAGTTTTAACCTAAGAACAAGGATACATCAATGACATGAAAAAAGATAATGTAATACAGGTAACCATTCCTCCAATTACATGTAAAACATGCCTAAATGGATCGTCATAGTGAAATGCATCTCTGGAAGAACCTTCATCAAGCCAACCATACACCTTCTATATGCATGTTATTCCCTAGGATGATGAAGGGTTCTCAGGCTTGATGGATTTCAAATGCATATAGTGTCCCAAACTGGTGGATATGGGGCTACAAGTGTTAACCTTTGATATATGCAGAGAATGTGATCTCTGTGAATGACATGCTTTCTCCTAGATGGAAGATTGTAAGATTTCAACCTTTTTAATCCACTAAGGACTCTATGTAATTCTATATAACCAATATATTTTTAACTATGAAGAGGTTTTATGCTACCGTGCATCACATTGATTAGTTTCATGGAACCATATTAGCCTTTAGAATGTAGGAAACACCACGAATATGGGCCTTACTGTGTTGAAGTGCCGTAACATCTTTACACAAGGATATTGATATTAGACAAGAGCTTGTGCTTTGTTGGTATTTTCATTACTCTTCAATGTTTTGTGTTGTTTAACGTTTCTCTTGCATATCTAAATGGTGAGTTTCTTAACTAAACACATACCTTCCATTCTCTTTTTTTTTTTCTATTTTATCAAATCATTTCCAATATAAAATGATATGGGATTTGTTTTTACATAAATCTTGGGAAACCTCAAGCTGCCATTTCTGAATAAGATTATGAAGAAATGAAATCCCAAAAGAATGGTGCAGAGTAAGGGCTCAATACAAGACCATCAAGGTTAAGAAGAGGATCTTTCTCATGTTTTATGTCTTCTACAAATGGAAGAATACTTGTAAGAGAATTTTTAACCATCTCTTTATCAAATTTTGTTGAACATATTGAATTGTAATGGAACTAAATTTTTGATGATTCCATGATTTTCAATTCTATAATTTTTTTCAATGGTTATGCAGTCGAAATGCAAATTAGACAAATGAGCATCCAATCAGCTAATCTAGTAGGAAATAATGAGCTGGATTTGGAGGATGCAACATGAATTTCTCCAAAGCAAGGAATGATTTTTCCATTTGAACCACTAGGCATGTCTTTTGAAAATGTCAAATAATTTTTTTACATGCCCCTTGTATGGAACTTGAGCCTTGAGACTGATATGTTATGTGATCCAGTTATTACTAATTTTTGTGGATTCTCGTACTTGATGGATTTGGCTAACTAATTTGAATTCATCTATGGGAAAAGAGGGAACAAGAAGTGACTAAATATATACTTCAATATCTCTATTATAGGTGCACTCATACTTGGCGTTCTTACGACATTTATGGGGGTTAGTGGTGCAGGGAAGACAAATCTCATGGATGTCTTAGCTAGAAGGAAGATTGGAGGATATATTGAGGGTGATAACAAGATATATGGATTTCCCAAAAGAAAGAAATATTTTCTCATATTTTCCTCATTGGTATCATGAATATGTGTAGGAAAATCTGTGTCGATTTGGATGTCGAAGAGGAAAAAATATCAGAAGAAAATATCTCAAAAAGGTAACATTACATTTAACATTCAATTTTTTGTTATTGTTATTAGGAATTTGTTTGGTGGTTCTTATCATTTGAGAAACCTGTTTTTTAGCCCTTTCATAGATTTTCATGTGTAGCTTGTTTCTTATAATTAGATATACTTGTACTCTCTCTATATATTCATTATTTCTTGGTTTTCAAGTTGAAGTTTGGGAAAAGGAATGGTCATTAACTTTAACAAGGTATTTGCCTTTTCAAGTTCTGCAAAATTTGATTTGAAACTTACTCAGTCTAGACCTTTAATGTAGATGTAGCCTAATTACTCAGATTATGGTTCGGGAAACAAAAATTAGAGAATGTGTAATTTTCATGTGTTTGAATTCAAGAATTCACTCAAATGAAATAATGTACATGGGATGCGAGGTTCAACAATGTTGTGATAGAAGAGGATTGTATTCCAATTCTATGTAGATTGCAGGACAATCCTCTTTTGGCACAACATTGCTGAAGCTCACATCCCATGTACATTATTAATTTGAGAGAATTATTGAATTGAAACAGATGACAATTACACATTCTCCAATTTTTGCTGCCTGAACCATAATCTAAGTAATTGGGTTACATCTACATTAACGGTCTAGACTGAGTTAGTTTGAAATCAAATTTTCTAGAAATTCAAAAGGCAAATACCTTGCTAAAGTTAACTACCATTCCTTGAATCCTCTTCCATTATTTTTCAATAATAACTCGTCGTATATTCGACGTGCATTTAACAAGTGTCGGATATCTGTCAGCCCTAATCAACGAGCCAATGTCGGATATCCATCTCCCATCTAACGCAAAAAATCATCGGATCCATAGCATCTTCTTCAATTGAAAAGTCATGACGTCAGCTAATTGGCGTATGATGGTTGGATACTTGATAAACACATCCAACAGATGGATTTTGAGTATTCGACCTTGGTTACGAATTAAAACGTTGCTTATTCGATGACTATACGTCGAAAATAACGTCGCCTATTCCATGACTATATGTCGAACAAATGTCTAGTTAGCTGACAATTTATTTGGTATCAAGGACAACAGATATTTTACATACAGGTTTGACAATTTCCTAGTGGTCGAATATCTGATGAAATCCCACCAATGATATCTATGTATCGGGTTGTTGGATAGCAGACGAAGTTGAGTTGTATAACGGACGAAGTGACATTGGATTTTGGCCCCATTTGTACTAGTGCTACTCGTGATAAACATTTAATCTCTTTAAAATATTTTCTTTTAATAATTATAACAACCAAGAGGTAGGAAAATGGAAGAAATTAGTTACCTTTGTATAAGATTTAATTTAGCAGATTGGAGTTCTGAGCAAAAACTGTGTAGGTAAGGAAGAATGAACACAGTCATGTGAATATGTGACTGTAGGATGGGTCGATGAGTTTAATTAGTAGTATATATTAATGATATGGTTTATTGGTTCCACAGGGGCTTCACTCAATGAAGCTCTGAGATATCACTTGCGTTCGTGGCATATTAAAAAATACCCTTAATTTGACTATATATTGCAAAATACCTATAAAAATCACATTATTTAACTCCCTAACAATATGAACCCAATACACCTTCCCAATTTTAAAAAACCCTACTTTCACTAGAGATTGTTATAGGTATCCATTTTTCATTCAAATTTTTTATTCCCCTTTATATTTTTTCATTCACTTTGAGCTCCATTTTTTATACCTTCCAATATAAAAATCCTTTACTCCCTATATATCTCCCAATTTATTATGTCATTTTTTCCTCAATATATATCCCCCAATATGAACCCGCGTGGTATGGTATTGCTCCCCTGGTGAAGTCCCTATGATTGGTTCCGGTTTAGCCTTAGAGTATACAAGTGTGAGCTCACTTAGGGTTGTCTAGAAAACCCATCAATTAGCCATATTAACAGACCATAGGGAAACATACATGTCCTTATTATGAAACCAACTCCAAAAATAGAAGAAAAGAGGGATCAACGCCTTAGAAATAAGCCACTTCGAGGGAGAAACCTCCTTTACATTACATAAATGAATAATTCTTGGATGATACAAATGAAAAAACCTCCTTTCTAAATATATGAGGCCATCAAGTCACAATATAATCGTATACGACCTAACAATAATAATGTAAGCGCACAATAATAAAAATATGGGGTTACAAAGGTACAACAATAACAATAAGGGGGCTAAACTAAAAATAATAAGGGAATACAATAGTAATATAGGGACCTAACATGCCCCTCTACTTCAAAAAAGTGTTGTCATCAACGCTTGAGTAGCTTTGGATGCTTTTGTATAAAATTATCATCCTCCCAAGTAGAATCTTTAGTGGGTAAGTTCTTCTACTTGATGAGATACTCTGAAATTGATCGATTTTGTAGCTGTCGAATTCTTGTTTCCGTGACTGCTTCATGTTCCAATATGATTTTTCCTTCCTCATCAAATTCTGGCAATATTGTTTGAACTGGAATTTTGTCACCTATAACCTTCTTTAAGCATGAAACATGGAAAAATGGATGCACTCGAGAAGTTGCAGGAAGCTCCAATTGTATGCCACAGTACCAATCTTTTGCAACACCTTGTAAGGACCATAGTACTTTGGCAATAATTTATTATCCTTCTTAGCTTGCTTGAAGGACATTTGTTTGTATGGTTGTAGCCGTAAAAATAGTCAGTCTCCTACATCAAAACTTCTCTCGCTGCGATGTTGATCTGCCTGTTGTTTCATTTGATTTTGTGCCAAATTTCGGTTATCCTTTAAGAGTTGGAGAACTTGTTGTTGATGCTCAATGTGATCTTCCACTGATTGAACCTTAGAATTTTCTCTTAACGATGATGTGATGGATGGTGGATGATATTCATAAAGTTCCATAAATGGGGTCATTTTTGCTTCAATATGGACGGAAGTGTTATACCACCATTCAGCTAGAGGTAACCATTTGACCCATTGCGTTTTTTTATCAGATACAAAACAACGAATATATCCTTCCAAACATGTGTTCACTATCTCAGTTTTCCCATCAAATTGAGGATGATAAGACGAGCTATGAGATATTTGAGTACCCAAACAAGAAAATAATTCTGTCCAAAAATTTCCAGTAAAAATGGGATATCTGTCGCTTAGAATAATATTTGGGTTTCCATGTAGCTTTTGAATTGTTTCCATAAATGCAGTAGCAACCATACTTGCTTTAAATGGATGAGATAATTCAAAAAAGTTTGCATACTTGGTAAGTCTATCAACTACCACCATGATGACACTCTTTCCTTCAGAATTACGTAAACCTGTGATAAAATCCATTGAAATCTCCTCCCAACATTGATTGGAATGGATAAAGGTTGTAGAAGACCTGGGGTCTTAATTGTCTCAACTTTATTTTGCTAACAAACCAAACATTCCACCACAAAATTTTGAATATCAGATTTAAGGCCATCCCGAAAACATTATTGCTTCACCCTGTGGTAAGTTTTTAAAAATCCCGAGTGTCCTCCTAAGGGAGAAGTGTGAAATTCCAAAAGAATATTTTGTTTAGTTGGGAATTCTTACAATATATAAGCAATATTTGTACCATAAGGAATAATTTTTCCAACTAAATGTATCAGATGTATTAGGATATTGCTGCAACTTTTGAATGACTGTCCACACTTCTTCATCCTTTTTCCATTCATCCCTTGCTTCGGCTATCCAATCTGGCTGGATAATAGAAATGGCACAAAGAAATTCTTCCACCTCTTCCTCCTTTCTTGAGAGTGCATCTACAACAACATTTAGCTTCCCTTTTTATATATGATTTCAAATTCATAACCCGACATCTTTGTGACCCATTTTTGCTGTTATTTTGAGGATAATATTTGTTCCAAAAAGTATTTAAGACTATCATGATCAGTTTTTACCTTGAAGTGTCTTCCCACTAGGTAAGTTTGCCATTTCTTTAGTGCATGTAGTATTTCCAACATTTTCTTCTCATAAATAGCTTTCTGTAAATACTTTCATTTGATTGGACAACTTTCAAAAACAATTGGTCTTCCTTCTTGCATTAAAAAAAAAACCAATTCCATTTCACGTGGCAGAATGGTAGTAGCGGAGGTGTTGGGTAGGGACAATGGTAATAGAGCGAGGGGGGAGTGGTTTTCGGAGGGGGTAGTGAGCGGTTAGTGGTTTAGGCAAGGGGTGCGAAACTCAGAGGGGAGGCCACATGGTTGTGGGACCCAATGGGGAAAACCGCTTTTTCGGACCCCCCCCCCGGGCGGTAAAACGAGGATGGAGAGAGGGGGCTGAAAGTTGATATTTTCCATCGATATGCAGAGCGGGAAGATCATATGGTGGGAAATTGAAATTTTTAACCATAAGCAACAAATTTTTTTTTTCGGGATGCACTTTTTGAATTTAATCCAAAGTTAGGATATAATATAAATAATTCACACATATCCCTTTTTGCGCTTGATGTATAATGAGGATAAAAAATTAGGATAAGTTCAATTTTCCTTATTTTTCCAAATGAAATACCTCTACCTAC
This sequence comes from Pinus albicaulis, assembly GCA_034641835.2. Lineage (NCBI taxonomy): Eukaryota > Viridiplantae > Streptophyta > Pinopsida > Pinales > Pinaceae > Pinus > Pinus albicaulis. The sequence goes on from CM076570.1 coordinate 1,029,121,062, forward strand.
CCTTTAAAACTAAAATTACTTTTCTAAGCTAACATTTTTATTTCTTCTTCTAGGGGTGCATTTGGACTAGCATACCCATATTTCCTTCTTTTTTTTTATGAAAGATTAAAATCTATTCTATCCTATCACTTATTTATCCTATTGATTCAGATTAAACAATTGAACCAATGTCATTTTCTACCTAACTATTGATTTACTAAGATTAGACTGTTTGGAAAATCTTTATTTCTCTAATCTAATTTACAGAAATTTAAACCTATTTAACCATGATCGAACTATATGGTTTAAACGAATAGCTAGTCATTGTGACATTTTTAAACAAGCTGCACACAACCTTATTTTATTTGATAGAAAGAAAACTATCTATTAGTAGTGGCATTTTAATTTGCAACACTTTCAGTGTTATTTTATTTGTTTAAATTCTTTTGTGGGGTTTTGATTTCATTTTTATTCTTTTTCCAATGTTTCTTTCTTTTCTTCTTTTTCTCTTTATTCATTTTTTTTTAAATATACCCTCTTTTCATTTTATTTTATATATTTTTTTTTGGAAATTATTTGCAGATTGAAAATTATTTACAATATGATATTTCTAAGATAAAATTCTCAATCACCTTGAGATCCTATAAATTATAGGACCCTAACAGTGCATACACATTAACTACTTGGAATTCATATCCTAACTCTTCTGCAAACACATCTGCTGCAATAACCCCCTCACAACCCCATAGGTTCAACATCTCAATAGTTTTACAATTTATACCCAAAGCTAAGCCACCTGATATTCCCCTAGAATTAATAACAACAAATGACCAACCCTGAAACAATACTTCCATATTCCTCACAATATATTCACTAGTGCCTAACGTTTACTGTGCGAAGATAATATCCAATTGATTCGAGAGAACCAAATACTTTAATGCTAATTTTTTTGGGAGCTAGTGTACCCCCTGTAGTTAAATGATAGACGCTTCATAAGGAACTAGATGTCAAGGTATACCTTGCTCTAAGAACCCCATCAAGGGATAGTTGTCTACCAGCAACAATGTCATGGTTGGCCTGTATAATAGCCTTCAAAATATGGGATTGAAGACCCCTAGGGATTTTGGGAATCTTTTATGGAGATGAGGGGTCAAGCCCTTCTCTAGCATCAAGAGGACTTGAAACCTTAAAAGGGGGCTTCGAAAAGTATCTCAAATTTTAACATGGTTCCCTAACAAAGGAGGAGGAATCATCAACGAATACAGAAATGGATGGATAGGGCGCCAAACAGCATACATGCTCAGATAAAATAGGACAAGGGGTAGTTCCAGAGATGTGATTTATACCTCTAAACCCCACCCCCTCCCGCAACCTCCCACCCAAATAGGACAAGGGGCTATTCCAAAGATGTGATTTATACCTCTAACCCACCCCCCATATGTATAATGAAAGGGAATTGAAGATGAATTCATAGCCAAATAACACATAGATACCATGAGACATGATATTAAGGAAGAGTGGGGGAGAGTACCCAAGGAAGAAGGTGCAAAGCAGATGTCCTTCATTGCAGGCTTTACTCTAACCTCCCACCTTGGTTGATGTACTTTGGAACCGGTAGGAAATCCTCTTGTCAGATAATTTCCTTTATTGGTTGGCACCTCTAATATGTCCCAACATTATCCTCTCCTCCAACCTAAAAACCTCCTCTGAGGCCCTTATTCCCCTTCCTTCCTGAATATAAATAATATTATAATATTAATAATATTTTATTAAATTAATAAATATACAAATGTTAAATTTATTTTAAAAAATTAAAAACCAAAATTTTTTAAAACAAGTGCAACCATACAAACAAACCCCATCTTTCATCAATTTGTACTCATTGAAATTCTTCCTTACTCGATAGCCTTATACTATTTATCGTGATGTGGCCACAAATTTTCATAGAATCCACTATTCAAATCTTAAGAGGTTTATAATGGAAATTATATTTCATTTTTATATCCAATTATATATATATATATATGGAATTGAACGAGTGACTTCACATAAAATAGTGCCTTAAGAGAGCACGAGATCACTCTCTATCCAAGACCTCGTGAACAATTTTTATTTTTATTTTTTATCTTAAGATAATTTAAGTTAATTATAATTCATCATAATCATTTATATTTAATAGTTAATCATAATTTATTATAGTTAATTAATTGTGAATAATCATGATTATTCACTGTCAATTAAATATTTATTATAATTAATTGAATATATTTAATTATAAAAAATTTGTGTCTCATCTATTAATTTTCCACACACACACACAAATATATATATATATATATATATATATATGTATATATATATATATATATATATATATATATATATATATATATATATATATATATATATATATTTATATATATCTCGCCCACATTAAGATATTAATTTTGATAAAGGTCTAGTCTAACTAATACACTAAATGGTTTTTTTTCCCAAAATAGAACAATACAATTTTTATTGAAATTGTGATTTTTTTAATGTTTAAAATAATTTTTAATACATAAATGGATTCATCTTGAAAAAAACTTAAAACAAACAGTATTTACAAATTAAATAACATAAATTTTTTATTTTTAAAAATCTATACCAAATTTTAAATAAAATTGGTTAAGAAAAATGTTTAGAAAAAACAATTTCATCTATTAGTTAAAAATACTTAGAAAAAAACAATTTAGTCTATTAGTTACCCTAAACATATTAATAAATATAATTAACATAAATATAGCAATTACCCCAATAAAATATGCAATTGTTTTAATTATACTTTATATTAAAAATTCCAAAAAACGAATAATGACTTGAAAAAAATGAAAAACTTAAAGCACATTTCCGGTGGCAGCAAAACATCCCTGTGAAGAGAACTCAACAACCTACAATTCTATATAGGCTGCTCACTGCATCATCAAAGATATTACGTTGCAAATGCGACAAGTTTTACATGAAATTTTTGTATGTAACATGCATTTCTATCTCTGAATAATATCAATTTTCATTTCTACTAGGCATAAAATGTTTACAAGATGTTTGCCCTGAAGGAGTCAAAAGAGGAGTGGGAGATAAAGTGGATGCATAAGAATTTGATAACTCAGAGCCACAAATGTTGGAACTGGAGTTTTGGTTTACATAACTTACGAAAATAGGCTTTGTGGGGTTGGGTAAATTGACAGAATCAGATGCAAGCATCAAAATGATTGGAGACATTGGTGGACAAAGTGATGCCTCCACTTGTGTACATGAATGCATTTCGAGGCTTGCTCCTCATCACATAGTTCAATTAATGCCATTGGATCAATCATTTGCATAGTATTTCCAATTTCGTGTGATCTCCATGTCTGCATAATCAGAACAGAGATAAAGTAGTTATATCTGTGAAATATCTTATCTTCTACATGGGCTTATTATTGGTTTAGATTTTAGGAATATTTTAGAATTAGATGGTGTATGCATGTCGATTTTCCTAGCCTTTTCATTTCCTATATAACCATGGTGTTGTGGGTTTATTTGCATTGATTTTTTTTAGTTTGGTTTTGATGATTTCTTTAAATGTGGGTTGAGTTATTGGTTCCTAGAAGCCTTGGATGGAAAAACACTCTGGAATCCCGATAGACAACTGTGGGTTGAGTTACTAGTCCTTGAAGCCTTGGTTAGACAAACGCTCTCAAAGACCTAGGTGGGTTGAGTTACTAACTTTGGAAGCCCTGGTTGGAAAAACACTCTGGAAGCCCTATAAATGTTGGGGTTGAGTTACTAGTCCTGGAAGACTTGGTTGGAACAAACACTCTGAAGCCAAGGAACAGCTTGGATAGTGACCAATCCAAGATGGTTGTGATGTCTGACCTTGAGGTGGAATCACTAGTTGGGGGTTGAGGCAGTTTTTCCTTTGGAAACCCTGGATTGGTTTTTATTATTTTGTTTGATGATATCCCACATTCATGATTGTAATATGACATGAGGGTGATTAGCTTAAGTGAGACTTGGCTCAGCTAATCTATGGTTGGGTGGAACGTGGAAGTACCATATCCAGTTGGCTTCTATGTTCATTAATGAGAATTTCATTTCCTTGTTATTTGGTATGCAATTGTACTGATTTATATTAGGATTCTATTATTGTTGTATTCATGGTATTTCTGTTGTTATTATGTTGGTCATGAGCATGTATTTTTACAATGATGATTGATGTCTCTTTCCATGTTTTTACTTTTAAATGAATGCATAATGTATCTATTGTCAAATAGATGGTCTTGTAGCTAACGATGTAAGGGAGCAATGATTCTTAGCGATTCTCGGATAAGTATGAGACCCATATGCTTAAATCTGTTGTTTACACCTATAGAGTCAATGTTTGTGACATGTTTGACAAAATGCTTGTCATGGATAGGAGGGGTACAAATGAGTTCTTTTTGATGTGATTGCTTCCGTACCATTTTCCTATTGTTATTTATCATCCCTTAAGTTTTCATGAAGTTCGGGGTAGTGACCTAGGCTTTGGGCCTGAAAAGGTGGCTCAAATCTCAGAGTCGCAGGCATAGAACTGAGCATTTTGGGTCCTAGCCGCAGCAAAGCATTGTTATTCCTGGGGATATAACCTCCTGGCCATAGGCATGTAGTGTTATGCTTGCGTATATGGCTCAAAGAGGCCAAAATGTCAGTGTGACCCAGGGGTAAGAGGCCTGAAAGGTTGGGTTAGCTCCTAGGGGTGTCATTAATGATGTACAAGGTTTGTATATTGTGTTTCCATCGGTTCCACTTCCTTAAGGTCACCTAGGAGGTTGAAACCCATATAGTAGCCTCTCGTCACATGTTTACCTGAGTTGGGTGGTTACTTGGGTAGATGTGGGAATAGGGTGTTATAGAGTGGTAGATGTTTTTCTGTTGGTTTCATATGTGTTTCTCATACCTATGGTGTATATGTTTATTGCATCCATGTTGTGTTGGCCACAATGGTAGTGGTGGCGCCATGGAATGGCCGATGGTATTATTGTCATGAGTGTATGACTGGTTATGTGTTGCTCATGCTTGTGTATCATTCGTGCATGATTGCTTACACATTGTTACATATTGTATATGCATTGCTTGCTTACGCTAGGTCACATATTGGTCATGCTTGTGTGTTGTTCGTGTATGCTTTCTTATGTGATACTATATGTGGGACATGCATTGGTCATTCATCATTGGTTATACATGTCAAGTGGGTGCATATGGTCAAGTTTGCATTGGTATGGTCAAAGGTTGTTGTGCATAAGGTGATTTTATGCAATTAGGTCATCATGACGATATTGGTATGTTATGATGCTAATGTGTTGACTAAGATAGAGCAAGAGATGCATACCATCAAAGTGAAGTTGCGACAATGGATCTCAAGGCAAGAGAATGTTGTCATACAGGTTTGGATGTTAGGCATGTAGGTATGTAGGTTAAGAATTGTTATATGCATTATGGTTATGAGTATTCCTTCCATTATATTGATGCTATGGTTACATAAATTATAGATGCTAGTCGATTAGTGTGGTTATATGTACATGTGTCAGATAGTCATGAATGATAGCAATCTATGGTGGTATGCATTGCTATTGTTGTTTTATGTTAGATAACTTATATGTTGTTGATGAACATGTTATGGGTTACCTTGTTGTTGTTGTATGATAGTTAACATGACGATTAGGTTGCATGTTGTTGATGAGAATGATATATAACTTGTTGTTACATGCTAGGACTTGATGGTTAGGGTTATGACCTTCATGCATGAGTCAACCTAATTATGATAGTGTGTTGTATTATGTCTAGATTGACTGTGCATATGTGATTGTATGCATGAATTACATTTACTTACGGGTTTATGATGTGAACATGTTAGCTACATAATGTTATGGATAACATGACCTTATTTATGATTGGTTTGATATTTTGTGAATTTATATCGTGCTACAGTATGGATATCATGACCTTATTTATGATTTGTTTGATATGTTGTGAAGTTATATCGTGCTAATCTAGACTGATTGTGCAGACAAGATAGCCTCCCGTGAGATACATTGAGGTATGAGTTTGATTATGTCATCTATCTAATGCTGAGTGTGTGGTGTCTATTATGTCATCTATTTGATTTATCTAACACAGTACAGTTATAGTTTGTTTGAATGTTTGATTAATGACATGATATGAGTTGTATCTATAATATTGTATGAAGTAATGATCTTGTTTTAAGATGGTTTCGCTAACAGACTAAACGTTGAGATAGTTGATGTGTACTTGAGTATAAGTAGGTGATAGTTATAGCATTATATATTATGCCCAATGCATGTGAGTTGATTTTTGATTATGACATGGTTGTTAGTTTTGGTAAAATTTGACTTCCAATGATCAGATATGTTGTCTTGATATTTGGTACATATGACTGACTTGTGTGTTCAATTACAAGTAAGTGTACTTCACACAATAAGGTAAGGTAACTAGTATGTTGTTATATTTATTATACACTGACAGTTATGTGTTTATCGCATTATGATGCAAGGAGTTGCATGGAAAAGAGACTGTTATGAAATCTTGAAGAAGGCTTGAGCTCTAGTTATATATAAGTTAGTTATGTTATATATAATTTTATGTTTTGTGCTGGGATTTTAATTTAGTTAATATTTTATTTAAGTACAATTAATTTTATAAATAAAATTGCTATATTTAAAATATAAATTTATTTAAATTCAAAATAAAAAATGAAATTTCCCTGGGGTATTGGATATATGGTGATCAAGTACTTTGTTAATGCACTCCTTAATGTGAAGTCACTGGTTCAATTCCCTGCCTCGATAGCTTAATTTTTTTATGTTTTGAAATTTTTTTGGGCATATTTATGGTCAAATTTGTTCCAAATTTAAAATACAATTTTAATAATTAAAATTCAATTTTTTTGAAAATTTAATTCACAAAATTCAAAAACAACTATAAATCATAAAATAAATAAAAAAATAAAGTTTTTACCATAGAAAATATTTATAATAAACATGTTACCATTGTAGATAATGTATACAGTGAATTTTAAAAAATAATTAAAACCTAAATTATACTTTTTTTCGTGCTTTTCAAGGGTTTTCTTGGTGGTTTTCTAAGTTGTTTTTGGTCTTCAAGGGCTTTCTTGGTGGTTTTCAAGGTTGTTTTTTGTTGCTTTAAAGGGTTTTATTGGTGGTTTTTTGTGGTTTTCATGCTGGTTTTTTTTTTTTTGTAGTTTTTGTGTGGTAGTTTTTTTTTTTCAAATTCATTATTTTATTTTGCATAAAAAAATTAAATAAAAGAGTAAAAAATGACAGGGAACAGGGTTGATGGGTAGCTTGATTGAGTTCCTCCATCTCGGTGAAGCTTATAAATCTTTTGTCGAATTTCATTTCCTCTCACGATCCAAGCAAACTGACTTGTGCAGGTCACAATTGGGGTTTCTAATAAGAAATAACGATCGGTTGAAAAATATAGGTCAATCGAGCAATAAATCTCAATCAAGCCTTTAACTTAGTTAGATAATGGTTTGATTGAGGGTTTGTTTAAACACTCGATTGAATTATTTTTAAGTTCCTCAACAACACGATCGAGCACTTAAAAATTTCTCAATCGAGCACTTAAAATTTCTCGATCAAGCATCCTTTTTTCACCAAAACGTGCCCTCATTTTTCCAAAAAGTGTAACCCAAATCCATGTTATAACCCTAGAACATCATTCAAAAATAAGAAATGGGTCAAATTCATATCATCAACCATCAAAGTGCCCCATAAGTTACCCCTTCTTTTGGCTTCCCTAATTAGTCTACTCAACCCTTCCACAATTAACAAAAATAACAAGGGGGAATGGAGGACACACCTCACAAAAGGCCCCTCTCCGCATGGAAGAATTCTGAAGTTGAGCCATTTATTAAAATGAAAAAAGAAACAAAATAAACAAAACACATGATCCAATTTATAAAATTTATGTCAAATCCCAAATGAGTTAGCAAAATTCTGATATACATCCTACTAGATCTATCATAGGCTTTGGATAGATCAATTTTGAGAATCATACCTTTGGTTTCTTTTGTATTTAAGATGTGAAGCTCTTCCTGCGCTACCCCAATAACTTCAAATATTTGTTTGTCATCCAGGAATGCCAACTGTTCCTTTGATATAAGTTGAGATAATATGGATTTAATACGATTAGCTATAATCTTAGCAATAATTCTATAAATGTAGTTACATACAGATGTAGTTATGAAATCATCAAAGAATTTTGGAGCATCCAATTTAGGGATAAGGGCTATAAAGGTGGGATTGAAAGCATTATACATCCGACCAGATATTTTTCATTCCTTAACCACCTTTAGCAGATAAGATCCCAGAAGCTGATAGAAATCAATGAAGAATTCCATCAAACATCCATTTGGGCCCATACTTTTTCCTTTGAATCAATGCAATACCTTTTCAATTTATCCTTTAGGAACCAAGTATAAAAATTCCCTATTTGATTCATCATCAATGAATTTAGGGATTAAACACGCATTTTTTATAATTTTAGCCAATGAAGCCTCCCTAGGAACTATAAAAAGGGATCGAAAGTGTTGAGTTCCCATCCTGGCCAAGTCCTAGAAATTTGAAACAATTTCTCCATACAAATTTTCCATGCCCCAAATAGTGTTTATAACTTGTCTTCCTCTTACAAAATTCTAAAAAAAATGTATTTTCATTTCCCACTTGCAACCACACATCTCTGCATTTCTTCTTTTTCTTCCAAAATCCTTCTTCTAGTTGCCTCTAGTTGGATTATATGTTTCTTTGAGTCATGAGTAGCATAACCCCCCATTCCCAATATCTTCCAAGTACTCTAGTTCGGTCTCAATCTTCCCCAAAGACTCTTTGTCTCTTTTAAATTTTTCCTTCACCCAATTTTCTATGTTTTCCATTTTTAATCTATTTAAATTTTCTACAAATTGAACATTAATGAATCTTCCCTCCCCTATCAGACATGGGTGTCAATGTTCCTGAACCAGGACCCTAAAATCCTCCTCCTTCAGCCATACTAAATTGAATTTGAAGGGAAATTTAGGTTTATTTATGTCTCCAATGAGCTCCAAATAGATAGGATGGTGATATGATACCACCCATACCTAGGTACCCATTGTCTCAATAGGGGAAATATCTCTAGAAAGGAAGATTTAATCAGGAATCGGTACAATTTGCAAGCAACCATAGCCTCTCCCACTCTTCAATTACGTCGTGGGTTTTATTCTTACCATATCTACATCTATAAAATATTGTGTTTCAATTAATTGAGATAAAAAATAAGAAAGGGCATCAACATGAGCATGCTCACCCCACATCTTAGAAACACCTAAAGAAAAATTTATATCATCACCCACTATCAAAATTTCCTCCCTCATGAAAGAACATCCTGTTAACATGTTCCAAAAAGTCACCCTATCGTAATAAGGTCCATGCACATTAACCACTTTGAATTCATACCCTAACTCTTCTACAAACACATTTGCCACAATAACCCCCTCACAACCCCATAGGGTAAACATATTAACAAGTTTACAATCTATACCCAAAGCTAAGCCACGCAATCTTCCCCTGGAATCAATAATAAAAAATGACCAAACCTGAAACATTCCTTCCATATTCCTCAGAATATCTTCACTGGTGCCTAACTTTTACTCTGTGAACATAATATCCAAATGGTCCGAGAGAACCAATTACTTTAATGTTATTTTTTTGGGGGAACTAGTCTACCCCCTATAGTTAAACGATAGACACTTCATAAGGCACTAGATGTCAGGGTATACCTTGCTCTAAGAACCCCATCAAGAGAGAGTTGTCTACTAGCAACAATATCATGGCTCGCCTGAATAATAACCTTTGAAATATGGGACTTAAGACCCCTAGGTGTTTTGGGAATATTTGATGGAAACGAGGGGTGAAGGCCTCGTCCAACATCAGGAGGGCTTGAAACCTTAAAAGGGGGCTTCAACAAGGATCTCAAATTTTAACGTGGTTCTCTAACAGAGGAGGAGAAATCATTAGCAAATACCAAAATGGATGGATAGGGAGTTGAAAAACATACATGCTCAGATAAATAGGATAAGGGACAATTCCAAAGATGCGATTTATACCTCTACCTCCCCATATGTATAATGAAAGGACATTGAAGATAAATTCATAGCTAAAGAACATAGAGATCCCATGAGACATGATATAGAGGAAGAGTGGGGAAGAGTACCCGAGGAATATTGTGCAAAGCAGATGTCCTCTATCATAGGCTCGACTCTAACCTCCCACCTTGGTTGATGTGCTTTGGAATCGGTAGGAAATCCTCTTGTCACATACTCTCCTTTATCGGCTAGCACCTCTAATCTGTCCCAACATTATCCTCTTGTCCAACCTTAAAACCTCCTCCAAGACCCTTCTTCCCCTTCCTTCCTGAATATAAACAATATTATAAAATTAATAAAATTTTATTAAATTGATAAATATACAAACGTTAAATTTATTTAAAAATAAATAAAAACCAAAACCCTTTTTAGAACAAGTGCAACCATACTACCAAACCTCATATTTCATCAATTTCTACTCATTGAAATTCTTCCTTACTCTACAGATTTCAGTTTACCATGACAAGAAATTGAACCAGTGACTTCACATCAAAGAGTGTCTTCAGAGAGCACCCTATCATTGTCTATCCAAGACCTTGTGAACAATTTTTATTTTTATTTTTTATCTTAAGATTTAAGTTAATTATAATTTATCATAATAAGTTATATTTAATAGTTAATCATAATTTATCATAATTAATTATAGTTAATTAATTGTGAATAATCATGATTATTGATTGTCACTTAAATATTTACTATAATTAATTGAATATATTTAATTATATACAATTAGTGTTTGATATATTAATTTTCTCCAGACACACACACACACACATATATATCAACGACATATTAATAAATATACTTAACATAAATATATCAACCACATTGAAATATATTATTGTTTTAATTATACTTTATATTAAAATTCCAAAAAAAATGAAAAAGATATCAACCACATTAAAATATATATTTGTTTTAATTATACTTTATATTTAAAAATTCCAAAAAGAAAAAACATAAACATAAACCTCATAATTTTTTTAACTATACTTTATATTAAAAACTCCAAAAAAAATGAAAAACATAAAGCTCATTGCCGATGGCAGTGAAACATCCCTGTGAAGAGAACTTACGTCATCAAAGATATAACGTTGCAAACGTGACAAGTTTGACATGAAATCTGTTTATGTAACATGCATTTCTATCTCTGAATAATATCAATTTCATTTCTACGAGGTGTGAAATGTTTACATGATGTTTACCCTGAAGGAGTGAGAAGAGGAGTGGGAGATGAAGTGGATGCATAAGAATTTGACAACTAAGAGCCACAAATGTTGGAATTTTTTAAGTCCCTATATTAATAGTGTAGTCCCTTATTATGTTAGTGTAGCCCCCCTTATTGTTATTGTTGTACCCCTGCAACCCCCATATTGTTATTATTGTGCCCTTACATTATTATTGTTAGGTCGAATAGGATTACATTGTGGCCCCATGGACTCCTTTATATAGAAAGGAGGTTTTGTCATTTGTATCATCCCAGAATTGTTCATTCATGTAATGTATTGGAGGTTTCCCCCTCGAAGTGGCTTATTTCTAAGGTGTTGATACCTCTTTTCTTCTATTTTCGGAACTGGTTTTACAACATTTGGTATCAGAGCTTTGGATTCTAGGGTGTCGCTGCTCCAAACAGGTCATCATGGAATTTTCACTATAACTTTTTTTCTACGAAGTTTTAGATGCTGAAATTTTTAGAGTGTGAAGCTGAAATCCCAAGGAAGATTGTCACAAAATTTAAGAGCTTGGTTTGTAATATTTTCAGAGATATGATCTGTGGAAGTTAGGAATTTTTGCAGGCTCCTGAATTTCACTTGAAAAGGTCATTGCAGAATTTTCACTATAAATTTCATTCTACAAAGGTTCAGAATTTGAAATATTTAGAGAGCGAAGCCAACATCCTGAGGAACATCTTTGCAAAATTTCAAAGCTTGGTTCGCAATATTTTCGGAGATATTATCTGTGGAAGTTAGGTATTTTTCAGGCTCCCGAATTTCATCTCTAAGAGGTGATCGTGGGAAAATCTTTAGAACTCTCTCTTTGAGCATCGGATTAGAATTCTGTAAAAATTGGCTTGAATCAAATGGACTTTAGTTTCTTGTTGATCAATTTCAGAGCTGAAGGAGGAAACAGTGAGATGTGGCAAGTCGTACAAATTTTCTCTACTGAACTTGTCCATAATTATGTCATCATAGGAGATTGGGCACAACTTTGTCTTCAAGAATCCAAATCAAGTCAGACCTGTGGCATTAGAAAGAGAATTCAGAGGGCTAACTCAGTGCCAAATTTGAGATATTTAAGATCCAAAATCATATAGATATTTCTGTTTCAATATCGAGCTCCTCAAAAGAAAGAAAAATGTGTGTATTTGGTTTTTAAAATTGCATAACGTTTGTTTGAAAAATCAGTTTGAAGTGATTCCAAGGGAATATTTTAGAATTTTTATCAGTATTGGGTTCTATAATGCCTCCAAAAAATAATTCCATACCCATTAAGCCCTCAAAAAGCTATACTATGACGTGTGAAGAGGAAGATTTGCAGTATGAGATATCAAAATTATGGTACCAAGTGCAACAAATTTCGATCTTACGAAGAGCAACCGAAGATGACATAGATGGTTTAAAAGAAGAAATGGAGGCTAATTTGGATGGTTTGAAGGATCAAATAATAGATAATATGGATGATAAATTAGTGGAATATCACATCGAGCATCAACAACAAGTTCTCCAACTCTCAAAGGATAACCTAACTTTGGTGCAGAATCTAATGAAACAACAGGAAGATCAACATCACATCGAAAGAAGTTCTGAAGCAGTCACAGAAACAAGAACTCGACAAGTATGATCAATTTCAGAGTATCTCAGCAAGTGGAAGAAATTTCCTGTAGAAGATTCCACATGGGAGGATGAGAATTTTATACAGAAGCATCAAGAAATAATCAAGCGTTGAGGACAACACTTGTTTGAAGGAGAGGGGCATGTTAAGTCCCTATATTAGTAGTGTAGTCCCTTATTATGTTAGTGTAGCCCCCCTTATTGTTATTGTTGTAACCATGTAACCCCCATATTGTTATTATTGTGACCTTACATTATTATTGTTAGGTCGGATAGGATTACATTGTGGCCCCATGGACTCCTATATATAGAAAGGAGGTTTTGTCATTTGTATCATCCCATAATTGTTCATTCATGTAATGTATTGGAGGTTTCCCCCTCAAAGTGGCTTATTTCTAAGGCGTTGATATCTCTTTTCTTCTATTTTTGGAGTTGGTTTCAGAACATTTTGGTGTTTTAATTAAATTAAATATTGCACCAATTTATTTAATTAAATTGTTCTTCACACTAATGTATCGCTAGGACTTGTGGTCTCACACTAGTGTGTGTTGCAATTTTTTGTTGGACTTTTAATAGTTCATCATGAGCAACCATATTCATTATGGCAATTTAAAACTCCTAATTTATTTATTTATTTGTTATAGCTTAAAAATTTTATGTTTTGAATTTTTTTAAGGCATATATTGTCAAATTTGTTCGAAATTTAAAATGCATTTTTAATAATAAAAAATCAATTTATTTCATCAAATTCTTAAAAAAATGTATAAATCATAAAATAATAAAAAAATAAAGTTCTTACCATAGAAAATATTTATAATAAACATGTTACCATTGCAGATAACATATACAATGAAATTAAAAATAATAATTAAAACCTAAATTATAGTTTTTTTTCATGCTCTTCAAGGATATTATTGGTGGTTTTCTAAGTTGTTTTTGCTCTTCAAGGATTTTCTTGGTGGTTTTCTACGTTGTTTTTTGTGGTTTTCGAGGATTTTATAGGTGGTTTTTTGTGGTTTTCATGCTGGTTTTTGTGATTGTTTTTGTAGTTTTTGTATGGTAGTTTTTTTTTTTCAAATTAATTATTTTATTTTGAAGAAAAAAAATTAAATAAAAGAGACAAAAATTATAGGAAACGGGGTTGATGGGTAGCTATATTGAGTTCCTCCATCTCGGTCGAGCTTAGAAATCTTCCGTCGAATTCCTTTTCCTCTCACGATCTGAGAAAAATGACTTCTGCACGTCACAATTGGGGTTTTTAATAAGAAATAATGATTGATTGAAAAATATAGCTCAATCAAGCAATAACTCTCGATCAAGCCATAACTCTCGATCGAACCTTTAACTTAGGTTAGAAAGCGGTATGATCAAGGGTTTGTTTAAACACTCGATTGAGCTAGTTTTAACCTCAACAACTTGATCGAGCACTTAAAAATTACTCAATCGAGTGCTTAAATTTGCTCTATCGAGCGTCCTTTTTTCACCAAAATGCACCCTCATTTTTCCAAAAAATGTAACCCAAATCCATGCTATAACCCTAGAAAATCATCCAAAAATAAACACAACGCATGGTCCAATTTATAAAATTTATGTCAAATCCCAAATGAGTTAGAAACATTCTCATATGCAACCAAATAGGTCTTTCATAGGCTTTGGATAGATCAATTTTGAGAATCATACCTTTGGTTTTATTTGTCTTCAAGATGTGGATCCCTTCGTGCGCTACCCCAATAACTTCACATATTTGTTTTTCATGGAGGAATGCAAATTGTTCCTTTGATATATGTTGAGATAATATGGGTTTAATACGATTAGCTATAATCTTAGAAATAATTTTATAAATGTTGTTACATAGATATATATGTATGAAATCATCAAAGGATTTTGGAGCATATGATTTAGGGATAAGGGCTATAAAGGTGGGATTAAAATAATTATACATCCGACCAAATATTCTTCATTCCTTAACCACCTTTAGGAGAGAAGATCCTAGAAGCTAATATAAGTCATTGAAGAAATCCATCGACCATCCATCTAGTCCCATACTTTTGTCTTTGACCCAATGTAATACCTTTTTAAGTTCTCCTTCAAAAAACAGGGATAACAAGTCCCTATTTGATTCATCATCAATGAATCTAGGGAATAAACAATCAATTTTTATAATTTTAGCCAATGAATCTTCCCTAGGAGATTTAAAAATGGATAGAAAGTGTTGAGTTCCCATCCTCGCCAAGTCTCATAAATGTGAAACAATTTATCCATACGAATTTTCTATGCCCTAAATAGTGTTTATAGCTTGTCCTCCTCTTACAAAATTCTAAAAAAAAATTGTATTTTCATCTCCCACTTGCAAACACACATCTCTGCTTTTTAATCTCAATGTTTCTTCTTTTTCTTCCAAAATCCTTCTTCTAGTTGCCTCCAGTTGGATTATATGTTTCTTTGAGTCATGAGTAGCATAACCCCCATTCCTAGGATCTTCCAACTACTCTAGTTCAGTCTCAATCTTCCACAAAGTCTCTTTGTCCCTTTTAAAATTTTCCTTCACCCAATGTTCTATGGTTGCCATTTTTAATCTATTTAAGTTGTATACAAATTGACCATCAACAAATATTCCCTCCCCTATCACACATGGGTGCTAATGTTCCCGAACCAAGACCTTAAAAGCCTCCTCCTTCATCCATACTGAATTAAATTTGAAGGGAAATTTAGGTTTCTTTATGTCTCTAGTAGGCTCCAAATAGACAGGATGGTGATTCGATACCACCCGTACCTAGGTACCCATTGTGTAAATAGGGGGAACCTATCCAAAAAGGTAGATTTAATCAGGAATAGGTATAGTCTGCAAGAAACCATAGCCTCTCCAACTCTTCAATTACGTCATTGGCTTTATTCTTGCCATATCTACATCTATAAAAAATTTTGTTTGAATTGATTGATAGAATAAATAAGAAAGGGAATCAGCATGAGCCAGCTCACCCCATATGTTAGAAACACCTAAAGAAAAATCATATCACCACCCACTATAAAATATTCCTTCGTCATGAAAGCACGCCTTGATAACATGTTCCAAAATGTCACCCTATCCTGATAAGGTCCATACACATTAACCACTTGGAATTCATACCCTAACTCTTCTGGAAACACATCTTCCACAATAACCCCCTCACAACCCCATAGGTTCAACATCTTAACAGTTTTACAATTTATACCCAAAGCTAAGCCACCTAATCTTCCCCTAGAATTAATAAAAACAAATGAGCAACCCTGAAACAATCCTTCCATATTCCTCACAATATCTTCACTAGTGCCTAGTGTTTACTGTGTGAAGATAATATCCAATTGGTCTGAGTGAACCAATTATGTTAATGCTAATATTTTTGGGGAACTAGTCTACCCCCTACAGTTAAATGATAGACACTTCACAAGGAACTAGATGTTGGGGTATACATTGCTCTAAGAACCCCATCAAGAGAGAGTTGTCTACCAACAACAATGTCATGGTTGGCCTAAATAATAGCCTTCGACATATGGGACTAAAGACCCTTAGGGATTTTGGGAATATTCAATGGAGATGAGGGGCCAAGCCCTCCTCCAGAATAGGAGGACTTGAAACCTTAAAGGGGGCTTCGACAAGGATCTCAAATTGTAACATGGTTCCCTAACAAAGGAGGATGAATCATCAGCGGATACCGAAATGGATGATAGGGCGCAAAACAACATGCATGCTCAGATAAAATAGGACAAGGGACAGTTCCAAAGATGTGATTTACACCTCTAACCCCCCCACCCCCCCCCCCCCCCAACATGTATATTGAAAGGAAATTGAAGATGAATTCGTATCCAAAGAACACAGAGATCCCACGAGACATGATATATTGGAAGAGTGGGGAAGAGTACCCAAGGAAGACAGTGAAAAGATGTCCTTCATTGCACGCTCGACTCTAACCTCCCACCTTGGTTGATGTGCTTTGGAATCGGTAGGAAATCCTCTTGTCACATACTTTCCTTTACCGGCTGGCACCTCTAACTTGTCGCACCATTATCCTTTCGTCTAACCTGAAAACCTCCTTCAAGACCCTTCTTCCCCTTCCTTCCTAAATATAAATAATATTATAAAATTAGTAATAATTTATTAAATTAAAAAATATACAAATGCTAAATTTGTTTAAAAATAGATGAAAACCAAAACCCTTTTTAAAACAATTGCAACAATACCACCAAACCCCATCTTTCATCAATTTCTACTCATTGAAATTCTTCCTTAGCGGATAGCATTATACTATTTATCTTGTTATGGCCACAAAGTGTGCTAGAATCGGCTATTCAAATCTTCAGTTTTGTAATAGAAATTGTATTTCATTTTTATATCCCATCATTCATATATATATATATATATTATTAGTTATGTAATTTAATTGATAATTTTATTTTATTTTATTTTTGTAAGTTTGGACAGGGAATTGAACCTGTAACTTCACATCAAAGAGTGCCTTAAGAGAGCACCCAATCACTATCTATTTATATATTTAATAGTTAATCATAATTTATCATAATTAATTATAGTTAATTAATTGTGAATAATCATAATTATTCATTATCAAATAAATATTTATTATAATTAATTGAATATATTAAATTATAAACAATTAGTATCTGATTTATTAATTTTCCATATATATATATATATATATATATATATATATATATATATATATATATATATATATATATATATATATATATATATATATATATATATATATATATCACATTAAGATATTAATATTGATA
The DNA here is from genome assembly GCA_034641835.2 of Pinus albicaulis. Lineage (NCBI taxonomy): Eukaryota > Viridiplantae > Streptophyta > Pinopsida > Pinales > Pinaceae > Pinus > Pinus albicaulis. The sequence continues at coordinate 1,029,138,888 of CM076570.1, forward strand.
AAGGTCTAGTCTAATTAATACACTAAATGGTTTTTTTTGCCAAAATAAAACAATACAATTTTTAGTGAGATTGTGTTTTTTTAATGTTTAAAATAAGTTTTAATACATAAATGGATTCGTCCTGGAAAAACCCTAAAACAATTAATACAGGACGAAAAACCTTAAAACAATTAATATTTACAAATTAAATAACTTAAATTTGAAATCTTCAAAAATCTATACCAAAATTTAAATAAAATTGATAAAAAAGTTAGAAAAAACAATTTCATCTATTAATTCAAAATACTTAAAAAAAAACACACTCTAGTCTATTAATTACCCTAAACATATTAGTAAATATACTTAACATAAATATATCAATTACCACATTAAAATATGTAATTGTTTTAATTTACTTTATATTAAAAATTCAAAAAAACCAATAATAACTTAAAAAAATGAAAAACTTAAAGCGCACTACCGATGATAGAGAAACATCCCTGTGAATAGAACTCAACAACCTACAATTCTGTACAGGCCGCTCACTGTGTCATCAAAGATATTGCCTTGTAAACGCAATAAGTTTTACATGAAATATGTGTATGTGACATGCATTTCTATCTTTGAATAATATCAATCTCATTTCTACCAGGTGTAAAATGTTTGTCCTGAAGGAGTCAGAAGAGGAGTGGGAGATGAAGTGGATGCATAAGAATTTGACAAGTCGGAGCCACAAATGTTGGAACTAGTGTTTTGGTTTACGAAACTTTAAAAAATAGGCTTTGTGGGGTTGGGTAACTTGGTAGAATCAGATGCAAGCATCAAAATGATTGCAGACATTGGTGTGTTGGAATTTCTAATTATTCCAGAACATACACAGAGAATAAAAATTCTCCTACAAACACAGAGATTCAAAACAAATTTCTTGCTTGCTGGACAGAGATTCACACACTGAAATGTATTTCATTAACAAAAAAAACTATTACAAATGTAGTTCTTCCACTAAAGTGGGATTAAAAAAATGTGGGACTTCTTCACACGCAGTGTCCTCACAAAACTGCTCCTCTGTCTCTTACAGAAAAATGCACATATGGTGCTTTACAACATGCTTTGTTTTCAGCTTCACTGTGTTTCCTTTTTTCCTTCGGGCACACACAGTGAACAACAAAAACAATACACATACACATACGTAAAAGCCTTTTGGGCTCACATTACAATGGCACACATGTTTTAATATATATTAAAACATATATATATATCTTATGTTCGTTATATATATAACCAAAGGTTTAATAATGATGTTTCATTGCGTGATATGCCAAAACATTATAATGTGAAACTATAACAAAACATAACCTACGAACCTCCGCCTGGACTTCAAATCTTATTAAACTAAATTGCAATCAAATTTGCGTTACAAAATGTTGTGATGTCACCAAGGCCCAAAGCCGCATGAACGCAATTTGATTGGCCAGTGCTAGGCCCTATCGAAATCCAAACCTTTTATGAACCAAAATTCATTGAAAATTCGTGTAACAAAAGAGGTTGATAATGTCATGGCCAAATGGTACACGAAAACTATAAACTACAATTGATAAAAGGGTTTCAGGTCCGGATTTGAGGTTTGGCTGCCTATCTCCATTTCTACACGATAAAGCGCGATCGGTCGACTGTGGACCATCCTCCGTTGAGTTGGCAGATGGGTTCCACTTCCAACGTGGCCCTATTCAAACTTTAAACAAAAATTGGCGTGTACAAAAAACTCTGTTTCCCAAAAACTGTAAGGGCTTTAAACCCTAATGGACAATTCATCAAAATGGAAATTTTTTGGTGTTGTGGTTAGAAACCATGAAAACAAAATTAGAAGGCAGTTTTTGCAGAGCAGTAAACCACTTCTGCACAACCTCTGCTGCAGGTGTACCTGTTTGTAGTTGAAATTAACATTTCAACACTCCCCCTTAAGTTCAACTGCTGGGTTATCTGTCATACCCATGCATTTCCTCAAATATTCAAAACTTTTCTGCCCCAATGGTTTTGTTAGTATGTCTGCAAATTGCTCCTTTGTTCTACAATGTTTCAAAATAATTTCTCCATTGTTCACTAGCTCCCTGATGTAGTGAAACTTGGCATCTATGTGTTTCATTCTTTTATGAAACACAGAGTTCTTTGACAATGCTATAGCTGATATATTTTCACAATATATCACTGTGCTTTTTATCTGTTCTTGGCATAAATTCCTCAACATTCTTCTCATCCACACTACTTGACATGCTGCTGCTATAGCTACCACATACTCTGCTTCTGCTGTAGATAATGCTACTATTGGCCGTTGTTTTAGAAGCCCATGAAATAGCTCTTGAACCCATATGAAAAACATAACCAGATGTACTTTTCTGGTCATCAATATTTCCAGTCCAATCACTGTCAGTATATCCAATTAACTCAAAATTTTCTGAAGTAGTATACAAAATACCATACCTCTTAGTTCCTTTCACATACCTCAAAATTCTTTTTGCTTCTTGCCAATGTGCTTCTTTTGGCCTCTCCATAAATTTGGAAATTAAACTAACAACATGCATAATATCAGGCCTAGTTGCAGTCAAGTACATAAGGATGCCAACTATGCTCTTGTACAAACTAGGATTAAAATCCTTGCTGCTGTCCTCCTTGTTGAGTTTCAATCCCATTACTGTGGGAGTAATTTCTACCTTACAATCCTGCATGTTAAATCTTTCCAAAACTTCATTTACATATTTAGCTTGAGAAATAAAAATCTTATTTTCATTTTTTTCTACTTCTATTCCTAAGAAGTATTTCAGCAATCCCATATCAGTCATCTCAAATTCATCCTTCGTGACTGTTTTAAAATTCTCAATGAGGTAATCATCATTACCTGTAAAGATCACATCATCAACATATAAGACAATAATCAACATCTTACCATCTTTCTCTTTGATGTATAATATGGGTTCTCCTTCACGTTTTTCAAACCCATTTTCTAGTAGATAGGAATCTATCCTACTGTACCATGCTCTTGGTGCTTGTTTCAGCCCATAAAGAGATTTCTTCAATTTGCAAACTTTATGTTCTTGGCCCTTTTTCTCATAGCCTAGAGGTTGTTCAACATAGTCTTCTTCCATCAATACTCCATTTAGGAATGTTGATTTTACATCCATTTGGTAAACCTTCCATTTTTTTTGTGCTGCTATAGACAACACTGCTCTCACTGTTTCCATTCTTGCAACCGGTGCAAAAGTTTCTTCATAATCTCTTCCATGTTGCTGCTTATACCCTTTGACAACAAGTCTGGCCTTGTGCCTCTCAATCTTACTTTCAACATTTCTTTTGGTTTTATAAACCCATTTCACTCCAATGACTTCCTTATCTTTTACGAGATCAACCAATTCCCATGTTTTATTTTTCTCTATTGCATTCATTTCTTCATCCATAGCATCTATCCATTTCTTGTCTTTTATAACTTCCTCAAAATGAATAGGATCATCTACATGACAATATAAAGCAAATAAAGAGTTCATACCTTCATTTGCTGCCTCTTTCTCATAAATGTCACTTAAATTTCTGAATCTGGTTCCTCTTTCATTTGGTGTACATGTGCTTGAAGAAGCACTCAAATCTGCTCCTTGTGGTGTGCTTGGAGAAGCACTCTCATTTCTTCTCAAGGGTGTTCTTACTCCAGCTTGTGGTGTTCCTTGCTGTCCTTGTGTTGGTGGAGGTAGTGGTGCTAATGATGGATGTATTTCAGCCATCTCATCCTCATTATCATTATGAGACAAACATCTCTTCACATTGATTGTTTTCTCAATGCTTTCATCCCAAACTTCTTCTTCAATAAACTGAAAATCTCTGCTCACAATAATTTTCTTGGTGGATGGGTTATACAACCTATAAGATTTGGATTCCTCACTGTATCCAATAAAAATAAACTTCTCTCCCTTGTTGTCTAACTTCTTTCTTAGTTGATTTGGAATGTGTGCATAAGCCACAAAACCAAAAACTTTCATGTGGGTGACACCTTGTTTTATGCTACTCCATGCTTCTTCCGGAACTCTGTTCATTACTACTTTGGTTGGGCATCTATTCAAGATGTATGCTGCACAGTGTACAACTTCAGCCCAATAATCATTTGGCAAATGTTTTTCCTTTAGCATACTTCTTACCATGTCCATGATGGTCCTATTTTTCCTTTTAGCAACTCCATTTTGTTGTGGTGTGTACCTTGTAAATTGCTTGTGTATGCCATTTTCTCTGCAAAAACGCAGAAATTATTTTGAGATATACTCACCTCCTCTATCAGTTCTCAAAACTTTTATGTGCTGGCCACTTTGGTTTTCAACAAGTGTCTTAAAGTGGCAGAATTTTTCAAACACTTCACTTTTATATTTCAAGAAATAAACCCAAGTTTTCCTTGTGAAATCATCAATAAAAGTCAGTATATAATGGTTGCTTGCTAGTGATGGTGTTTGCATTGGCCCACACAAATCTGAATGGACAATTTCTAAGGGTGCCTTTGCCCTTATGCTTTTTCCTGATGGAAAATTTTCTTTGTGTTGTTTACCCAAGATACAGCCTTCACATAGGCTGTCCGGTTTCTCAATCAATGGTAATCCCCTTACTATTCCTCTTCTGTGCAACAAGTTCAGACCTTCAAAGTTGAGATGTCCAAATTTCAAATGCTATAACTAGTTTTCATTCTTTGCTTCTCTTTGGAATGTCTCTTGTGTTACTGCTGCCATTTCTTCTCCTTTCTTCAAATTTACTCTCATTTTAAGAGAGAACATTATGTTCTTTGTCATCCTTACTTCAGCAATACATTGTTTTCTTGGTGGTTTATCTATGATGGTGCATACATCATCTTCAAAGAAAACATTGTAGCCCTTTTGAATGAACTGCCCAATGCTTAACAAATTACATTTCATACCCGGTACATAATATACATCAGATATGATCTTCTTTTCTCCTTTCTTTGTCAAGACATTTACTCTGCCTTTTCTTGTGACAGAAACCTTACTATCTGTCCCCAATGTGACTTGAGACTTCACATTTTCATCTAACATAGAAAACATAGCAATGTTTCCAGTCATATGGTTGTTACATCCTGAATCTAGAAACCATGTATCCTCATTCTTTTCCTCTGTTATATTACATGTTAAAAACAACTTATCTTGATTGATATTTTCTTTTGTAAAATTAGCACTGGGTCTATTACCCATGTCATTCTGCTTCTTCCTACATTCATTGGCATAATGACCATACTTCTTACAGTAATGACATTAGACTTGGGATTTATCATATCTTTGTCCATGTGCTTGATTTTGTCCACCTTGCTGGCTGCTGCCTTGGCCTTGGTTCTGATTTTGATTGTTGCCCCTTCCTTGAATATTTGCAGGGCTGTTTCTTCCTCCTCTATTTTGGCTTCTGCCTCTACCTTTTCATTTCTTGTTTCCTCTGCCTTGACCTCTTCCTCCTCCAAAGGACATTTGATTCTTGAAGGCATGCTCCAAAGATGAGTTTTCATTTCTACCCAATCTTTGTTCATGTGTCATCCGTGATGCATGAAGCTCATCAACTGAAAAATTTGAGAGATCCTTTGTCTCTTCAATGGTTGTGACTATCACATCAAATCTTAAGGGTAAGCTCCTCAAAACTTTCTCCACTATCCTTCTTTCTTCAAGTGTTTCTCCATGAGATCTTATTTGTGTGACCATCCCAATCACATGTGTGAAAAATGAGTCTATGTTATCATACTCTTTCATGCAAAGAGTCTCAAAATCTCTCCTCAGCAATTTTAGTTTTGCTGTCTTCACCTTCTCCATACCTTGATAGGAAATCTAGAGGGTATCCCATGCATCCTTGGATCTCTTAGCTGCTGCTATCCTTGGAAACACACTCTCATGTACTACTTGATAGGGATAGAAGAGGGCTTTTGAGTCCTTCTTCCTATTGCTCTTCAACAAATCCTTCTCTGCATGTGTCAAGGCATTAAAGACATTTTCATCTGCTGGTTCTTCAAAACCATCTTCAACAAGCTCTCATAAGTCTTGAGAGGCAAACAGGGCTTTCATGGTGATTGCCCAATAATCATAGTTCTTCCCATTGAACTATGGGAGCTGAGTCTTTCCAATACTCATGCTTGTGCTAGCTTCAGACATTGCTAGCACACTGAACTATGCTATAAATCTTGACTATGATTTTTAAATACACTAACTGTCTTCAAACAGTAACACAAACTCTGTTTTGAGAAATTACCTTGGATTTTAACTGAGCCTTCACACTGCTGGAGAAACTACTGAAACAAAAAAATAATTCCTTCAGCTTCTTTGACACCTTCAAAGAGCCTGGATTAGCTCTGATACCATGTTGGAATTTCTGATTATTCCAGAACATACACAAAGTATAAAAATTCTCCTACAAACACAAAGATTCAAAACAAATTTATTGCTTGCTCGACAGAGATTCACACACTGAAATGTATTTCATTAACAGAAAAAAACTATTACAAATGTAGTTCTTCCACTAAAGCGGGATTAACAAAATGTGGGACTGCTTCAGTGTCCTCACAAAATTACTTCTCTGTCTCTTACAGAAAAAAGCACATATGGTGCTTTACAACATGCTCTGTTTTCAGCTTCATTTTGTTTCCTTTTTGCCTTTGGGCACACGCAGTGAACAACAAAAACAATACAAAGACACATACGTAAAAGCCTTTTGGGCTCACATTACAATGGCGTGCATGTTTTGATATAAACTCGCGGAGTTTAATATATATATATATGTTCGTTATATATATATATATTACCAAAGGTTTAATAATGATGTTTTGTTGTGCGATATGCCAAAACATCATAACGTGAAACTATAACAAAACATAACCTACGAACCTTCGCTCGGACTTCAAATCTTATTAAACTAAATTGCAATCAAATTCGAGTTACAAAACGTTGTGATGTCACCAAGGCCCAAAGCCGCGCGAACACCATTTGATTGGCCAGTGCTGGGCCCTACCAGAATCCAAACCTTTTATGAACCAAAATTCATTGAAAATTCGCGTAACAAAAGCGGTTGAAGACGGCATGGCCAAATGGTACACGAAAACTATAAATTGCAATTGATAAAAGGGTTTCAGGTCCGGATTTGAGGTTTGGCTGCCTGTCTCCATTTCTGCGCGATAAAGAGCGATTGGTCGACTGTGGACCATCCTTCGTTGAGCTGGCAGATGGGGTCCACTTCCAACGTGGCCCTATTCAAACTTTAAACAAAAACTGGTGCGTACAAAAGAACTTTGTTTCCCAAAAACTGTAAGGGCTTTAAACCCGAATAGACAATTCATCAAAATGGAAATTTTTTAATGTTGTAGTGAGATACCATAAAAACAAAATTAGAAATTAGCGGTTGTTGCAAAGCAGTAAACCGCTTCTGCACAACCTCTGATGCAGAGGTACCTATTTGTAGTTGAAATTAACATTTCAACATGGTGGACGAAGTGATGCCTCCGCTTGTGTACACAAAAGCCCAACATGAATGCATTTTGTGGCTTGCTCCTCATAGCATACTTCAATTAATGTCACTGGATCAATCATTTGCACAGTATTTCCAATTTCGTATGATCTCCATGCTTGCATAATCACAACAGAGATAACTAAGTGGTTGTCTCTGTGAAATCTCTGATCTTATACATGGGTTTATTATTGGTTTAGATTTTAGGAATATTCTTTATTATCAATTTTGATATGTTGATTTAAATATTTAACACAAACCGTATCTTACCCATCCTAAAAGGATCTGCATTTCTGGTGACAAATTATAATCCGTGTTCTTTCTTCCTGCGACATGTGAGAATAATGCAGAAATAGAATTAGTTTGGAGTGGTTGAACGAGAGTGTTAATTTAGGAATTGGTTGCACATATTCAGGTTTGTTTCCTCATCTTCAGGAAGATTAGGTGAGTGCAGTTTCCTATATAAGTGTGATGTAATTGAGCAAGTTAATTCATTGAGTTGAGTGAGCTTTGTCTCACGTTTCTATGGTGATTCTGCTGTGCTTAGTTTTAATTTGGTATCGGAGCTTTAGTTGTGTTTGGGTATTGGATTGAGCTCTGGCTCATCCGCTTTCAAAACCCATTGGAAAGTCGGGCCGCCTGTGTGATTGGTGTTTCCCTGCTGAGACAACGCATTGTTGATAGCCAACGCGTGGGATTGCTGACCTGAACGTTGCCAGCGTGAAGCTTGTTGTTCGTGCGTGGAGTGAAGATTGCGTGCGTTTGTTTTTAATAAACTGTGTAAAGGTAGATTGCACAAATAAGCGTGTGGGCAGACGGTCATAAACAGCTCTCATTCATCAGCAGTTGAGAAGCACGGTTGCTGTTCGAGCTAGTGCGTACAGCTCACAGTCTCATTTATCTCTCGCCATGTGCTTGGTAACCGAAAGTTGAAGAGTTGAAATTTCATGTGTGGTCAAAGCATTTTGAACATAGATAAGTCAAAGCATTTTTTTAATTTGAGCATGAGCCATATGATAACGTAATCATTTTTTTTACAAAGGTGAAAGTCATATGGTATAAGAGGACGTAACTTTGATAAGGTGAAAACTTTAGTTACTTAAGTTACATTGAAGTTACGGTGAAAACTTTGATTAGTAACTTTCGTTGAAGTTAAGGTGAAAAACTTTGACTACGTAACTTTCATTGAAGTTAAGGTGAAAAACTTTGAAGTTAAGGTGGAAAACTTTGATTGAAGTTTTAATTAAAAAAAAATACCTTTTTAAAGGATTTTTTTTTTTACTTTATTATATGAAGCTCTATTCGCACTTTATTTGAAAATTGATTTGTCTTCGTGGGCTTGAAGACCGAGGTGTGCATCGTTGAATGCAATAAAAACTGCAACTTAGATCTTTTGAATATTTAGATCTTTGCATTTCGTCATTACTGCTCACAACAATGGCTAATCCTCTTGTTGATTCATACTTAAATGAATCTACAAAACTTGATGGAGAAAATTATGTAAACTGGAAATTTAAGCTCATAACAGTACTGGAGGCATACAATCTCTGGACGATTGTCAAAGGTGACGAGCCCAAGCCTCAACCTCCTGCTGCCACTCAAGATTGGGATAAGCGTGAAATGAAAGCAAAGGTGCTGCTACGCATGTCAGTGAAGGACAATATTATTCCTCACATTCGGGACTGTGAAACTTCAAAGGCGACATGGGACACTCTCAAAGGTTTGTATGAAACTACTAATGCAAACCGTATTTTATTTTTAAAAACAAAGCTACTATCTATCAAAATGGAAGCCAATGAAAGTATTAGCAACTTTGTTTCCCGAATTAAAGACTTGAGTGATAAGCTTGGTGATATTGGTGAAAAAGTGTCTAGTACAGACTTGGTAACTGTTGCTTTAAAGGGGTTAGTCCTAGACTATAAAGTCTTTATTTCAGCACTTTCAGCTAGACCGACACCTCCTACATTTGAAGAATTGGCTGGAATTCTTCTTCAAGAAGAAGAGCGAATGAAAAATTTTGAACTGGAGTCAAATGGTTCTGATTTGGCTTTGACTGCAAGAGGCAAAAGACCATTCCGAGGGAGACCATGGGACAGGAACAGAGACCGTTTTCAAGCAAAGCAGAAAGGTATGGCACCTCCTGATTCTTATGTTAAGAGGAACATTGAATGTGATTATTGTGGAAAACCTGGACATCTGGCTAAAGATTGCTATAGGAGAAAGAATAATGAATCAAATCAAAGACATAGAAGGCATAATGATAATTACATAAACAGAGACACCTCAGTGAATGATGGATTTAAAAATCTTAAGTTGTTTCTTTCTGATGCTGCATTGTCTACTGAAACTGATGATGAGAATGCTTGGTTCATAGATTCTGGTGCATCGGCACATATGACTTGTAATAAAGAATGGTATGATAAATATTATGAGAAATCTGATGGTACACACATTTACCTAGGGGATGATAGGTCACTTAAAGTTCAAGGCTATGGCATAATAAATGTGTACTTACCTAATGGACAAATGCGACAGATTCATAATGTGATGTATGTACCTGCTCTCAAAAAGAATTTGATATCTGTTTCCACTATCACTGATAATCATTTAAAAGTTGAATTTGGTAAATTGGGGTGTATTGTGAAAGATGTTCAGGACCACTACAGGGTTGTTTCAACAGGTACCAGAGTTGGAGGATTATATAGATTGGATGTGAAAGTGAAGCGCCATGTTGCATTGACATCCAAAGAGACATCGACAGCAGAATTATGGCATCACAGGTATGGGCACCTAAATTACAATGATTTATCATTGTTGCAAAGGAAATCAATGGTTGAAGGTCTTCATGTTATGAAGTGTGAACATTTACCATGTGAAGCTTGTGCACTTGGTAAGCAGCATAGAGAAGAGTTTCCTGTTCATACCGAGAAACGACAATATGATATACTTGAATTAATTCACAGTGATGTATGTGGACCTATGCAAACTAGGTCTCTTGGTGGTGCTTCATATTTTGTTATTTTTATTGATGATAGATCTAGGTATACCTGGGTCTATTTCATTCGAAGGAAAAGTGACATATTTGAGTATTTTAAAGAGTTTCGAACTATGGTTGAAAAACAAACAGGAAAGTGCATTAAAATACTCAGATCTGATCAAGGGGGTGAATATAAGTCAAAAGCATTTAACACCTATTGTAAATCTAATGGAATTCAACAACAGTTCACAGTGCCACATACCCCTCAGCAAAATGGTGTTGTTGAGCGATGGAATAGAACCTTGGTGGAATCTGCTCGTAGTATGCTGCAAGGTAAGAACATCTCTAATGGTTTCTGGGCAGAAGCCATTAACACTGCTGTTTATCTGAAGAATCGATGTCCCACTAAGCAATTAGTTTTTCAAACTCCTTTTGAGGTTCTTCATGGTTATAAACCTGATGTAAGTCATTTCAGAGTCTTTGGATGTACTGCTTTTGCTCATATTCCTAAGGCTAACAGAAGAAAACTTGATGCCAAGTCAATCAAGTGTGTTTTCATTGGGTATTGTGCGGATCAAAAAGCCTATAAATTGTTTGATCCAAGTTCTCATAAACTATTTGCAAGTTGTGATGTGTTGTTTCATGAGCAGGCTGATAAAAGTAATACAAATAATGATGCATGGCATATATCTAATGATGCACATATCAAACTTGATACTTTGATTAAGCAGGAACAGGAACAGGTACAGGTACAGGTACAGGATCAGGATGAGAGCAGTATGAGCACATCCAGCAGCAGTGAGTCATTACAAGGGGGTGATTCACCTCAAAGCCGACGAATCATGGATGGGACACCCACAGGCATTGAAGCGCCACGAAGGTCATCCCGACAAACTCAGCTTCCTGCAAGGTATAGAGACTATGCCTTAATGTCTAATATAATGAATGTTGAAGAACCAATTGACTATGAGCAAGCTAAACAACATGAACAATGGATTAATGTTATGAATGATGAGTATGCTTCTCTTATGAAAAATCAAACATGGGAATTAGTGGAACTTCCTGAAAATAAAGTTCCAATTGGAAGCAAATGGTTGTACAAATCAAAATTTAAAGCAGATGGTACAATTGATAAATTTAAGGCAAGATTAGTAGCAAAAGGATATGCTCAACAGGAGGGTATTGATTATGAAGACACTTTTGCACCAATAGCTAAGTTGAATACAATTAGATTACTGATTGCCTTAGCCACAAAACATAATTGGAATATACATCAATTGGATGTCAAATATGCTTTTCTAAATGGTGATTTAAAGGAAGAAGTTTATTTGGTTCAACCTGAAGGGTTTGTCAAACAGGGACAGGAGCATCTGTTTTGCAGGTTAAGAAAGGCATTATATGGTTTGAAACAGGCGCCGAGGTCATGGTATGTAAAGATTGATACCTTCTTTCTTCAGAATGGATTTGTGAAAAGAAAAAATGATCCTAACTTGTATGTTAAGAAAGATGAAAAAGGAAATGTTGCTTTAATATCTTTGTATGTGGATGATCTCATTATAACAGGCAGTGCTCACAAGTTAATTGAAGAAATTAAAGTTGAGTTGTCACAGGAATTTGAAATGAAAGATTTGGGTGAGTTGCATTACTGTTTAGGAATTGAGGTATGGAGAGAGCCTGGTAAAACTTTGATCACTCAAAGCAAATATACAAAGGAGATTCTTAAAAAGTTCAATATGAATGATTGCAAAGCTATGTCAACTCCCTTAGAACAGAATGCAAAGTTGTACAAAGAAGATGGAACGAAAGAGGCAGATGGAACATTATATCGTCAGTTAGTGGGAAGTTTGAACTATCTCATCACTACCAGACCAGACATTGCATACTCAGTCAGTATCCTTAGTCAATTCATGGCTAAGCCTTCAGGAAATCACTGGAATGCTGCAAAGAAAGTTCTCCGATACTTAAAGGGAACAGTGAATTTAGGTATTATGTATACTGATGAATCTGATGTTGCACTGACAGGTTTTTCTGATTCAGATTGGGCAGGAAATCCAGATGACAGATGATCTACCTCTGGCTATGCATTTCATATTGGATCGGGGGTCGTATCTTGGAGTAGTAAGAAATAGCCAACTGTTTCTTTATCATCAACAGAATCAGAGTACAAAGCTTTGACCAATGCCACCTGTGAAGCTATTTGGTTGCGGAGAATTCTTGCAGATCTTGAAGAGGCGCAAAGTGGTTCAACATGTATCAATTGTGATAATCAGAGTGCTATCAAGTTAGCACATAATCCAATTTACCATGCTAGAACAAAACACGTTGAGTTACAGTACCACTTTGTACGTGAGAAAATTGAGTCGAATGAAATTGAATTAATATTTTGTAATACCAAGGATAATGTGGCTGATATATTTACTAAGCCCCTTGGTAAAATCAAATTTGAAGTTTTTAGAAGTCAATTAGGTATTGTAGAAAATCCATTTCTCCATTAAGGGAGGATGTGAGAATAATGCAGAAATAGAATTAGTTTGGAGTGGTTGAACGAGAGTGTTAATTTAGGAATTGGTTGCACATATTCAGGTTTGTTTCCTCATCTTCAGAAAGATTAGGTGAGTGCAGTTTCCTATATAAGTGTGATGTAATTGAGCAAGTTAATTCATTGAGTTGAGTGAGCTTTGTCTCACGTTTCTATGGTGATTCTGCTGTGCTTAGTTTTAATTCGACAAGCTCCAGGATAAGGACGCCAAAGCTATAGACATCAGCTTTTACAGTCTATTGCCTCTGCATAGCATATTCTGGTGCCATATACCCGCTGCATGTCCAAATTACAATGTCAAACTTTATATGGTTTGAAGAATTGAGTCATGACAAAATAGAAGTAATTCAGAAGCCAAATTGTACTTGTAGTTCTTTTTCTGCAATTTCCTGAAATCTTACAAAGTTCCAGCAACTTTTGTGTTGACCTAACTCTCATCTTCAGGAAAAAGTTTTGCTAAGCCAAAGTTTGATATTTTAGGATTCAAATTGTGGTTCAGCAAAATATTGATTGCTTTAATATCTGGATGAATAATCCTAGGCTGAGAATCCTGGTGAAGATAAAGAAGACCACGGGCTATTCCCAATATCATGTTGTAACGCTTCTGCCAATCAAACTGTTTGCGTTTGAATGGATCTGTATTCATGGAGGATACTAATTATATTCATGATTCAAATAAGCCGGCTTAAATAAGAAAAAAATTGAAATTATTTGTGTTCAATTCATTTATCTATTTAAAAGTGCATTTTAAGTAATAATAAGTCATAATCTAGGTTAAAGATTTCTATAATGATAATCTTGAACTTGAGTATCCTGAATATAATCCACAGTAATTATTTAAAAATTATATTGCTAAATTAAAGAAAGAAAAAACAATTTCGTTTATTAAACAAACTACATAGTAAATACTTACCGAATAAAATTTTATCGAGGCTATTATTTACTAAATACTCATAGACAAGCAGCCTGTTTGATCCCTCTGCACAACAGCCAAGTAGCTTCACAAGATTTCGATGTTGAATTTTTGCCACAAGCCGGACTTCATTCAGAAATTCATTCTTTCCATGAACAGAATTTGAAGACGGTTTTTTCACAGCTATTTCTTGTCCTTCTTGAGTAGTTCCCTGCGAGAATCAGAAAAAATATCTGTTTGAAGATTTTGGCAAGCGTTTAACCTCAATCGTCATTCTACCATTTGTTCAAGATAAGAATTAACGTCCAACTGTCAAAGGCGCGGTGAGAGCAGACTGCTGATTAATATAATTAAAGTTTTAAAAACTGGTAGAAGGTATTTTAGCCAATGTTACCTTGTAGACACAACCAAATCCGCCCTCTCCCAGCTTATTATCATCATGAAAATTGTTAGTAGCAGCTACCAATGTTTCCATCTTAAACGTCACTATTTGCCGATCCTCACTGGTTAGTGTGATTTCCTCAACTTGTCCATGAACTATACAATCAAAATACACAGTTCAAAATCAACAGCTTAAAAGTATTATTGGGCCAAAAACTGAAAAACTGAATTATAGGTAAATTGGTCACTATCTATGTACCAATATATTTAATTTATATGTAGTGTACCCTAATGCTGAATTAAACAGGTATTTAGGAAATTGATGGATGGAAGCGAAGTTAATAGTTTGTCTCAACTTTTATCTGTTCTGTTTATAAGATCTCATAATATTCATAATATTTTTAAAATCTGTAATCCAAATAAAAATGAGTATCTATACAATCCAAATAAGCTCAAAATACATCAGAAAGTATTATTGGGCCAAAAACTGAAAGATATGTAAATTGGTGCCTATCTATGTAACATCATATTTAATATTTACATGTAGTGTACAGGGGATGTTTGAATTGAATTGGATTGTAGATTTTGAATATATTAAAATATTCAGGAAGCTGATGGATAAGAGCAAAGTTAATAATTTGTCTTAGTTTAGCTGTTTTGTCTATAAAATTTCAAAATATTTTTAAAATTTGCAATTCAAATAAAAATGACTAACTATACAATGCAAAAAAACGATTTAAAATACATAGTTACATCATAAAGTATTAATGGACCAAAAAAAATGAATGATATGTAAATTGGTGTTATCTATATAACATCATATTTAGTTTACAAGTAGTGTACAGGAACGGGGATGTTGAATTGTTGAATTAAACTGGATTGCAAATTTGGAGTATATTAAAATATTTAGGAATTTGATGGATAAAAACAAAGTCAATAATTTATCTTAGTTCTTATCTATTCTGTCTACAGGATCTCAGATTATTTTTAAAATCTGCAATCCAAATAAAAATACTAATTATACAATCCAAATACAACGCTCAAAATACACAGCTGCATCAGAAAGTATTATTGAGCCAAAAACTAAATAATCTGTAAATTGGTGCCTATCTGTGTAACAGCATATTTTATTTACATGGAGTGTACAGGGGATGTTGAACAAAACTTGATTGCAGATTTTGAATATATTAAAAAACAATCCAAATACACCGCTCAAAATACACAGTTGCATCAGAAAGTATTATTGAGACAAAAAAAAAAAAAAACTAAATGATCTGTAAATTGGTGCCTATCTATGTAACAGCATATTTAATTTACATGTAGTGTACAGGGGATGTTGAATAAAACTGGATTGCAGATTTTGAATATATTAAAATATGTAACAGCATATTTAATTTACATGGGATGTTGAATAAATATATTAAGATATTTAAGAATTTGATGAATAAGAATTAAAGCAATAGTTTGATTTTGCTCCTATCTATCCTGTCTATAAGATCAAAGACTATTTTTAAAATCTGCAATACAAATAAATAAAAATGACCTCAAAGTAACACTGACCTAAGTGAGGTCTGGTCATATCTATCTCTAATTGGTTCCGAATGTGATACGACCAAAAACCTTGTTAGAACTGTAAGTGGCAGTCAAAACTCTGTCTCTAAGATTTTAAAATACTGCTCAAGACTACAATCCAGACAAAAATGGTAACAGGGCAGTAGGATATACCCATTTAAGTGAGTGTCTGATCATATCCACCTCTAGATTTGCTCTGGATGTGCATATGATCCGAGAAACCTTTTTGGATTTGTAAGTGCTAGTCAAAACACAATTTAAAGAACCGGTCCAGCACATGACATTTCATTTCTCAAACCAGATGTTCTGCTATAAACCAGGTGTTCTGCTATAATACCTTCGTGTCGCGTTCTAAATATGGCAGACTTCAATTTCCTCCGCATTGCAAACAGGCATACCAACAGCCCCAGAAGCGAGCCACCTCCAACAACTCCCAAAATTGTGGGTATTTTGTTTGAATTAACTGGTGCTTCAGCAGGGGATGGTGGAGGAGCAGTCGAATTAAAGAAGCCATATATTTCAAACCCCGAACTCCTTGAAATCCAAGGTAAGTTGTGGAAATAGGGTTGATTGTTTCAAACAGACATTTTGTGCAGTTGTCAGTAGATATATCTCTGGTGCACTGCACCAGAGCATAAATCTTTGGAAAGAAGGAGTCATTAGTTGTTCCAGAAGCATATCGATTCAATGAAGAACCATATGCTGCTTCAGCTGACAATTTGGAGAACAGGTCCCTAAGAGCCGAATCAAAGACTTCAGGGTTGGAGACCTTATTTCCTCTGTTATAACGATAAAGTCCAGCAAAGGTATTCAGTTCTCCGATGAAGCTCTTCCTGTGAACAGATTTTGCATTCGTCGACAGTTGCGTCTCCGGTGCATTGGAGGAGGCCATATATTTGGTTCGGACTGTGGCCATACACAGAAGTGTTGAATCCAGTTTGGGAGGTGTCTTCAACAAGGGTATTCAAGACGGTATTCAGATTGCTCTCAAACGCACTGCCAGTGGTATAGTTAAATCGATTGCAAACATAAAAATGTGTCTGTGCGTTGGAAGTTGTCGCGAGAGGAGTGACGATAAGGAGAACACCAATGATGTCGAATCTGATATTAGTGTGAAATTCTGAAGAATACCCGTCATGGAAATTGATATTTATCTGGTCCCTAATGGCCAATATTACAGCAAACTAAAGCCAACAATATGCCAATATTACAGCAAACTAAAGCCAATTACAACATGTCAATGAGTTCCAAATTTGGAGATATATGAAAATAAGTTTGTAGTATTAGTTTAAGTCTTGAGGATGTGGTCTAATAGTAATTAGGTGGTGAGGTTTGGTCTTGTAAATTATGATCCAATTTTAGGTGGGATTATGTATCTCTCAAAGTTGCTCCAGGCACAATTTCTTCGGCTAAATAAAAAAGTTTGTAGGCTTAAGAACAATTGTCAAAGAACCTTGATTTATTTAAATAACATATATTATACAAATTTAAATTTAAATATATTTTTTTATTTAATAAGTGTTACATGGTAGTTAGTTTTTGCTTGTTAATTTAAGTATAATTAAATTAAAGTAAAAATACTAGTTAGTGTTAAGGTTTAGAATTTGGTCAATTTAGATTTTAGTGATTGGTAAATTGAGGTATTTTGTTAAGGGTAATAATGCTTCTAGTAATTCGCGCTGCCTGTTACGCTCTGCTAGGTTTCCAGAGTGCGTGACGGCGGCCTCGGCCCTCTGGGCGTCTTGGTGGGCTTTGCCGCCCCCTTCCCGTGATCTGCTCACATCTTTGCTGCGCTGCGCCTCCTTGGCTGGGCGAGAAGAGATTTTCAGCTCTGCGTTTTGGCCCTTGGTTCTGGTTTTTTTGATTTGCAGGGGCGCTGTGGGAATGGACTGAGTCCCTTGCTTCGTTTTGCTGCAGACATGGGTGAACCCGGGGGTGGGGAACCCACTCCCACCCCTCCGATTTCATCTCAAGAAGCTTTCCGTCGCCTTCTAACACAGAAAGGGAAGAAACGTCCTGCCCCTGAGGTCCCAAAATTCATTAAAAAACTTGAGGAAGTTCCTGAGATAGCTCTGCAGGAAGATCAGCCGATTAAAATCGCCCTTGCCCTAGCTGACAGAGGGCTGGTCGGGCAATTTATGGGGCGTTGGCCGTCTACAAAAACCACGGATGATTGGATTCAATGCAACTGGAGGCCACAGCTGAAAAACAGTGTGATTTGTTATGCGGTTGGTAGAGGTTTCTTCATCTTTGAGTTCACCACCAAAGAAGACCGAGATCTGGTTTTCAGAAATGGCCCGTATTTCATGGGAAATCAGGGTCTATATCTCAATAAATGGACCCCCGACTTCGATCCCTCAGTGGATGTCCCCAAGGAAGTTCCAGTCTGGGTTCGGCTCCCAAACCTTCCAATCCATTGCTGGAGCTACCAATCACTGCAAAGGATTGGGAACGGTCTGGGCAGATTTGTTGACAAAGCAGACAATAAAGGCCAATATACCTGTGCAAGAATCTGTGTGGAAGTTGACTTAGAGGCTGGTCTCCCCGAGGCGATTAAACTTACAGTGGGAGATTGGCATCACTATCAAAAGCTGGACTACGAGCAACTACCCTTCAAATGCAGATTGTGTCACGAACACGGACACTTCCAACGGAACTGCCCCAAATCCCCGGCCGGGACAAAGGAGGACGAAGAAGGATGGAAAGAAATCAAAAGAGGCAAGGCTATCCCTAGAACAACAGAGAAGAAAAATTCTGGCCCAGTAGGAAAACCTCAGTCCAATTCAAAGGCCAATGAAGACCCAAAAGTTGGATCCTCCTCTGGTGGGAACGTAGAAACCATCGGGGCTCAAGAAGAACCGGAAGACTTGATGAAGGAAGCAAAAGAAACTGGTACTGATATAATCTCCCCCCCAGCATCATGAGGCAATGAAATAAATATAGATAAGGAAGAACAGATCAATCTGGCTTCCGAATCCGATGAAGACTCAGAAGGAAGAACCTATGAATCAGATAGCTCACAAGTCACCCCAATCAAATCAGCCAGGGGTCGAAAGTCCAAGAAGAAACAGCGAGAGGAGAAAACCTATCTGGATGTTCTCCAAGGCTCTCAAAAAACTCTCAAGGGAATGATGAATACTAGATCAGGGCGCAAGCATGGCTCGGCTCCAAAAGGAGCCACAAACTCCCATCCCAATAAATAATGAAGTACGTCTCCTGGAATTGCAGAGGATTAGGCAGCAATCTAAAAGAAGATGCCCTGAAAGATATTGTAAGAAATTATTCGCCTGAAATCCTTCTCATCCAGGAGACAAAGTTGGAGGAAACTCTCCTCCTCCATGCTAGCAAAACCTTCTGGCGCAAAGGTATTGGATGCGCTGTCAGTGCAAGAGGCGCCTCCGGTGGAATAGCTACCTTCTGGGATAGCTCTATCTATGATCTTATTCAAAAAGAAAGCTCCTCCCATTGGCTTCTCACGAAACTCCTTCATAAAGACTCCAGACAACAAGTAAGTATGTTCAATATATATGCTCATGTTCTTCCTTCTGAGAAAAAATACTGTTGGGACTCGATTATGTCCTATCTTTCGCTGCACAATCCTGAAAACATTATCATAGCTGGTGATATGAACGTTACTCTTGCTGTAAATGAGAAAAAGGGAGGCTCCCCGATCAGGGATCCAGCGAGAGAATGGGTTGAGGACCTCATGTTGGGTTGGGAATTGGAGGATATCAAGCCCACTTCCGGGAAGTTCACCTGGTCTAACAAAAGAGTGGGCCCAAATCATATTGCTGCTCGATTGGACAGATTTCTGGTCCAATCCTCTTTCCTTACTTGCGGTCTAATGGCCTCGTCCAAAATTCTGCCAAACAGCACCTCTGATCATAAACCCATCATTCTCGAGCTTTCCACGGATGAAAATCTTGGCCCTATCCCCTTCAGATTCAGCTCATTATGGCTTCAGCATGAGGGGTTCCAAGAGATGGTTTCAGATGCCTGGAACAGACCTGTTAATGGCTCCCCCTTCTACGTGTGGGAAGAAAAAATGAGGGGGCTCAAAAGAAGGCTTAAGGAATGGGCTAGAACGCTGAAAACTCCCTCCTCCAAAAGAAAGATGGCCTTGGATAGTCTTGCTGCCCACCAACTATCTATGGAAAACTCAGTTGTTTCCCAAGATCTTCTTCAAAGGGAAGTTGACCTGCAAAAAGAATTCCATAAAGTAAGTAGGGAAGAAGAAGAACTCTGGAGGCAGAAGTCCAGAGCTCTCTGGTTACAAGCCGGAGACAAAAATACTAGCTTCTTTCACAAACATGCTGAAGCTCGCAAGAAATTCAAATCTGTCAAAGAAATTCACCACCAAAATGCAGTGGTTAAGGATTTTGAAGGCATCAAGCGAGCAGCTCACTCTCACTTCAAAGATCTTTACTCTGCCCCTGATGATCCACCTCTGGATCCTCTTGCCTATCCGATGAATTTGATTCCTCATTGTGTTCAAGACTCTGATAATTCTATGCTGACTGCTCCAATCAGCATGAATGAGCTTAAAAATACTCTGGACAGTATGGAACCGGACAAAGCTCCTGGTCCGGATGGGTTCCCTATTAGATTTTATCTCTCCTGTTGGGCCATAATCAAAAATGACCTCTTGAGAATGGTCAGGAAATCTCAATCTTGTGTTAAGATAGGAGGCGGCATCAACTCAGCTTTTCTAGCCCTGATTCCGAAAGAGAAAGGTGCAGCTGATTTCAGCAGATTCAGACCAATCTCGTTGTGTAACTCTAGTTACAAGCTGATCACTAAAATTATAGCCAATCGTCTCAAGAAAATATTACCGGCCATTATCCCTGAAAACCAAGGAGGATTCATCAAAGGGAGAAAGATTCTTGACGACATTGTGCTGGTGCAAGAAGCAGTTCACTCAAGCTATCACCGAAAGGAGAAAGGTATGGTGATTAAGCTTGACTTGGCAAATGCCTTTGATAGGGTAAAGCATGATTTCCTGTTTTTGGTTATGAAGAAAATGGGCTTCTCTTCAGCGATCATTAACTGGATAAAAGCCTGCATTGATGCTCCTTGGATAGCGCCTTTGGTTAATGGGCGACCTTCAGATTTTTTCCAAGCCTCTAGGGGCCTAAGACAAGGCTGCCCTTTGTCCCCGCTTCTCTATGCCATTCAAGCTTCAGTTCTCAGCTTTCAACTGGACCACAAACAGCAGACTCAAATCCTTCCTGGCCTTCGCATGGTTCATCAAGTCAAAGATATAAATCATGCCCAATTTGCTGACGACACTTTATTGTTGGGTGGGGCTAGCATAAACTCTGCTAAATCCTTCAAGAAGGAGCTAGATATTTATAGAGAGGTCTCGGGCAGCAAGATCAACTTTCTAAAAAGCACAATCTTTAGCTGGAACTGCTCGGTTAAGGACTTATCAGATATTGCTAGGATTCTTGATATGGAAGGGTCCTGGGCCTGGGACTCCTTTAAATATCTGGGGGTTCCAATCTTCAAGACCACTCCTAAAGTAGCCCATTGGGTGCCACTGCTGGACAAGATCAAAAGCAGAATCCAAGCCTGGGGTGCTTCTTGGCTGAATAACGCTGGAAAGATCATTCTGATGAAAGCGGTTCTCTCCAGTCTTCCGTTATATCAGCACTCTATCCTCCTTGCCCCAAAAACCTTCATCAACAGAATGGAAGCTCTCCTAAGGCGATTTCTGTGGGAAGGGGGGAAAAACATCGAAAGAAGGTTGCATCTTGTTAAATGGGATACTATTAAAAAGCCATTTAAGGAAGGAGGTCTTCAAATACGAGACCTGGCCGCTCAAAATATGGCTTTGGGAACCAAGCTGCTATGGGACATTGTCTCTGGAAAATTAAGTTGGAGCAAGAAAGTCCTGTGGAGAAAATATTTTCATGGGAAGCGCCTCAGATGCTTGGACCAGCTTCCTAGAACCTCCAAAGGTTCTCCTGTGTTTAAACTCTGCTTCAAAGCTCTGGATCACTTCAGCCATAAGCTGTATTGGATTCCAGGTAATGGGCAAAAAATTAGAATCTGGGATGATCCTATTCTGGGCTATCAACCTTTGAATCAGATGGAAGAACTCACCAATATCAAAGACTGGCTCCAGGCTCACAATTTAATCACCCTTTGGGACATCTCCACTTGGACGGAGGATGGTCTTTGGGAAAGCTGGTATTTGGGGGAGGTCCCTCAGTGGCTGGAAGGTGAAGCCTCTGTTCTCTTGGATAAACTTCAAGGGAAAGCTCCCTTAAAAGCTTCAGCAAAGGACAAACGAGGCTGGGGTTCTGTCTCAGGTTCGTATACAGCTTCCGAAGGCTATAAAAGTATTATGACCACCCCGAATGTTCCTCCAAATCCTGCTCAATGGAATTTTATTTGGGATTCCCCCTTTCTTCCCAAAATTGATTTCTTCTGTTGGACGTTAGCTCACAACAGTATTCTCACTCGTGATAATCTCCGTAGGCGTGGTATGGAAGGACCATCCTGGTGCAATCTTTGCATGATGGATGAAGAAACTGCTGATCACTTGTTCTTAACCTGCCCCTATGCTCTAGAAGTCTGGAAGGGGGTCCTTATGCTAAACTCAGATAAAATCGAGCTCCCTAGGAACATTCTGAATCTTTTTCAAACCTGGAGCAAACTATCCCCATTTGGACTTTCCAAAAATCTCCTTATCAAAAATTGCTGGCTGTGGATCCCCAAGATTGTTTGCTGGAAGTTGTGGCTGGAGAGAAACAACAGATTATTCAGAAACGAACGCTGCAATTCGTCCAGAGTCATCTCCAAAGTCAAAGCTCTATTGGGTGAAACTCTTGAAGCCAATTCTGCCAATAAACCAGGAAAAGCTCTGAACAGTGAGGAAGATCTCTGGTTGAATGGATTGGTCCCTAACCATAAGAACTGTTCCACCATTTCTGCAAAGGTCCACTCCAACTGGGAAATTAGGATGGAGGAGCAAGAGTTCATCAAGTGGAGGTCGGCACTGAATGATCACTGTCTATTTTTTGACGGGGCCTCCAAAGGCAACCCTGGTATCGCAGGAGGAGGTGGGGTTCTCTTGGACCCTAATGGATCTGATGTGATCAGGTTTGCTTGGGGTCTGGGCAGGGAATCAAATAACAGAGCAGAGGCTCTTGCTCTGTGGCAGGGTCTTCTTCAAGCACTCAAAGGTAACTTCCTCTCTATTTCAGTTTTCGGGGACTCCAGGATCATTATCCAGGCGCTGAACACCAACAAGAACCCTTCTCAGCTCCACTTAATAGCTATCCTCAGGAAAATTAGACTCATTCTGCCTAAATTCCACAAAATCTCCTTCTATCATATCCCCAGAAATTTAAATTCCCAGGCAGATAAGGAAGCCAATCTTGGCGTTCAGCGGAGTAAAAGATCTCTATCTGTTAATTATGTTGACACCCTCTGCAATATCCCTTAAGTCCCCTGTTCTCTGGGCCAAGCTGGAAATTCCTCTGATCTCTATTCCCATTCATCTTCCCTACTATCTGAACCGCTACATCCTTTTTTATTATCTGAAATCAAACTTGGTTCATCCCCTAAGGAAGCAGTCTGTACCTTACTCCCACCTCCGCGCTCTTTGTTATTTTCCTGTTTTATCTGCTGTAAGCTCCTGGATGCGAGGAGGTTGTGTGAGCAACTTCTGCACTTTGGGCAGGAACAAAAGTGCTCTTCTCTCTATCCTTAGCGCATCCAAAGGTTTTAGAGAGAAGGGATTCTATCATGATACCCTGGATTGCCAATCGAAGAACCTGTTCATTGATCCGGAGGGATTTCAAGCCACCGAACCCAATCAGCCAGCGCTCAAATGCGGATCTGTCGGCAATCTCAGCGCCTCTTATTTCGATGCCATCTCCACCGATCCATCCGACCACGACAGCCCAGAGTTTCGAAATCTGCAGTGGGGTATTGGTAATCTCTGCTATAATGTTTTTTGCCTAAGAAGGATTACTTGGCTCTGCGCTCTAAGCCAGAGCAGCATTGTAATAGCACAAAGCCATTGTCTTGGCGCCTTCTAATAAAATTTATCCGTTTCTGTCTAAAAAAAAAAATAATGCTTCTAGTGATTGGTAAATTAAGATATTTTGTTAAATGTAATGATGCTTTGTTTAGAAATATGAGTAACTTTGTTGCTAATTTCATTTGTTGAA
Organism: Pinus albicaulis; assembly: GCA_034641835.2. Lineage (NCBI taxonomy): Eukaryota > Viridiplantae > Streptophyta > Pinopsida > Pinales > Pinaceae > Pinus > Pinus albicaulis. Next base: position 1,029,162,947 of record CM076570.1, read on the forward strand.
ATATGAATTTATTCAACATAACCTTTTTTAATCATAAAGTTAAAAAGTGATTTCAATTTAACCTAAAAATTTCATACTAAATTTATACTATATACTTTATTATAGTATTGCAATATACCTCGTAAATAATTTGAACTCTCTTTAGTCTATATACTTTATAGTGTTCTAATATATCTTGTAAATAATAAAATAAAAATATTAATATAACTATATATATATATATATATATATATAACTTGTATTTGTGATATTTATTTATTATATATATATAAACTAAATATAAATAATCGCAAAGTTTTATTTTATTTTTATATATAAACAAAACCTTGAATATATTAAATTCAAATTATCAATTTAGAATTGAATTTTTATTATTATTTATAATATTTTATTATTTTCATGTATTAAATTAAAAAATCATGCTGTGGGGCTTCTCTATTTTAGAATTAATTGAAAAGAAAACCTACATCATTGCCGATAGTAGAAGTGTTATAATATTATTATTATTTTCCTGTATTAAATTAAAAAATCATGATGTGGGGCTTCTCTATTTTAGAATTAATAGAAAAGAAAACCTACATCATTGCCGATAGTAAAAGTGTTATATAAAGACTCTTTTAGTTATCGTTTGCTTTCCAAGACTTTGACTTCCAAAGCGTTAAAATTTTCTGATTTTTTCCTACCTTTATTGTTTAGGTAATATAGTGTTAATAATTTTATGAATTTTTCCCATTTTTATTGTTTAGCTAAAATATCATACTATAAGTTATGAAATTGGAGCTTTGACTTTGCTTTCAAAGACTTTTATGTTTGACACAATGTTATAAGCGATGCACCTCCTTGAGGTACTTTGTTTTAGGACAATTTCTATTAATAAAGAAATAATTATATATTTTTTATTTTTGGATTATTCAAATCTACTTATCACTATGATTAAAAAGGAGAAATTATTTTCCTTAAGCTTGGAATTAACGGTTATGTATAATCTCACAACATCTACATTTACCTTGTAGATTATTGAATTTTATTTATGATTATGATTCTAAGAGATATCATTTTCCTAAAAATTAGCCTTAAGGGTAGTTTCACAACTTTCATGTTCGTTGATCTTAGTTGGTCGAAGTACAATAATTACAATTTCAATATTGATTTCATATATAAACAAGATTGTTTGCATGGAATCTAGTCCCTGCTTTGAGCAGGGAGTGGGGGGGTCACAATGAACCAATCTGATCGTAAGCTTCTACATGCAGTTTCTGATCAAAGTTCAACTCCAAAGGTTGTGAAACATTCTAGTAACTTGGATTTCGTAGAGGCACGAGTAATCAAATTAATATTTGGTCGAGTTGTTAGAAAGGGCTTATTGTTTTCAAGCTCGTTATGCTACTAGTTACAGTTCAAATTATTAATGTTGTAACATGGTCTAACCAACACCGAGTTGCATTGGTTGTCACGCTTATAAACCTAAAAAATAGTTATATCATGGTATTGCATAAATCCTACAAAACAATGTTAAAATGACATGCTGCTATAGAAGAATACCTTTATTCTATACAAAGAGATCATTGCCCACACCCAACATTTCATCTTTTCCCATCAAAGTGAAGGTTGAGAATGTTAAGCATGAGGAAGAAACTCCACGTATACCTCTGAGGAAAAAATTTCCCAATGTTTCTTTACAGAAATTCAAGGTTAAGATTTAACCATCCGGGAAGACTGTCAAAATGCTGACACAAATTGAGTTGCCAACACTAGGCATGAGATGCACATATTCATAGTGGGGTGTAGGATTAGGAATTGACACATACTCATAGAGGAGAAAAAGCAAGAGGTTAATTTACATTGGACCGTAGCTGAAGAATTAACTTTGAACTATAGTCACCATTGAACAATCTCTAAAAATCCATTTGAATAAATTTTTAAAGAGTGCATATTTTCAGGAAATGGAAGTGAAAATTTTATGGGGAAAAAAAAATTACATGTTTATATTTTATAAAAATTTAATTACTTGATATTTTCCAAAATGTCTCTATGAAGGCATGAAGTATTTTTGCAAAATGTCTTTATGAATTTAATTATTTATTTAATTTTCTCTCTTATTGAAGGCATGAAGTACATATTCTGAAGTCTTTATGTTTTTTTGGGTATTTGGTCCAAATAGAATTGGATTTTAGGTTTCCAATTTTGTGAACATGGTAAGCAAAAGGAATTGCCAATCAAGGCACGATCGAAATAGAACTGATTTAGCAGAAAAGAATGAGAGATTACAAAAAAAAGGCGAGAGGAAAGGGAAAGATTAAGCCATGAAATAAATGTGGAGGTAGAGCATCGTGAAAGAGTTGTAGAGGTGCATGACAATGACAAGAAAATGATAAATGTTGAGGAACTTGTAAACGAGAATATTGAAAACACAAATGTTGAAAAGAATGTTGAGGAATTTGTCAACGAGAATATTGAAAACAAAAATGTCGAAGAGAATGTTGATATCGATCTCACTGGTGAGTCAATAGTTTCTTCAATTTGAATTTTGTACTTTTTTTTTAAACATTGCAGTTCAAGATAGTTTTAAAATTAAAAATATATATATATATGTCAATTTCAAATTAGAAGTTAATATTATTTTTTATGCAGGGACAACATCAGAACCACAAGAAGATACTACCACACCTCACATTTCACTACAATTAATTGGAAGTTCCAAGAACGTTGTATACTACTACAACTTTCTAGATAATATGGATCAAACTAAAATTGAAGAAATGGGACCACCAATGCCACAAAGGAAAGTTCGAGATAAAATGAATTGGGGGTTGAAACATCTTTTTGAAGGTAAATCTATTATAGCACAAGCTCAGATATTACGTAGATTTTTAAAGCACAAATCTATCAGAAATGTTGTGGAATTATTGGGCATTAAAAGTGAGAAAGAGGTTTTAGTAAATCAAATGGTATAAAAAAATGTGACTTCGGCGGTTGCCACACTAGCAAAAAAGTGATCTCAAGTTGAAAAGAATGCTCGTAGAGCACTTTTAACAGGTGTACTCCTGAAACAAACTGCATCAAGTCAGTTGATGTCAGCAACTTCAAAATTGTTTAAAACATCAAGAAAATGTTTATGGAGGCATACACAATTTAGAGTTCAATTAGATGAGAATGATGAACTTGCATGTTGGGCTAATATCTGCAGGCATCCATATCATGATAGACTTCCTGATGGTGTGAGGGATAGGATAAAAGAGTTTTGGAATTTGAATTCTCGTGTGTTGCCAAATGAAAAGGACGTTGTGCGACATTGTATACCTAAGGGATTTTATGAAACTCATGCCAAACATATAACACAGGCCAGTCAAGTAGAATTATTCTAGAAATTTATGGAGAGTAATACTAATGTGAAGGTTTCCCTTAGTACATTTGTGAAGATTAAACCATGGTATGTCACGGCTATCACTGTTCGAGACACATGTTGTTGTCAATACCATGTAGAATTCCAATTATTTTATGAGACATTTGTAAATTTTGGCATAAAATATTGGTCAAATGACCCCCCTCTTTCAAGTGTTCGTGAATTTTTATCAAAGATATTATGTGCACGAGAGAATAATAAATTATTTTATAAAAGAGAATGTGTTGGTGGAAGAAAATGCCTAGAATGTTCTCATTTGGCACTCTACGATGCAAAGTATCCCATTGATCCTAATGATCCTAGGCTGTCAAATCTCAGTCTGAATTGGAAACGATATAAAAATGTTACTTACACTCCTATTGCAGATTCAAGCACAACTTCAAAAAAGATCACTTTACTTGACGACGACATTTCAATGACATCTTTTATGGAGAAGTTCAGGGTGCAAATATACAAATATATTAAGCACTGTCATATAGCATGATGGAAGGATTTACAGTTCAAGCATTCACGTGATGTGTTCCCAAAAGGAAAAATATCATCAGCAGTTGATTTTGCTGAGAATTACATGTTTAGTCCACAAAAGGAGATACAAAGTGAGTATTATCATTTAGACCAAGTATCTATATTTGTGGATATTTTGTATAGACATGCAGAGCTTGATATCGATGGTCTTGATAGCGATGAAAATAATCATGAGGTGATTAAGGAGTACCATTTGTACATCAGTGATGATCGCACACATGATACATGTTTTGTTCAACATTGTTTTAATGTTATTTATAATGAATTTTTGAAACGAAGGGTCACTTTTAAAAAACATTTGGTATGATCAAATGGTTGTGCTGGTCAATTTAAATCAGCAAGATCATTCTTTTGGTTGTCTCATCTTCATAAGAGAACCAACATTCGACATACATGGAATTTCTTTGAGACATGGCATGGAAAAGGAGAGCACGATGATGCTGGGGGATGCGTAAAATGTGTATTTAGGAGGCATCAATTGAATCAATCAGCTTCCCGACTTGAAAATTCTTTAGATGTTTTTAATTGGTGCAAATGTAATTTAAATCATGTATCGAACCCAAGGATGGATGATGTGCACAGGTAAGCGTACACTTCTAACTAATAATATATTATACATGTCTAGAGATATATGTGTATACATGTGTGTGTATTTTGTTATCAAAAAAATATTAAATATTGTTCAAAATTTTACTCATACATGTGTGTTTTTCTCAAGAAGGTACTTTTGGAATATTGCAATGGGTGATGTTGATAGATCATTTCCATTTAATTGCCTTGCAATCCTTCAAACAAGAAGTTTACACTCAATTAGGAGTAATAACATGACAAATATACATTGCATTGAGAAATGAAAGTGCTCTTGCTTTTGTTCTTCATGTATTGATCATACAGAGTCCATCGATGACTGTGAAAACCAAATTAAGAAATTTGTTAAACCATGGAAACACGAAGAATTGACATCATTGCCCCCATTTGGAAACGTAACTGACAAGGAAATGGACAATGAAGTGGTTGTGATTGACAATGATTATGATCATGTTTCTGATATGGTTAGAGAAGGTGATGTTTTCACTGTCATTGCACCAAAAAATAATCAAGAAAAAATGCATTATTATTTATTACGGTGCACTATGTCTAAATCCATGTTGCTGCAAGAGTATAATGATCCATCAAATTATACATATACCCAATCGTTTCAATGGTGTTAATGGGACATTCTTTGAAGAAGTAAAGAAATGTAAAGATCATATTATTTTTCAAGATTACCAGCGAGAGGTTATTTATGCCCAATATAGTCACTTGGTCATAGCAACTCAGTTGTAGTTGAAGCAAGTGAAGAGTAGAAAAAAAAAGCAACAATGGAGGTTATCGATAGATGATCATGATGTCATTCTGGAAAATTTTCCAATAGCACATTTCATATGAGTGGAACACATTGTTCAAGATGAACAATGAACTTTTATTCTAGGGTTAGAAAATATAATTGCTACAATGTATTAGACTTTACATAGTTTAAGACTATATTGTGGATTGCTTTCAAATAAATGGACATGTGGATGGTTAGATGTGTGTTGGTACGAACAATATATTATGATCTATTGGATAAGGGTGCTTTGCTAGATAATTAAGTTATGGTGATTTAATGTGTCCATAACGTTTATTCCTAGATGATCTTAACTTGCCCCTTTTTTTGCATTGATATGATGGTGATGAATGAATATTTAATTACATATATATTATTGTATTGTTAGTTTAGTTTTGATATCAAATGTCATCATATTTGCATCTCTTCATTATTTTAGATTAGTTTAGATTTGATGTGGCTAAACTCTTCATTATTGTGTCTTCTCATGATGGAGGTCTCCTACTTTTATTTTCCGTCTCCTTGTAGTAAGGAAAATCTATTTTTGAATGTGCATTGATGCTGGATAGTCTTACTGCAAAGAATGAAAATGGTAATTCTAGAAAAACGAGATACTAGCATAAATCTATTTTTGAATGCGCATTGATGTAGGACAGTCTATTCAAAGAATGAAATTGATGTTTAGTTGCAATAAAAGATTGACATGGAGTTAACATTGACCGACCCACTGACATTAATGATTGCTATCATTTACTTCTCTTTCTTATTCCATCACCTTAAGTAGTTATAAATATTTTCTGGAAAAGTTTTACACTACAAAGCACACCTTTGAAGCACTAAAGTGTAGGGGATCTATTGCATATAGGAATTTTCCTATGAGTTTTGTGTTCCTATAAAATTTTCAACTAGCTGTCCACATGGCTCAACTCAAGATGTTTGACTTCATAAAATTGGTTGAGAAACAAAAATTTTTGATTTGAAACAATGGTGAGTGGGAGGCCAAAGTGTATCCATACTTATGAAAAGCATGAATCTTTTTTTGAATGTGCATTGATGCTGGACAGCCTTACTATGAATAATGAAATTGATGATGCTAGAAAAATGAGATACTAGCATAGATCTATTTTTGAATGTGCATTGATGCTGGACAGACTTACTGCAAATAATGGAATTGATGTTTAGTTGCAATAAAAGATTGACATGGAGTTAACATTGACCCATCCACTGACATTAATGATTGCCATCATTTACTTCTCTGTCTTATGCCATCACCTTAAGTAGTTATAAATATTTTTTGGAAACGTTTTACACTACAAAGGACACCTTCCACACCTTATGCCTATCTATGTCGGTTCTATGCCTTCGAAAAGCTCACAAATTGGATCTGACATCTAGTGGTCGAGGTGTTTGCTAGTTCAAAACAGCCCTGCTACAACGACTTGAAAGGGTATCCATGAAACCCAACTTTTGATGTTGATAGTTATTTACAAAATTGCCTCCTCATTGTTCCATGGTTGGAGTATAGCACTTCCATATAATGTAATAAAAGTTAGGTTATATAAGTTATCGATGAAGTATTAGATAAAATTTAATTAATTGTCATTAAATGAGGTGGTTAGATCATGTGGACATCATTACCTAATGAACCGAATAAAAGGGGATTCACCCCTTTGCATGAGTTGAATTAGCACATACTAAAATGATATTGCATAACTTATGTGTATTGTGAGTCCTTTTGTTCAAGTTTTCAACAACCAAAATTAGAAGGGAGTCGGGACTAAATAACTTACCATCAACTGGATGGCCAGTTTATATTCTAGAATAATATATGGACATGCTTAGCATTGCTTATTTGAAACTTGTATATCTATGGATGTTTTCTTCAATCATTTGGAAGCAGAATAAAGAAGTCTGTACTATTAAGTTTACTTGCATTGTTAAGAAGTTTTATTCTTTTTCATCTTGTTTCCATTTCTACTAGTTTCATTGGTTACATCAGTTGAAAATTTACTTGGAATGGTTATTTTCATGTGCAACACACGATTTCAAGCCACAAACTTTCCCAAGTCTTGCTGAGTTTTGCCAAGTTTCGTGCTAAGTATTTTTAGTGTTGCCAGGTTGAATCTCTATTTTAGCTTTCCCAAGTTGTTACTGAGTCTGAGTCTTGTGACATTAACTACTAGTGTAAATATACATTATAAATATTGAAAACCAGTTTGTCAGGGACACACTCGAGTCACATCTTAAAAAAATTTGGTAGGGAAAGTGCAAGGCTTTATTGAAAGCTTGGATAGGACTTATGAACAATTTTATTAGCTTTGATGTTCCTCTAGAATAATTAGTTCTGGTAGTTATATACAAGTTCGCACAAGACAAGATAATATTCTTTCCATGTGTTGGGAGCACAAGAAATTATATTTCATGCATGTCTGCATTGAATAATTTTGCAGAATGTTCAGTGAAGCATAAAATATTAATATTCTTTGGTCAAACTCTAATTTTAGTTGTTTTCTGTACTTAGAGTCAACTCTCTCATATCAATTCCTGAAAATACTCAGAATAATTTTTTTCTATGCATGGACTGAACCCTCTTATGCCAATTCCTGAATAGATTTTGAAAATGTACACAAATAAGGTAAACTGTAGATTCAAATATGCCTTTAAGTCTAAATTCGAACATCAAGAAATGATTCTAGTTCACCAAGTAACTTGTGGTAGACAGTGGTAACTATGTTTTAATTAAAGTGGATGAATTTTTGTCTTAAAAAAAGAGCTCAAGAAGGCATCATATGAAGAATCCATTCTTCGATTGTTTGTGTCAACTCATGTGACCTCTATTGTAAACAATGAAAGGCATCTAACGACACACTAATCCTTATCTCTGATGATATAGGCAAAAGTTAACTAAGCACACAAGTATAATAAAAAATTAAAGGTACCAAAAACGAACAGGGGTAGGGTGGTTACATCCTCAAAAGGGGGTTCTCATACACAAAAAATGTGTTGGAAAGCAATGAGGTGGGATACCCTACCTCACATATTTGGGCTACCATCCCATAAATTCATACAAAATCTGTTATAGAATAATATAGATTCATAAAATAGACCATACCGTACCATGTATAAAGGCTTTGTGAAATTTTTTCTCAACAGAGTCATCAATGTAACATAATGTGCCCTCCTGGTTGTTGTTAACAAAATATAGACTCCAACTCAACCAAATGGATGTTTAATAAAAGATGAAGTAAAGTGCCCTCTTTACCTTCTCAAACAATAAAATCAGATTGTCTCGTGTTGTCAGAAAATGCATCTCAACAAATTGAACTAAAAATTTTAAACTTGCTTGATAAAACTGAAACCAACAAATGAAAATGCATATGCCCTCATTTACTTAACTAAGAAACAACATGCAAATTTTTGAAGCTAACAATATCCCTTCCTATCTACTATTAGTGCATGCATGCATGTATTAATGTTAAAACTTGAAGTACAACATTAAGGAATCAAAACCAAAAAAAACATACAGAAATCTAAACCAAATAACATAGACTACCAATGGCAAGGTAATACCCTTTTAATTGTTACCAAGAATAAAAAGGTTAAAACAGCTCTGAAACATTCTGCGGGACGTTAGACAACCTTTTCAACAGCTTGGTTTAGGTATGAAATGCTTACTAATATATAGAAAATATGGATGATAGACTAAGATAGACTATAAAAGTTGCATTTTACAAGCAGTAAATGTTTACCTGCATTTTCAAATAGTACAGAAAAGCAATAAATACATGACATAAGTTGTGGATAGGTTATAACACAAATCAAATAATGAATTTCAAAGAAACGCAGCCTTCATACTGCAATTCTAAATATTATGTGAGTTGTGCTACTTATTTACATGAGAAACAGTTACAACAAGTAGTGGCCCTGCAAGTACTGCACATGCTAAAATTTCAATGTCTTCCTCCCCTAAAGGCTTTGCGGAGTAGGTTGCAATGCACATAGACACATCATAAAGGTGGTAATTTTCTACCACAACTTGTTATGCCCTCCAAAAACTATAATCAAATGAGAGTGCTTCCTTTTCAAGATCATTCTTTCTCCTTTGAAATGAATTCCTGGATACACTTTGTCCTTCACAATCTCTCCTCTCATCATCTAATGTGTGTGTGCTTCGTCTTGCATCCCTAGACCTTCTCACCTGCTCTCTCCACATTTCCTTCCACACTTCTCTTTCAATAAGCCTATCATTTATAAACCTTCCCTAATTAGCCTGCATAGACCTGACAATTCTAGTGCTAGATCTTGAACTCAACTCCTTTTTGTTTTCCTCCTGACCTATTCTTTCTTGTAAAATTTTACTCCTAGAATTCATCCCACAACTATGGTTGTTTATGAAACCATTTTCATACTGTAAAGCACCAAGATTACCGTTTTCAAGATTGTCCTTTCTAGACATTCATTTATCAGCTTTAGTGTTAACCCCATCTTTTCCAATGTGACTTGATTGAAAAGGAGATGTCATTGCATTTTTGCCACATTTAAAGCCTACATAAATAGAACTTTGGTGCTTCTGATTTGGGCATGAACTTACTAGAGAATCTTCCAATGATTTGAGGTAAGTGGGTTCATTTTCTATTTCAAATAAATGTCTTTTCCTTTCATAGGCATCAATTCCTTTACCCAAATTTTCTTCTGTCTTTCTCAGGCTTTCCAAACTACTAGAAGATTCATCTAATGATATGAGAGAACCAATTTTAATTTTCCTGCTACTATCTCTTAGTCTTGAGCTATCAGTTTTAGCTCCTCTTTTAAAAGGGTGTTTTCTTGCAATATTTAATTTTCTTTCCATGTAAATATCATGAAACCTTGGAATTATATGCCTGAATTGATCCTGTCTATCTTCCTCATTCTCTCCGAGCAAACCACATCTGTAACCATTACCTGCATTTTCCACATGCAAGCAGTCCCTTTGGATGTTGCAACTTTCAGCGTTTTCGAATTTTGAAAGGTGGCTAACAGTCTTAGTTCTTGCAAAGCTATGACCATTGTCCATTGCTTGAGAATTGAACGAGTCCCATCCTCCAACACTTACAGTTCTACTTTTAATGCATCTTTTGTCCAACAACTTTTCACACATTGTCAACCCATGTAAACATTCTGAACTATGTGATATTTTATGAGAATCACTCCATCAATTTTTAGAGGTGCCACTAGTTTGGAAAGAATCGTGCTCGGGAATAGATAATGACTCATAGTAACTACATAACCCATCTGCATCACAAAGGAAAACATCATATTGGCATGGGGGAAATTCAGCCTTTGGATAACCTTTCTCCTCAATGAACTCACTAGTCCTATCATAGTGCCCATAGGAGAGCCTTTGAGAGCTTTCATGGCTATACCCTAAACCCGCTCCCTATGATTGTGAGCAAGACATGTCACCCTTCTCTACATGAATATAATAACTTTCCTTGGTCATTCCTAAGTTACAGAGCCTTTGAGAGCCTTCATGGCTATATGCTGAACCTGCTCCCTCTGATTTTGAGGAAGACACATCAGCCTGCTCTACATGAATATGATAACCTTCCTTGGTCTTTCCTGAGTTACTAATATTTGCATGTTCAGACTTGACATAAAAGGATTCTATGTTTCCAGTCCCATGATCAATAATTTTGGGAAGTTCTTCAAGCAAGCCTTTTCCCTTTCTGGGCCTCTTCTCCACATTAGCTTCAACATATTATATATATATATATATATATAAAGAAAGAGAATTATTTTATTAGTTATATATTTTGATTGATAAATAATTTTATTTTATTTTTGTAAGTTTCGTAGGACTACATCTTCATCACGTCTAATATATCACTGAGATCACATCAAAGAGTGCCTTAAGAGAGCACTTCATCACTGAGAACAATTTTTATTTTTATTTTTTTTATCTTAAGATAATTTAAGTTAATTATAATTCATCATAATCAATTAATAGTTAATCATAATTTAACATAATTACTTATAGTTAATTAATCATAATTATTCATTCTCAATTAAATATTTATTATAATTAATTGAATATATTTAATTATAAATAATTAGTGTCTGATCTATTAATTTTACATATGTGTGTGTGTGTGTCTAGTCTAAATAATACACTAAATGGTTTTTTTTGGCCAAAACAGAGCAATACAATTTTTAGTGAGATTGTGATTTTTTAATTTTTAAAATAAGTTTTAATATATAAATATATTCATCTCGAAAAAACCCTAAAACAGTTAATATTTACAAATTAACTAACTTAAATTTGTCTTACTACTACCTCTCATGAAAATAGAAATAATCATAAATAAATGACTTACTTAAAGCATTTGGATCCCAAAAATAAATTATTATAATAATTTAAAAAAAAAAACAATTTAATTTATTAGATACCCTAAACATATTAATAAATATACTTAACCTAAATATATCAACCACATTAAAATATATAACTGTTTTAATTATACTTCATATTAAAAATTCCTAAAAAGAAATAATAACTTTAAAGAAATAAAAAACTTAAAGCGCATTGCCGATGGCAGAGAAACATCCCTGTGAAGAGAACTTAGCAACTTACAATTATGTACAGGCCGCTCACTGTGTCATCAAAGATATTACGTTGCAAACTCGACAAGTTTTACATGAAATCTGTGTATGTAACATGCATTTCTATCTCTGAATAATATCAATTTCATTTCTACCAGGTGTAAAATGTTTGCCTTGAAGGAGTCAGAAGAGGAGTGGGAGATGAAGTGGATGCATAAGAATTTGACAACTCAGAGCCACAAATTTTGGAACTGGTGTTTAATTTGGTTTACATAACTTAAGAAAATAGGCTTTGTGGGGTTGGGTAACTTGGCAGAATCAGATGCAAGCATCAAAATGATTGCAGACATTGGTGGACGAAGTGATGCCTCCGCTTGTGTACACAAAAGCCCAACATGAATGCATTTCGAGGCTTGCTCCTCATCGCATACTTCAATTAATGCCACTGGATCAATCATTTGCACAGTATTTCCAATTTCGTATGATCTCCATGCCTGCATAATCACAACAGAGATAAAGTTGTTATATCCGTGAAATCTCTGATCTTATATACATATGGGCTTATTATTGGTTTAGATTTTATGAATATTCATTATTATCAATTTTGATATGTTAATTTAAATATTTAACACAAACAGTATCTTACCCATCCTAAAAGGATCTGCATTTCTGGTGACAAATTATAATCCGTGTTCTTTCTTCCTGTAACAAGCTCCAGGATAAGGATGCCAAAGCTATAGACATCAGCTTTTACAGTCAATTGCCCCTGCATAGCATATTCTGGTGCCATATACCCGCTCCATGTCCAAATTACAATGTAAAAGTTTATATAGTTCGAAGAATTGAGTCATGATAAAATAGAAGTAATTCAGAAGCCAAATTGTACTTGTAGTTCTTTTTCTGCAATTTCCTGAAATCTTACAAAGTTCCAGCAACTTTTGTGTTGACGTAACTCTCATCTTCAGGAAAAAGTTTTGCTAAGCCAAAGTCTGATATTTTGGGATTCAATTTGTCGTCCAGCAAAATATTGCTTGCTTTAATATCTCGATGAATAATCCTCGGCTGAGAATCCTGGTGAAGATAAAGAAGACCACGGGCTATTCCCAATATGATGTTGTAACGCTTCTGCCAATCAATCTGTTTGCGTTTGAATGGATCTGTATTCAGGGAGGATACTAATTAATTATCATGATTCAAAGAAGCCGGCTTAAATAAGAAAAAAGTTGAAATTATTTGTGTTAAATTCACTTATCTATTTAGAAGTGCATTTTTAGTAATAATAAGTCATAATCTAGTTTAAAGATTTCTATAATGAGAATCTTGAACTCGAGTATCCTGAATATAATCCACAGTAATTATTTAAAAATTATATTGCTAAATTAAAGAAAAAAAACAATTTCGTTTATTAAACAAACTACGTAGTAAATACTTACCGAATAAAATTTTATCTAGGCTATTATTTACTAAATACTCATAGACAAGCAGCCTGTTTGATCCCTCTGCACAACAGCCAAGTAGCTTCACAAGATTTCGATGTTGAATTTTTGCCACAAGCCGGACTTCATTCAGAAATTCATTCTTTCCATGAACAGAATTTAAAGACAGTTTTTTCACAGCTATTTCTTGTCCTTCTTGAGTAGTTCCCTGCGAGAATCAGATAAAAGATCTGTTTGAAGATTTTGGCAAGCATTTAACCTTAATCGTCATTCTACCATTTGTTCAAGCTAAGAATTAACATCGAACTACCATTTGTTCAAGCTAAGAATTAAATCGAACTGTCAAAGGCGCGGTGAGAGCAGACTGCTGATTGATATAATTAAAGTTTTAGAAACTGGTACAAGATTTTTTAGCCGATGTTACCTTTTATACAGAGCCAAATCCGCCCTCTTCCAACTTATTATCACAATGAAAATTGTTAGTAGCAGCGGCCAATGTTTCCATCGTAAACGTCACTATTTGCCGATCCTCACTGGTTAGTGTGATTTCCTCAACTTGTCCATGAAGTTTGAACTATATAATCAAAATACACAGTTCAAAATCAACTGTTAAAGTATTATTGGGCCAAAAACTGAAAAACTGAATTATAGGTAAATTGGTCCACTATCTATGTATCACCAATATATTTAATTTATATGTAGTGTATCCTAATGTTGAATTAAACAGATATTTAGAAATTAGGAATTTGATAGATGGAAGTAAAATCAATAATTTGTCTTAACTTTTATCTGTTCTGTTTATATGATCTCAGTCTGCAATCCAAATAAAATTGATTATCTATACAATCTAAATAAACTCCTCAAAATACACAGCTACATCAGAAAGTATTATTGGGCCAAAAACTGAAAGATATGTAAATTGGTGCCTATCTATGTAGCATCATATTTAATATTTACATGTAGTGTACAGGGGATGTTTGAATTAAGTTGGATTGCAGATTTTGAATATATTAAAATATGTAGGAAATTGATGGATAAGAGGAAAGTTAACAATTTGTCTTAGTTCTTATCTCTTTTGTCTATAAGATTTCAAAATGTTTTTAAAATCTATCATTTAAATAAAAATGACTAACTATATAATCCAAAAAATACATAGTTACATCAGAAAGTATTATTGGACAAAAAAATGAATGATATGTAAATTTGTGCCTATCTATGTAACATCATATTTAGTTTACATGTAGTATAGGGGATGTTGAATTAAACTGGATTGTAGATTTCGAATATATTAAAATATTTAGAAATTTGATGTATAAGAGCAAAGTCAATAATTTATCTTAACTCTTATCTATTCTGTCTATGAGATCTCATATTATTTTTAAAATCTGAAAGATATGTAAATTGGCGTAAATTTGTGTCTATCTATGTAACATCATATTTAGTTTACATGTAGTATACAGACCCGGGGATGTTGAATTAAACTGGATTGTAGATTTTGAATATATTAAAATATTTAGAAATTTGATGTATAAGAGCAAAGTCAATAATTTATCTTAACTCTTATCTATTCGGTCTATGAGATCTCATATTATTTTTAAAATCTGCAATCCAAATAAAAATGATCGACTATACATTCTAAATACACCGCTCAAAATACACAACTACATCAGAAAGTATTATTGAGCCAAAAACTAAATAATCTGTAAATTGGTGCCTATCTGTGTAACAGCATATTTAATTTACATGTAGTGTACAGGGGATGTTGAATAAAACTTGATTGCAGATTTCGAATATATTAAAAAACAATCCAAATACACCGCTCAAAATACACAGCTACATCAGAAAGTATTATTGAGACAAAAAAAACTAAATTATCTGTAAATTGGTGCCTATCTATGTAACAGCATATTTAATTTACATGTAGTGTACAGGGGATGTTGAATAAAACTGGATTGCAGATTTTGAATATATTAAAATATGTAACAGCATATTTAATTTACATGTAGTGTACCTGGGATGTGTACCGGGGATGTTGAATTAAACTGGATTGCAGATTTTGAATATATTAAAATATTTAAGAATTTGATGAATAAGAACTCAAATATATTAAAATATTTAAGAATTTGATGAATAAGAACTAAGGCAATTGTTTGTTTTTGCTCCTAACTACCCTGTCTATAAGATCACAGACTGTTTTTAAAATCTGCAATCCAAATAAATAAAAATGACCTCAAAGTAACACTGACCTAAGTGAGGTCTCGTCATATCTATCTCTAATTGGTTCTGAATGTGATACGATCAAAAACCCTTTTAGACCTTCTTAGAACTGTAAGTGGCAGTCAAAACTCTGTCTCTAAGATTTTAAAATACTCCTCAAGACTACAATCCAGACAAAAATGGTAACAGGGCAGTAGGATATACCCATTTAAGTGAGTGTCTGATCATATCCACCTCTAGATTTGCTCTGGATGTGCATATGATCAGAGAAACCTTTTTAGATTTGTAAGTGCTAGTCAAAACGCAATTTAAAGAACCGGTCCAGCACATGACATTTCATTTCTCAAACAAGGTCTTCTGCTATAATACCTTCGTATCGCGTTCTAAATATGGCAGACTTCAATTTCCTCCGCATTGCAAACAGGCATACCAACAGTCCCAGAAGCGAGCCACCTCCAACAGCTCCCAAAATTTTGGGTATTTTGTTTGAATTAACTGGTTCTTCAGCAGGGGATGGTGGAGGAGCAGTCGAATTAAAGAAGCCATATATTTCATAACGAACTATGCAGTTTGCCATCAAACCCCGAACTCCTTGAAATCCAAGGTAAGTTGTGGAAATAGTGTTGATTGTTTCAAACATACATTTTGTGCAGTTGTCAGTAGATATATCTCTGGTGCACTGCACCAGAGCATAAATCTTTGGAAAGAAGGAGTCATTAGTTGTTCCAGAAGCATATCGATTCAATGAAGAACCATATGCTGCTTCAGCTGACAATTAAGAGAACAGGTCCCTAAGAGCCGCATCAAAGACATCAGGGTTGGAGACATTATTTCCTCCGTTATAACGATAAAGTCCAGCAAAGGTATCCAGTTCTCCGATGAAGCTGTAGTTTTCAGAATGTAAGAAGCAGGATTCCAACGAAAGCATGCCGCCAATGGCATTCCCACAATTTTGACTTTGTCCAATGCTGGCCGTTGCTTCTTGTGAACAGATTTTGCATTGGTCGACGGTCGCGTCTCCCGTGCATTGGAGGAGGCCATATATTTGGTTCGGACTGTGGCGATACACAGTAGTGTTGAATCCAGTTTGGGAGGTGTCTTCAACAAGGGTATTCAGATTGCTCTCAAACGCACTGCCAGTGGTATAGTTAAATCGATTGCAAAAATTAAAAAGGGTCTGTGCGTTGCAACTTGTTGCGAGAAGAGTGATGATAAACAGAACACCAATTATGTCGAATCTGATATTTGTGTGAAATTCTGAATAATACCCATCATGGAAATTGATATTCATCTGGTCCCTAATGGCCATCTTACAGCAAAACTAAAGCCAACAATATGCCAATAAGAGGTTCAAATTTGGAGATTTATGAAAATAGTTTTGTATTACTATGTTAAGTGTTGAGGATGTGGTTTAACAGTTAGGTGGGGAGGTTTGGTCTCCACAAATTATGTGGTCCAATTTTAGACAAAATTATGTATGCTAATTTCTTCAGCTAAAAAGAAAAGTGAGAGCTACTCCAGACACAATTTCTTCAGCTAAAAAAAAAGTTTATAGGGTTAAGAAATTGTCAAAGAGCCTTGATTTATTCTAATAACTTAGATTACACAAATTTAAGTACATTTATTTTGATTTGATAACTGTTACATAATAGTAAGTCTTTGTTGGTTAATTTAAGTAAAAATACTAAATTTAAGTTAGTGTTAAGGTTTAGAATTTGGTTAATTTAGATTTTAGTGATTAGTAAATTGAGGTATTTAGATTTTAGTAATTGCTAAATTGAGGTATTTTGTTAAGTGTAACCATGAGTTGTTTGCATATATAAATAACTTTGTTGCTAATTTTTGCATATATAAATAACTTTGTTGCTAATTTCTGTTGTTAAAAATTCATTCATTGTAACTTTTTTTCATCATTAAATTCAAGGGTGATTTCATTAAAATGTTTAACCTAAAAAATCTCATACTAAATTTATACTCTTTTAGTCTATATACTTTATTATGATGTTTTAATATACTTTGTAAATAATTTGAACCCTATTTAATTTTTATTAAATATTTTAGCTAGTCTATATACTTTATTATAGTATTCTAATATAATTGTAAATAATTCGATACTGACTAAATATATGATTATTTTATTAATAAAAATAAAAATATTAAAATGTTTAATATATATATATATATATATATATATGAAGATTAAATATAAATAACCACAAACTTTTATTTTATTTTTGATATAAACAAAACCAACCATATATATTAAATACAAATTTTCAATTTAATTTTTTTTATTATTATTTATAATATTATTGTTCTTTTCATGTTTAAATAAAAAAATCATTATGGGGGCTTCTCTATTTTAGAATTAGGAGAAAAGAAAACCTACATCATTGCCGATAGTAAGTGTTATATAGAGACTCGTTTGGTTATCGTTTGCTTTCAAAGACTTGACTTCGAAAGCGTTAATAATTTTGCGAATTTTTCCTATCTTTATTGTTTAGCTAATATATCATGCTATAAGTTAGGAAATTGGAACTTTGACTTTGTTTTCAAAGATTTTGACTTCTAAAGCGTTAATAATTTTGTGAATTTTTTCTATCTTTATTGTTTACGTTAAATGTGAAGCCGTATGTGGGCACCTAACCCAGTCGACCAACGCCGTTTTAATAGCGCCAAACCTAACGCACCGCCCAGCTTGACAATGTATCCATATGTTTTTTCACATGTAGAATTAGTCCTTCTCTGCTGCTATAAATTGTATTCCTGCCTCTGCCTGAATATGTTAAGGCAAGCCAGACCTGCGTAATAAAAATCTGTTCTATTTTATTTCTCCAATTTCTGTGTGTTAATTCCATTTCTCCATTCTTATTTTTCTGATGTGCTGCTATGCTCACAACAACTGGTATTGGAGCCTTCTATTTCTGTTATGAATTTGAGGGCGTGTTGCAGAGGAGTCTCTATGTGCTGCTACTCTACTGCTGAAAAGTCATTTGCAGAAAGTCTACTCGGAGAAAGTGTATTGGCTGCCCGTAAGGCTCTGGTGATTGGAGAAGGGCACACTGACCGAACGTAGAGACCGTTGCTGCGTATGAAGAGAGACTGCTGCAGTCTACTCAAGGGCGTGGAACCGCTGAGAGCGTGTACTCTGGGTGAACGTGCATTATGCATTAAGGTGAAATGTTGGAGCCGTTGAGCTCTGCTTGTTGAGCTTGTGTGAAGCTTGTTGATAGCTGTCTGCCCATTGGCTGCCTTCAAAAACGATTTACGGGAAACAAGCTAGAATCAAAGCGATGAATGGTTGACTCATTTTCTTTTCATAATTTCTTTTTACCTCTTTTAATAAGGACGTGGATAGTTTTATTAAAAACAAAGAGGAATGAAATGCATTTTTTTATATGGTTTATAATTATTATAAAACATATAAAATATATGTTTTGAAATTATGGCGAAGTGTTAAGTGTGGACACTTTAAAGTGGAAAGCAGGGAAGGTTCACTTTATTATATTAAATTTTTAAAGAGATCAAGTTTTGTCTTTTTAAATGTGGAATAATTAAAGTTTTATTATATAAGAGGATTTTGATTTTGTTGGGGTGTGAAATTTTATTAAGAATGGAGACAGCAGTAACTGATATGGAGAGGTTGAGCAAGGCTAATTTTTCCCTATGGAAATCACAAATGGAGGATATACTAATTTTAAAATATCAGTATTTCTCGATTGAGGGTGTAACAAAGAAACCCTCATCGATGACAAATGAGGAATGGGATAAGCTAAATAGAAAGGAAATTGCAACAATCCGCCAATATCTAGCAAAGAATGTGTATTTCAATGTGTCCGGAGAAAAGACAGTAATGGGATTATGGAAGAAGCTCCATGATCTATATGAGAAGAACATGACATCAAACAAAGTGTTCTTGATGAAGAAGCTTTACAATCTCAAGATGAAGGAGGGTGCTTAAGTTGCTGAGCACTTGAATGAATTCAATATTATAACTAGTCAGCTTGCCTCTGTTAAAATAACTCTAGATGATAAAATTAGAGCTATTTTGTTAATGTGTTCTATCCCAGACAGCTGGGAAAATTTAATTGTGGCTATGAGCACTTCAGCACCTGCAGGGACCCTGAAGTTTGATGATGTTAGCAACAGTTTAATGAATGAGGAGCTGTGACGCAAGTCAATTGCGGAAAACCAGGGAGGAGAATCTTTAGCTCTAGCTGATCGTGGCAGAAGGATTGATCAAGGCCGACAAGGGTGATCAAGATTGAAAAGCCGATCAAAATCAAGGAGGGGCAGGATCATCTGCTTTCATTGTGGAAAACCCGGGCACATGAAGAAAGAATGTCGAGCCTTGAAGAAAGGACAAAAGGATCAAAGACCAGCCAATACAAATTACAAGTCATCCAGCACAAATGAAGGTGAGACTAATGCTGTAGTCACAGATGGTGATGTGTTATTTACTGTTTCAGTAGAGGATGCATGTTTATATACATCTAGCGGTAGCTTTGATTGGATAATTGACTCTGGGGCATCTCACCATGTAACCCCATGCAAAGATAGTTTTGTTGCATATAATCCTAGTGATTATGGTAGAGTGCATTTAGGGAATAATCATTTTTGCAATATTGTTGGAGTGGGAGATGTCCAGATCAAGATGAAGAATGGACAAGATATACTGTTGAAACAAGTCAGACATGTGCCAAAAATGTGCATGAGTTTGATCTCTATGGGATGGCTGGATGATGATGGCTATTCCACAAGCTTTGGAAAAGGAGGTTGGAAAATTAGCAAAGGAGCATTGGTCGTGGCCAAAGGACCCAAGACAGGAACATTATATTCATTGAAGGCAATGGTATCAGATTTGGTTACTGTCACAAGAGAAGGAAATTCAACAGATCTGTGGCATAAGCGCTTGGGTCACATGAGCGAGAAGGGTTTAAAAATCCTTGTTGGTAAAAATTTACTACCAGGTTTGAGATCCTACAATCTTGATCTTTGTGAGCATTGTATATATGGTAGACAAAGAAGGGTTTCATTTCTTAGAGGTGGTCATGAGAGAAAGAAAAATGTGTTAGAATTGATACACTCAGATGTGTTTGGACCAGTTAACATCAAGTCATTAGGAGGAGCATCATATGTTGTAACATTTATAGATGATGCATCCAGGAAGGTTTGGGCCTGTCCCATGAAAAGTAAAAGTGAAGTGTTTGAAAATTTTCAAAAATTCCATGTTGTTGTTGAAAGAGAGACTAACAAATTGCTCAAGTACCTAAGAACAGATAATGGTGGAGAATATTTCTTAAATGCATTCAAAGAATATTGTAACAGGTTTGGCATAAAACGTGAGAAGACTATGCCTGGTACACCTCAATAGAATGGTTTTGCAGAACGAATGAATCATACCATTATGGAAAAAGTAAGGAGCATGTTGTCCAATTCCGGTTTGGACAAGCATTTTTGGGCAGAGGTTGTGAGGACAGTTTGCTACCTCATAAATACATCTCCATCTACAGTCTTGGATGGAGGCGTCCCTGAAGAAGTTTGGACTGGTAAGAAGTTGAATTATTCTCATTTGAAAATCTTTGGATGTGAAGCATTTGTACATATTCCAAAAGAAAATAGAACTAAGCTAGATGATAAATCTATGAGATGCATTTTTCTGGGATATGCAGATGAATAATTTGGTTATCGTCTATGGGATCCAGTCAAACATAAAATTATTAGAAGCATGGATGTTATATTTAATGAGTCAGAAATGTTTAAGAGGAATGTAGGTGAGGTGGAAGTCAAGAAATTTATTGACAGGTTTGAAGAGCAGCATGAAGACATGCCACCAATGCAGGAAAATGGGCAGCAAATTCAAGAGCAAGAAGGACAACAAGAGGGAAGTGATGAACACCAAGAAGAAGGAATCTTGCAGGAACCTTTACAGGAGATTCAACCTGATAATGCACCACCATAGTTGGTTCGCAGATCTTCTAGGCCTCATAAGCCTTCACAAAGGTATCCTCCTTCAAACTATATCCTATTGACTGATGAAGGTGAGCCTAGTTGTTTTCAAGAGGCTTGTAAAGTTGAGCACAATAAAGAATGGAAGAAGAAATGAACTCTTTGTTGGAAAATAAAACTTGGGAGTTGGTAAATCTCCCAAAAGGTAGAAAAGCTTTGCAAAACAAATGGGTATATAGAATTAAGCATGAAGGTGACGAAAAGAAGGAGAGGTATAAAGCAAGGTTGGTGGTGAAAGGATTCGCCCAAAAAGAAGGTATTGACTTCACTGAAATTTTCTCACCTGTTGTCAAAATGTCATCCATTAGAGTCATTCTTGGTCTTGTTGCTTCTTTAGACTTAGAATGTGAACAATTAGATGTAAAAACTTCTTTCCTTCATGGAGAATTAGAGGAAGAAATGTATATGAAGCAACCAGAAGGCTTCATAGAAAAAGGAAAAGAAGAGCTTGTTTGCAGGTTGAAGAAGAGTCTCTATGGGTTAAAACAAACACCTCGGCAATGGTACAAGAAATTTGATTCATTCATGTTAGAACATGGTTTTCACAGGTTGGAAGCTGACCATTGTGTCTATATCAAGAGGTATGATCAAGGAAAGTACTTCATATTATTGTTATATGTGGATGACATGTTGATTGTTGGGCAGGATAAGAATATGATCAATAGGTTGAAGAAGGATTTGGGCAGCAAGTTTGCAATGAAGGATTTTGGTCCAACACAACAGATATTGGGCATGAGGATCATGCATGACAAGGAAAACAAAAGGTTGTGGCTGTCACAAGAAAAGTATATCAAGAAGGTGCTTGAGAGGTTTAATATGAAGGATGCCAAACCAGTTGGTACACCCCTTGCAGCCCACTTCAAGTTGAGTACTGAGTTATGTCCCAGTGATGACAAGGCGAAGGAAGAAATGAGCAAAATTCCTTATGCTTCAGCAGTTGGTAGCTTGATGTATGCCATGGTATGCACACAACCAGACATTGCATATTCAGTGGGAGTTGTGAGAAAATTCCTTGCCAATCCAGGAAAACAACATTGGCAAGAGTAAAATGGATTTTCAGATATCTTAGGGGTACTATTCATTATTGCTTATGTTTTGGTAATAATGATATTGTGCTTGAATGTTTTACAGATTCATATATGGCTGGAGATATTGACACCAGAAAGTCCACTACAGGGTATTTGTACACATTTGCAGGTGCAGCTGTATCTTGGGTGTCAAGGCTACAAAGGATAGTAGCTCTCTCTACAACAGAAGCAGAGTACATAGCTGCAATAGAGGCTTGCAAAGAAATGTTGTGGATGCAACGATTCCTAGGAGAGTTAGGAATCAAGCAGAACAAGTATGTGTTGTATTGTGATAGTCAAAGTGCCATTAACTTGGCAAAAAATCCATCATTTCACTCAAAAAACAAGCACATTGACTTAAGGTACCATTGGATCCAACATGTGTTGGAGGAAGGGCAGTTATATTTGGAAAATATGCATACAGATAAGAACCCTGCTGATATGCTCACTAAGATTCTACCAAGAAGTAAGCATGAGTTATGTAGAGGCATGATAGGTATCGGTGTGACTTGATTCAAGATTCTTCATTCGGCTTCAAGTGGGAGAATGTTAAATGTGAAGCCGTATGTCGGCACCTAACCCAGCCGACCAACGTCGTCCTAATGGCGCCAAACCTACCGCGCCACCTAGCTTGAAAATGTATCCATATGTTTTTTCACATGCAGAATCAGCCCTTCTCTGCTGCTATAAATTGTATTCATGCCTCTGCCTGAATATGTCAAGGCAAGCAAGACCTGTGTAATAAAAATATGTTCTGTTTTATTTCTCCAATTTCTATGTGTTAATTCCATTTCTCCATTCCTATTTTTCTGTTGTGCTGCTCTGCTCACAACAGTTTAGCTAATATATCATACTATAAGTTAGGAAATTGGAATTTTGACTTTGCTTTCAAAGACTTTGACTTCCAAAGTGTTAATAATTGTTTAGCTAATATATCATACTATAAGTTAGGAAATTGGAACTTTTATGTTTATACATTCTTATAAGTGATGCACCTCTTTGAGGTACTTCGTTTTAGGAAAATTTCTATCCATAAAAATTAATTATATATATTTTTTAACATTTTGGATTATTCAAACTTACTTATCATTATGATTAAAAAGAAGAGATTATTTTCCTCAAGCTTGGAATTAACATTTATGTATATTCTCATAACATCTACATTTATGATGTAGATTAGTGAATTTTATTTATGATTATGATTCTAATAGATATCATTTTCCTAGAAATTGGCATAAGGGTTATATAGAGTCTTACAACTTTCATGTTCGTTGATCTTAGTTGGCCGAAATACAATAATTATAATTTCAATATTGACTTCATATATAAACAAGATTGTTTGCATGGAAGCTAGTCCCTGCCTTGAGCGGGGAGCGAGGTGGGGTCACAATGAACCAATCTGATCATAAGAAACTACATGCAGTTCCTAATCAAAGTTCAGCTCGAAAGGTTGTGAAACATTCTGGTAACTAGGATTTCATAGAGGCACAGGTAATCAAATTTATATTTGGTTGAGTTGTTAGAAAGGGATTATTGTTTTCAAGCTCGTTATGCTGCTAGTTACAGTTCAAATTATTAATGTTGTAACATGTTCTAACCAACACTGAGTTGCATTGGTTTTCACGTTTATAAACCTAAAAATTAGTAATATCCTAGTATTGCATAGATCCTACAAAACAATGTTACAATGGCATGGTGCTATAGAAGAAGACCTTTATTCTATACAAAGCAATCATTTCCCACACCCAACATTTCATCTTTTCCCATCAAAGTGAAGGTTGAGAATGTTAAGCATGAGGAAGAAACGCCACGTATACCTATGATTGAAAATTTTCCCAAGGTTACTTTACAGACATCCAAGGTTAAGATTGAACCATCTGGGAAGACTGTCAAAATGCTGACACAAATTGAGTTGTCAACACTGAGTATGAGATGCACACATCCATAGTAGGGTGCAGGATTAGGCATTGACACATACTCATAGAGGAGAAAAAGCAAGAGGTTAATTTATGTTGGACCGTAGCTGAAGAATTTACTTTGAACTTTAGTCAGCATTGAAAAATCTCTAAAAATCCATTTGACTAAGAAGTCGAAGCTCCATTCTTCCAATGCGTTGAAGATGGAAAATTTTCATACACACAACAAATTAAATTTATCTTTAAATGTACCAAGTGAATTTCCAAAAACAAAATTCCAATTGGCACATATCATCTTAGGGAGAGAGAAAATTTGATGTTTCCTAAGTAGTTTTCTAAATTGCAGAGGGGCAGTTCAAGAACATTGAGATTGCTACTGACATAAATTATCTTAGCCAGAGCTAACTATTTCAATACTTGCATACCCACAAACCTCAAGGACTTAAAAATTTATTAAATCATACCAAGTCACACAACATTTGCTATAGACACATGACATCTTAATTCTAGATATGATATGTGCAGAGACGTAACTGTTATATAAAAGTGGGAAGCCTTATTTCCCTCCTTGTATTCATTAACAACGAGTGAGCTGTGAGGTTCCAAAGCAGTGGTTGGTTTTTTTCTTTTCTCTTTGTTGTATTCCTTTGGAATATCTTCCTTGCCTTTTCCATTCAAATTTGTTCCTTTTTATGAGAAGCACAATAGTCAAGGCATATTGTATTTGGGTTATTATGGTATCAATGCAATTAAGCAGTAGAAATGGCAGCGACAACTAATATAGGGATGATGGATGATGCCTACTTTGTAGGAAGGGGCGAGCTTTTGGCATGGATAAATTCTTACCTATAGCTCAATGTCTCCAAAATAGAGAAGGTACTCAATATTCAATACATACCCAATTCATTATTATTCCTAGCATTTGAATGTCTAGATGTTAAAGCATGATAGTAGTAGGATGCTATCATGGTTCACCCAGGATTTGTCTCCATGCACAATGTTTGAGTTAAATAAAACTCACAATGGCTTTTGAGCACAATTTCCATGTAATTAGTGCAGTGTTATAAATGGATCTAAATGAGGAGATAAATGTGGGGATTGCAAGGAAGCTTTTTATGTGGCACGTAAAGAAATAAATTCAAGCCACTTCTTCCACATGAACAATTGGAGCATACCGAGTCTGGAATTTTCGAGGTTACCTACTAAGCACAAAATGAGGGGAATACAAGTTTGAGGGCATATGGAACACTTTTATCATTATAGTAGTAAACCCAAATTATAACTAAGATGAAAAAAGTTCAGTATCCACATATACTTCAGGAATGCATTTGACTAAAATTCTCCTCAATAAAACACAAATATTATAGAATGGAAACAACAAACACCCACAACAATCGAGAATGTAGCTTCAACAATGGAGAGACAACACCCAAAATCAGAAACACAATTCTCAGGGAATGGAAGCAACAAACACCCACAACAATTGAGAATGTAGCTTAAGCAATGGAGGGACAACACTCAAAACCATAAATAAAATTAGACAAAATCAATACACAACTTATGCATTATAAAGATACATAGTATTAAGCAGAGTCAATTTAGGGTATTTCCCAACTGTGAAGTAGCCCACACAAAAATAGAATGCATTATCTACTACCATTTCTTAGAGTTCATAAAGACACAATTCCCACCATGAGTAGAAAAATGTCAACACGGCCTCTAAAAGTATATTTGACTAAGAAGGAGAAGCTCCATTCTTCCAATGGGTTGAAGCTAGAAAATTTTCATAGACACAACAACTTAAATTGTATCTTTAAATGTACCAAGTGAATTGCCAAAAACACAATTTTAATTGACACATATCATCTTTGGGAGAGATATAAATATTGATGTTTCCTAAGTAGTCCTGTGAAGTGTAGAGGGGCAGTTCAAGAACATTGAGATTTCTTCCAGCATAAATTATCTTAGCCAAAGCTAGTTATTTCAATACTTGCATACCCACAAACCTCAAGGACTTAAAAAGCTATTAAACCATACCAAGTCACACACTATTTGTTATAGACACATGGTATCTTAATTCCAGATTTGTTATGTGCAGATACGTAATGGGGAATAACGATAG
Organism: Pinus albicaulis; assembly: GCA_034641835.2. NCBI lineage: Eukaryota > Viridiplantae > Streptophyta > Pinopsida > Pinales > Pinaceae > Pinus > Pinus albicaulis. The sequence goes on from CM076570.1 coordinate 1,029,189,587, forward strand.
AGGAGAGGACTTCATAGCCATAAAAACAATTTGAAGGTGCTATTTTCTATGGGATCATATCATAATTACAAATATGGTATTTGCAAAGAGGTGACAAGAGAACTAAAAATGAATCAAGAAAGAGATAGGGGAGAGCAAGGATGTCAATCATAGACACAATTCTAAGATGTCACATAGAGTAAGGATGTTATCCCAATTTTTGGAAAATAAAAAATTGGAAGGAATGCCTATAATTAGAAGAGAAAAATTTTTGTGGGTGATTTATGAGAAAAGTTTTCTTATGAAATTTATTAGTAAAAAAACACTGACAATAGGTTTGGTTTGGTTTGTTAGGAAACTTAAGTAATTTATAGAGGATAGGAGGATGGCTTACAAGTAGCCACTATATATGGGTTTGTTCTTGTGATATCTATTGTGCTAGTGATTTGCAGATCATAATACCTTTAGGGTGGGTTACGAGTAGCCATTGTATATGGGTTTTTGCTTGTGACATCTATTATACTAGTGATTTGCAAATAATAGTACCTTGTAACAAAGATTGTATTGGCCAAAATATACATATTCATTACGTCTATTGAAAGTACTAAATGAGATTACAATTGAAAAAAAAACAACAACTCATTTCTAGTCATAATGAGTAAACATGTCAAAAAGTAAACATCAATATGAGGTCACTAGCCTATGAAAAGTCCACACCAGAGAAAGGATACATAACATTCGACAAGATTTCAAAATATATCTCAAAATAGAGATCAATCCAAAAAATTCCAATATATTCACTTTTTTGCTTAACAAAGATGCTTCCAAAACCTCAGATACCCATGTCTCTCTCTCCAAGTTGAAAACCTTACCCAAGCTCATGGCACATTTTCCCAGTCTCTAGGAAAATGTGTGATTACTTCTCCCTAGTTAATATATAATATTTTTGAGGACAGGTGTTGGTTCCAATTGGTTACAAAATGATATTTACATAATACTTTTGAAGGAAAGTATTGGTTACAATCGATATGTACATAAGACAATAATAAAAACTAATGAGCTAGAGTGATCTGCCAAGCTGTAAAACTAGATTCAAGGTCTGACTGCACTAAAATTTTCTATGACGTGGAAAGAGATAAACATGGAAAGAATAAATAAACATAAGAATAAAAAATTTACCTCTAGGAATATCTTCTATTGAATTTTAATGTGCTTTATACTGAGAAGGAGCATCCATAGACAACTAGTTCATTAAACAAAATCTACTTCAAAGCAAAGTTCATGAAAACCACTTTTAGAATAAAGAAAATTTCTCACTAAATGAAAAATAAAACAGTGATTTTATTAGAATTTTATTATTTACAATCAACTCAAGAGTATCATAACAAGCACAACGTGATCTGTTTGTGATTTTTTGTGAATTTTCAGGTATTCAGGTTTTGGAAAAAAAGAGGAAGGCAATGACAACAATAATGATGTTGAAAGTCATGATTTTTAAGAGCGTAATTGGCAACAACACACATAGCAGAGCCAAAGGAGGATTGCACTAGCTTCTATCAGTGAAGGCACTAATAGTCCGAACACACCTTGCACAGATTCTCTTCCGAGCTAAAAATAAAATACCTAGGACAGGGTTGATGGAAAAAAATTGGGGTAGCATTGTTGTCTCTGAGATACCAAGGAGCTTAAATGAATCACTCCTCATTTCTGCTTCAAACATCCCCATATTTTCCAAATCATAAGTTGCCTTTGTCTACTATGCTAGTGAAACCCCATCTACGATATTTGCAATGTCTACAAAGTATCCATATTTGCATTGGTTTGCACTAATGCAATGGTCGTGAATATGGGGACAAAATAGCCCAACGCCACCAAAAACATCCACCAAAAGACCGTGTAAGGAAAGGTGTTCTTGGGATTCTCTACCTTTCCTGCAAGAGTAAATGATAAGAGAATACAAAATCAATTTTAGAATGGAGACATGATGAATTAACAAGAAAATTAAGGATTTGAAGAAAAGGACAAGTGTCTAAGTTGATCTAGATACAATGACAGTGAAGTTGCATCATTCTGTATGCAAAATGAATTTTTCATTATCTAGTATGAAAATTCCTTGTACATGGAAGTCTTGAAGGTTGTAGGTAACATTGGTTGTTTCTTATAGATTATTTTCATATGTTAGGTCTGTCAAATATGGACAAAGCTACAATAACAAATTGTTTTTCATAATGCAGTCATATTGAACATTTGTCTCCATTTGAATAATGCACTGTAGTTGGAGACAATGTTGATATGTTGTTGATTGTTTGCATGTAGAACAATGTAGTTGGTCACCAAAAACTGTTCCAAATGTATCAACCAGGAAATTGCAACCGTTACAAATTATACAAAATGGATATGCATGATTTTTCCCTATTGTTAACATTCCTTGAACTTAGTTCATCTTTCAATATAATTGAAGTGTTAGCCATTGCAATAGAAAATGATACGATAACATTAAATAATTTAGTAGAATTTATATTTGGTGCAACTTGACATTACCTTTTTTGTTGAGGAAATCAACTTGTTGAGATTTGCAAGTGCTCTCCCTGAGTTGACAGTGGTTATAAAAGTGGATTTGCAAGTGTGCCATGATTTTTTCTGGTATTTTTCCTTAACATGGTTTCGAAATAAGACATTTGGTGTTTGTTGTCTCGAAAGTTGTTGTATTGAGACGAAGAAAGAAAGAAATGTAGAGAATAAATCAACCTGAATTACAAAATGCATTAGTGTTAGAAGCATTTTCTTTAAAATCTATTTGAGTAAATGTGCAAAAGTATGCATCATTGAGTTTTTACATATTGTTGCTTTGTCTTCTTTTGATTGGTTTTCTTTGATCTCTAATTCATATTGGAGAGCTTTCTTCTTTGCATATGTGACAAGTGTAGTGACTTTGCCTATTGCAAATAGAGATCTCACAGTTGGTAGTTGTTTGATTTTTGTTGTTGGCAAGAACTTGTATTATTTGTAAATGGCTGGTATTTTTATAAAGTTATTGTATCATGTAGAAGTAATATACAATTTCAATCCCCATGATCATAATTTTTTTTTGCAGAGATTATAAAATCTTTTATACAAAATCCTTGGCCCATAACAAGTTTGGTTTCGACACGTGCAACTAGGTTGTGTGGCACATTTAGCATAATTGTGATGTCGCCTTTTGTGTCAACTAAATTGACATGTAACAACTCCTCTCCATGTGCTTGATCAAGCATTTTTATATATGTTACTAAGACATCCCCATTAAAGGTTGTTGCCACTTTGAGGCTTTTAAGCTCTTGTATTGTGATTGGAATGCATTCTCCATGTGTGTCCTTTATTTGAGAATCTTCTTGATGTTTTTTCTTTTCTTTTCTGGAGAGAAGTATTTAGTGGATCTTAATTAACATATTGTCTTATTTATAAAACTTAACAAAAATATACATAAAGGATGTTTACTTATCTTTTTTTAGCTTGAGAGGAGGTGTATGTACGTGAAACATCATCATGCTACATTTTCATGTCGTTTATCTGTACGAAACAACAGTAGAAGATATTATATTTGTAATCAAAATAGGTTGTATTCAATAGTAAATATGTCCATAACCACATTCAATGTGTCATTATAGACCTGGATTACTTTGAGAAAACAATAGATGCAAAAAATTGGAAAACATAGACTTTGTTCTGATGGGATATTTAGCAAAGTGTACAATTTTTTATTATTAGAGCTATAGTAGAGCATAGAATCTGTTATGATTAGACTAGTATTTCCATGAGACATTGATTTCACATTGTTTGATTGGAAAATTTGTCCATATGTGATCTATTCTTGTTTTTCGTCGTGGAAATAATTTACTTGTTATTTCTTGTAAGTTTTCCATTTGCATATATTGTACAAAGGTTCTGGCATGAGCTATTTGTAATTGGATGTCAATGTTAAAGTCACCAATGACTAATAAAACACAATTAGTATGTGTAGTTTGTAATTTTTCTTCTCTAATAATTTGTATTATTGTAAATACTTGTTCAAATGGTGTTGCATAAATGTTGATTAAAGAAATTTGTTGTTGAAAGTACATTTCAATTAGTGTAAGTTCAATTTTGTTTTTACAAAATGTTTTTTTTTTCTTTGATAGTTATTTGCTTGTCTATACAACTAAGGATCCCATTTGTAGACTTTCTTATTTCAAAGTTGAATGGAAAGAATTGTATGTTTGTTGGTGGAATCTGCATATGAGTTTCTTGAAAACAAAGAATCATATTTTCCATTAAGTCTGTGTGATGGATGACGTAAGTAAGATGTGCATGTAGAATACGTGTGTTTAGAGTTGCAATTGATAAAACGTTTGTGTTATTAGATATTTTCTTGGAAAATTCTAGTTCCCATGTAACAGTTGTTTCTAGTCGTGCCATTTCATTTAGTATCTTGCTTTTCACATGAAATTTTTCGTGGGCCAATTTTCTAATCAAGTATAATGAGTCAATGGTTTTGAGACATGATAGTACAATATACAGTAGACCATGTTTTGTGACACCAGTTGGGTCATATGCGAGTTGATCCAATGCCAGTCCTTGTGTTCAGTGTATTGTTCGTGCATAGGCTAATTGTATTGGAAATTATTTTCGAATTATGATTTGTAATTTGTTATGAGACATTGCTAATGGTTTTGAAATTCAGAAGATTGATGTCCAGCTTGACAAAATATTTATTTCATATAGCTCTTTGAATTTGTTTCTTTGTTGTTTCCTAATTTTTGTGTCTGAGAATTCTATCCATACAATGTGAGGTCGATTGTTATTAGATGAATAGAGACTAAAAATGATTTTAGCACCATTAAATAATCCATAATTAGTATTGTATTTTCCTACATACAGTTCAACTAACATGTTTTGTTTGACTGTAATTGTTGATGGAAATGCAATTTCTTTATCAAAGGTGTAATGGCTTGATCCAGTAATATCGTTTTATCAATTGCAGTGAGAATTATTTGTTGGCCATATGTTAGTGAAATCATTTTTCATTGTGATTATGGACATCCTTTTTTCAATAGAAAATGTACGGGAAAAGTGGGATTAAAGGTGTGGACCTATGGAAATTTTCATTTATGTATGCAATATCTTTATCCGTTTGCATGTTTAATCACATCCTATTTAGGAAATCGATGAACAACAGGTATTTTTGATGCATTCTTGTGCGTAATGGATAAATTTTTATTTTCTCTATCCAAAATCCATATGGAATTATGTTTTTGTTTATTTTTGGGCTTTCAAAGATAAAAGAGATTCTTACAAGATTTTCCTAGTAGAGATCGCCAAAGAATATCATTCACCAGAGAATATCATGTCAACATTACCGAAATATGAAGTCAGTGTGTGTAATATTTGTTGGAGTCACTTATCAACCTGATATAGTGTTGTTGCACTAACAAGTGATGCCTCATCTATGAGAAATACACACTATTATTCAAAGTGATTTGACAATGTGTCTAGTTTTTTGTTGTTTAGTGAAGGGAAATATGCTTTGTTAAAGGGAAAATGGGGTGCAAAATTCAATGTGACACCACCAACATTGAATGTGGCTTTTCCTATATATGTAACAATTATTCCTTTTAGTTTTGATGGGTTATAAGGCAATGCCTCATTATGTATGTGCACTAAGGACTGGAAAATTTCCTTAGCTATGTGTGTATTTCCTATTCTTGTGCCTCCTGTTAATAACAAATAGATGAGTTCGTTTGGGCTATATAGTTTTCTTGTTATGGCATTAGTGACTATACTTTCTTTTTCTATGTTTAATTGTCTCACATAGTTATAGTACTCTATGTTTTCAAGTACATGTGGTTTTTTTACAATTTTGTACGGTATTGCAGATTATAGAGCGAAGTTCTTTGTATGTTGCAAATGTTGCAAATCAATTTGGAAGTCATAGTCTTCGTATTTGTCATCTATGGATTTATCTAATGTCATACTTTATATTGAATTTGATTTGAGACTGTCTATGTTGAATAATTGTTCAGTTTCTATTTCTATTGCATTCATTGCATTATCTATGTCACCCCATGTAGGTGTTGTAACAAATCTGAACTTTTGTTCATTTTCCTTGACTATTTTATCGAATACAACATATGCAGATTCCCAACTTGGGTGATGTTTCTTGATTTGGATTTCACTTACTCGATATGGATTGTATAACATTAGTTGTTCTCTACAATAATTTTCAGTGTCGTTGTATTTGTTATATCTCACACATCGAATAACATATGGTCTATTTGTTTTTTTTTTTTTTTTTGTCCTTTCTTCGTATAACTAGATGCAAATTTTGCTAAACATATAACATCAATAATTATTGGTCAACTGTTGTGTCTCCCATGCATTGGAATAGGCCATATATTTAGTTCGTACCATGTCCATACACATAAGTATTGAATCCAGTTTGGGAGGTGTCTACAACAAGGGTATTCAAGATGGTATTCAAGATTCTCTCAAGTTCACTGTCATTGGTATAGTTAAATCAATTGCAATAATGTGTCTGTGCGTTGCAAGTTTTTGCGAGAAGAGTGATTATAAACATAACAACAATTATGTCGAATCTGATATTCGTGTGAGGTTTTGAATAATACCTTCCATGGAAATTGATATTCATTTGGTCCCTAATGGCCATCTTACAGCAAACTAAAGCCAACAATATTCCAATTTTACAACAAACTAAAGCCAACAATATGCCAATAAGAGTTCCAAATTTCTATATGAATGTACAATGCCCACTCTTGCCGCTTTGAAAACTGATATGCTTGGAGATTTATGAAAATTAGTCATTTTGAAAATTGTTATGCTTGGATATTTATGAAAATAAGTTTGTAGCAGTATGTTAAGTCCTGAATATGTGGTCCAACAATTAGGTGGGGAGGTTTGGTCCCCACAAGTCATGTGGTCCAATCTTATGTGGTCCAATATTAGGCATGATTATATATGCTTGAGAGCTGCTCCACCCACATTTTTCTTCAGCTAAAATAATGTTTGTAGGATTAAGAGAAATTTTCAAAGAGCCTTGATTTATTATAATAACTTATATTAGAACAATTTAAGTAGATTTGTTTTGATTTAATAAGTGTTACATAGTAGTTTGTCTCTACTAGTTAATTTAGATATAATTAAATTCAAGTAAAAACACTAAATTTAAATTAGTGTTAAGGTTTAGAATTTGGTAGTGAAATGTAAATTGAAGTATTTTGTCAAGTGTAATGATGCATTGTTTGCAGATATGAATAAATTTATTTCTAATTTCATTTGTTGAAATATGAATTCAACCATAACCTTTTCTCATCATTGAGTTAAAGTTTGATTTCATTAAAATGTTTAACATACAAGTCTCATGTTAAATTTATACTCTCTTTAGTCTATATACTTTATTATATTGTTCTAATATACCTTATAAATAATTTTATAGTGACTAAATATATGGTTATTTTATTAATTGTATTATTAGTGAGAAACAAATATTAAAATGATTATATATATATATATATATATATATATATATATATATATATATATATATATATATATATATATATTAAATTCAAATAATCAATTTAGATTTATTTTTTATTATTTATAATATTATTATTCTTTCCATGTCTTAAATAAAAAAATCATGATGTGGGGCTTCTCTATTTTAGAATTAGTAGAAAAGGAAACCTACATCATTGCAAATAGTAACAGTGTTATATAAAGACTAGTTTGTTTTCTTTCAAAGACTTTGACTTCCAAAGGGTTAATAATTTTGTGAATTTTTCCTATCCTTATTGTTTAGCTAATATATCATACTATAAGTTAAGAAATTGGAACTTTTATGTTTACACATTGTTATAAGTGACGCACCTCCTTGACGTACTTTGTTTTAAGGACAATTTCTATCAATAAAAATTAATCATATATTTTTTAACTTTTTCGATTATTCAAACTTACTTATGACTATGATCGAAAAAGGAGAAATTATTTTCGTCAAGCTTGGCATTAATGGTTATGTATAGTCTCACAACATCCACATTTACTTGGTATATTATTCAATTTTATTTATGATTATAATTCTAAGAGATATCATTTTCCTAGAGACTGGCATTAAGGGTTATATAGAGTCTCACAACTTTCGTGTTCATTGACCTTAGTTGGTTGAAGTAAAATATTTATAATTTCAATATTGACTTCATATATAAACAAGATTTTCTGCATGGAAGCTAGTCCTTGCTTTGAGCGGGGAGCAAGGTGGGGTCACAATGAACCAATCTTATCGTAAGCTTCTGCGTGTAGTTCCTGATCAAAGTTCGGCTCGAAAAGTTGTTAAACATTCTGGTAACTAGGCTTTCGTAGAGGCACGAGTAATCAAATTTATATGTCATCGAGTTATTAGAAAGGGATTATTTTTTTTAAGTTGGTTATGATGCTAATTACAGTTCAAATTATTAATGATGTCACATGTTCTAACCGGCACTGAGTTGTATTGGTTGTCACGCTTATAAACCTGAAAATTAGTAATATCCTGGTATTGCATAGATCCTGCAAAACAATGTTACAATGGCAGGGTTTTATAGAATAAGAATTTTATTCTATACAAAGATAGCATTGCCCACACCCAAAATTTCATCTTTTCCCATCAAAGTGAAGGTTGAGAATGTTAAGCATGAGGAAGAAACTCCATGTATAGCTCTGAAGGAAACTTTTCCTAAGGTTTCCTTATAGACATTCAAAGTCAAGATTGAACCATTAGAAGAGTGTCAAAATGCTGACACAAGTTGAGTTGTCAACAATGAGCATGAGATGCACATATTCATAGTGGGGTGTAGGATTAGGCATTGGCACATACTCGTAGAGGAGAAAAATCAAGAGGTTAATTTACATTGGACTGTAGATGAAGAATTTACTTTGAATTGTAGTCAGAATTGAACAATCTATAAAAGTCCATTTGACTAAGAATTCGAAGCTCCATTCTTCCAATGGGTTGAAGCTTGAAAATTTTCATACACACAAAAACTTAAATTGTATCTTTAAACATACCAAGTGAATTTACAAAAACACAATTGCAATTGGCACATATCATCTTAGGGAGAGATAGAAATATTGATGTTTCCTAAGTAGTCTTCTAAATTGTAGAGGGGTAGTTCAAGAACATTGAGATTGCTACTAACATAAATTATCCTAGCCAGAGTAGCTATTTCAATACTTGCATACCCACAAACCTCAAGCACTTAAAAATATATTAAACCATACCAAATCACACACCATTTTCTATAGACACATGATATCTTAATTCTAGATATGTTATGTGCATAGATGTAATTTCTATATAAAGGTGGGAAGATTTGTTCCCCTCCTTGCATTCATTAACAACGAGTGAGTTGTGAGGTTCCAAAGCAATGGTTGATTTTTTTCTGTTCTCTGTGTTTTATTCCTTTAGAATAGCTTCGTTTCCTTTTCCATTCAACTTTGTTCCTTTTTATGAGAAGAATAGTGGTGAAGGCCTCCTTTATTTGGGTTATTGTGGTATCAATGCAATTAAGTAGTATACATGGCAGCGACAACTAATATAGGGATGATGGATGATGTCTACTTCGTAGGAGGGGTGAGCTTTTGGCATGGATCAATTCTTCCCTGTAGCTCAATGTATCCAAATAGAGGAGGTACTCAATAGTCAATACATGCCCAATTCATTATTATTCCTAGTATTTGAATGTCCAGATGTTAAAGCATGAGAGTGGCAGGATTCCATCATGGTTCACCCAGGAGTTGTCTCCATGCACAAGTTTTGAATGAAATAAAACTCACAATGGATTTTGAGCACAATTTCCATGAAATTAGGGTAGTGTTATAAATGGATCTAAACGAGGATATAATTGTGGGGATTGCAAGGAAGATTTCTCTGTGGCACACAAAGAAAGACCTTCAAGCCACTAATGCCACATGAAAAATTGGAGGATACTCAGTCTGGGATTTTTGAGGTTACCTGCTAAGCACAACTGAAGGGAATACAAGTTTTAGGGCGTATGGAACATTTTTATCGTTATAGTAGTAAACCCAAATTATAAATAAGATAAAAAGAAAGTTTAGTATATATATCTATATGCCCATATACTTCAGGAATGCATTTGACTAAAATTCTCCTCAATAAAACACAAATCTTATAGAATGGAAACAACAAACACCCACAACAATCGAGAATGTAGCTTCAACAATGGATAGACAACACCGAAATCAGGAACACAAATCTCAGAGAATGGAAGCAAAAAACACCCACACCAATTGAGAATGTAGCCTCACCAATGGAGAGACAACACCCAAAACCAAAAATACAATTAGACAAAATCAATACACGACTTATGCATTATAAAGATACAGAGTATTATGTAGAGCCAAGTTAGGTTATTTCCCAACTATCAAGAAACCCACAGAAAAATTGAATTCATTATCTACTACCACTACTTAGATTTCATAGAGACAGAATGCCCACCATGAGTAGAAAAATGTCAGCACATTATATAAAAATCTACTTGACTAAGAAGGCGAAGCTCCACTCTTCCAATGGGTTGAAGCTGGAAAATTTTCATACACACAACAAATTAAATTTTATCTTTAAACGTACCAAGTAAATTTCCAAAAACACAACTGCAATTGGCACATATCATCTTAGGGAGAGATAGAAATATTGATGTTTCCTAAGTAGTCTTCTAAAGTGTAGAGGGGAAGTTTAAGAACATTGAGATTGCTTCTGACATAAATTATCTTACCCAAAGCTAGCTATTTCAATACTTGCATACCCACAAACCTCAAGGACTTAAAAATTTATTAAACCATACCAGGTCAAACATCATTTGCTATAGATACATGGTATCTTAATTCCAGATATGTTATGTGCGGAGATGTAACAGAGAATAATGACAGAGGAGAGGATTTCATAGCCATAAAAACAATTTCAAGATGCTATTTTCTATGGGATCATATCATAATTGCAAATATGGTATGTGCAAAGAGGTGACAAGAGAAATAAAAATGAATTAAGAAAGAGATAGGGAAGAGAAGAGATGTTAGTCACAGAGACAATTCTAAGATGTCACATAGAGTAAGGATGTTATCCCAATTTTTGGAAAAAAAAAAAAATTGAAGGAATACCCATAATTAGAGGAGAAATTTTTTTGTGGGAAATTTATGGGAAATGTTTTCATGGGAAATTTATTAGAAAAAAAATAATGACAATAGTTTTGGTTTGGTTTGTCAGGAAACTTGAGTAATTTATAGCGGATAGGAGGATGGCTTACAAGTAGCCACTGTATATGGGTTTGTACTTGTGATATCTATTGTGCTAGTGATTTGCATATCATAATACCTTGAGGATGGGTTACAAGTAGCCACTGTATATGGGTTTGTGCTTGTGACATCTATTGTACTTGTGATTTTCAAATTATACTACCTTGTAACGAAGATGGTATTGATCAAAAGATACATCTTCATTACGTCTATCGAAAGTACTCCCTGAGAGTACAAGTGAAAAAAAAAGCAACTCATTTCTAATCATAATGAGTAAACATGTCTAAAAGTAAACATCAATATGAGGTCACTAGCCTATGAAAAGTACACATTAGAGAAAGGATACATAACATTCAACAAACTTTCAAAATATATCTCAAAATAGAGATCAATCCCAACATTTTCAATATATTCACTTTGTTTCTTATTAAATATTCTTCCAAAACCTCAAATAGCCATGTCTCTCTCTCCAAGCTGAAAACCTTACCCAAGCTCATGGCACATTTTTCCAGTATCTGGGAAAATGTGTGATTACTTCTCCCTAGTTAATATATAATACTTTTGAGGAAAAGTATTGGTTCCAATTGGTTACAAAATGATATTTACATCATACTTTTGAATACAGGTATTGGTTACAATCAATATATACATAAGACAATAATAAAAAATGATGAGATGGAGTGATCTGTCAAACAATAAAACTAGATTCAAGGTCTGGCTCCACTAAATTTTTCTATGACATGGAAAGAGATAAACATGGAAATCATCAAGAAATATCAGAATAAAAAGTTTGCCTAGATGTCAATAGCTTTTATTGAATGTTAATGTGCTTTATACTCAGAAGGAACATCCATAGACAGTTAGTTAATTAAACAAAATCTACTTTCAAAGCAAATTTCATGAAAACCACTTTTAGAATTAAGAAAAGTTCTCATTAAATGAAAAATAAAACATTGATTTTATTAGAATTTCAGTATTTATAGTCAACTCAAGAGTATCATAACAAGTACAACATGATCTATTTGTGATTTTTTGTGATTTTTTAGGTATTCAAGTTCTAGAAAAAAGAGGAAGGAAATGACAACAGTAGTGACGTTGACAGTCATGACTTTTAAGAGTGCAATTGGCAACAACAAACATAATAGAGCCAGAGGAGGATTGCACTAGCTCCGACCAGTGAAGGCACTAATATTCTGACAACACCTTGTGCAGATGCTCTTCTGAGCCGAAAATAAAATACCCAGGATGGGGATGCTGGAAAAAAACTGGGGTAACATTGTTGTCTTTGAGATCCCAAGGATCTGAAATGAATCACCGCTAATTTTTGCTTCAAACATCCCCATATTTTCCAGATCACAATTTGACTCTGTCTACTATGTTAGTGAAAACCCATCTAGGATATTTTCAATGTCTAAAAAGTAGCCATATTCGCATTGGTTTTCACTGATGCAATGGTCATGAAGAGGGGGACAAAATATCCCAATGCCACCAAAAACATCTTCCGAAAGACTGTGTAAGGAAAGGTGTTCTTGGGATTCTCTACCTCTCCTGCAAGAGTACATGATAAGAGAATACAAAGTGAATTTTACAATGGAGACACAATTACTCAAGAAGCCAATTCGGGATTTAAAGACAAGGAAAAGTGTCTGAGTTGATCTGGATACAATGATAGTGAAGTTGATCATTCTGTATGTAAAATGAAATTTGCATTATCTAGTATGAAACTTCCTTGTACATGGAAGTATCAAAGGTTGTAGGAAACATCTGTGGTGTATTATAGATACTTTTCATATGTTAGGTTTGTCAAATATGGAAAAATATGCAATAACAAATTGTTTTGCATAACGCATTCGAATTGAACATTTGTCTGTGTTTGAATAATGAATTATAGTTGGAGACAACGTCGGTATGTTGTTGATTGTCTGCATGTAAAACAATGTAGCTAGTTTCTAGAAACTGTTCCAAATGTATCAATCGAAAATTTCAACGGTTACAAATTATAAAAAATGGATATGAATAAATGTTCCCTATCGTTAACATTCCTTGAACTTGGTTCATGTTTCAATATACTTGAAGTGTCAGTTGTTGCAATAGAAAATGATATGAGAACATTAAATAATTTAGTAGAATTTATATTTGGTACAAATTGAAATTACCTTTGTTGTTGATGCAATTAACTTGTTGAGATCTGCAAGTGCTATCCTTGAGTTGACAGTGGTTATAAAAGTGGATTTATAAGTGCACAATGATTTGTTCTGGTATATTTTCCTTACCAAGGTTTCAAAATAACACCATTGATTTTTATTGTCTCGGTAGTTGTTCTTGTATTGAGATAGAGAAAGACCTGCATTACAAAATGCATTAGTGTTAGAAGTATTTGATTTAAAATATATTTGAGTAAATGTACAAAAGTATGCATTATTTATTTTGTACATATTGTTTCTTTGTTTTCTTTTGATTAGCTATCTTTGAACTCTAATGCATATTGGAGAATTGTCTGCTTTGTAGATGTGACAAGTGCGGTGACTATGCCTTTTGCAAATGGGGATCTTGCAGTTGTTAGTTGTTTGATTGTTGTTGTTGGCATGAACTTGTATTCTTTGTAAATGGCTAGTATTGTTTCTAAAGTTCTTGTATCATGTAAAAATAATATACAATTGCAATACCCATTATCATAAATTGCTTTTGTAGAGATTATAAAATATTTGATACAAACTCCTTGGCCCATAACAAGTTTGGCTTCAACACGTGCAATTTGGTTGTGTGGCACATTTAGCATAATTGTGATGTCTCCTTTTGTGTCAACTAAATCGACACACTAAAACTCCACTCTGTGTGCTTGATCAAGCATTGATCTATATGTTACTAAGACATCCCCATGAAAGGTTGTTGCCACTTCGAGGCTTTTAATCTCTTATATTGTGATTGGATTGCATTCTTCATGTGTGTCCTTTATTTGAGAATCTTCTTGATGTTTTTGTCTGGAGAGAAGTATTTAGTGGATTTGAATTAGCATATTTTATTCATTAGAAAACTTTAAAAAAATAGACATAAATGATGTTTACTTACATTTTTTCAGCTTGAGAGGAGGTTTTTGTAGCTGAAACATCATGATGCATTTTCATGTTGTTTATATGTACGAAACAATAATATAAGCTATTATATTTGTAATAAAAATAGGTCGTATTCAATACTAAATGTCCATAACAACATTCAATGTTTTCTTATATACCTAGATTACTTTGAGAAAACAATAGATGCAAAAGAAGTGGAAAACATAGACTTTGTTCTTATGGGAGATTTAGAAAAGTGTACAAATGTTTTTTATTAGAGTTGTAGTAGAGCATAGAATATGTTATGATCAGATTTGTATGTCCATGAGACATTTATTTCACATTGTTTGATAGGAAAAATTGTCCATATGTGATCTATTATTGTTTTTTGTCATGGAAATAATTTACTTATTATTTCTTGTAAGTTTTCCATTTGCATATACTATACAAAGGTTCTGGTATGAGTTGTTTGTAGTTGGATGTCAATGTTAAAGTCACCAATGACTAATAAAACATAATTAGTTTGTGTAGTTTGTGATTTTTCTTCTCTAATAATTTGTATTACTGTAAATACTTGTTCAAATGGTGCTGCATAAATGTTGATTAAACAAATTTCCTGTTGAAAGTACATGTCAATTAGTGTAAGTTCAATTTTTTTGTTACATAATGTTTGTGTTGCTTTGATAGTTATTTTCTTGTCTATACAAGTAAGGATCCCATGTGTAGAATGTGCAATTGCAAAGTTGAATGTCAAGGATTGTCTCTTTGTTGGTGGAATTTTCATATGAGTTTCATGAAAACAAAGAATCATATTGTCCATTAAGTTTGTGTGATGGATGAAATCAGTAAGATATGCATGTAGACTATGTGTGTTTAGAGTTTCAATTGATACAACATTTTTTTTATTAGATATTTTCTTGGAAAATTCTAGTTCCCGTGTAGGAGTTGTTTCTAGTCGTGCCATTTTGTCTAGTATATTATTTTTCACATGAAAGTTTTCGTGAGCCAATTTTCTAATCAATTATAATGAGTCAATATTTTTGACACGTGATAGTGAATTATACACTAGACCATGTTTTGTGACCCCAGTTGGGTTAAATGTGAGTTGATCCAGTGCAATATACACTATACCATGTTTTGTGACACCATTTGGGTCAAATGCGAGTTGATCCAATGTTAGTCCTTGTGTTCGGTGTATTGTTCATGCATAGGCTAATTTTATTGGAAATTGTTTTCGAATTGTGAATTGTAATTTGTTATGAGACTTTGCTAGTGGTTTTTCAATTCAGAAGATTGGTGTCCAACTTGACAAAATATTTATTTCATGTAGCTCTTTGAATTTGTTTCTTTGTTGTTTCCCAATCTTTGTGTATGAAAAATTTATCCAAGCAATGTAAAGTCTATTGTTATTAGATGAATATAATCTGAAAATTATTTCAACACCATAAATTAATCCATCATTAGCATTGTAGTTTCCTGCATATAGTTCAACTAACATGTTTTTTTTTACTGTAATTTTTATGGCAATGCAATTGCTTTATCAAAGGCGGAATAGCTTGATCCAGTAATCTCATAATTGTCAATTGCAATGAGCATTATTTGTTGGCCATCTATTAGTGAAAGCATCTTTACATTGTGATTATGGACATCTTTGTTTCGATAGAAAATGTACGGGAAAAGTGGGTTTAAAATGTGTGGACCTATGGAAATTTTCATTTATATATTCAATATCTTTATCCATTTGCATGTTTAATCTCATCTTATTTAGGACATCTGTGAACAACGAGTATTTTTGATGCATTGTTGTATGTAATTGATAACATTTTATTTTATCTATCCAAAAGCCATATGGAATTATATTTTTGTTGATTTTTGGGATTTCAAAGATAAGAGAATTTCTTACAAGATTTTCCTGGTAGAGATTGCCAAAGAATATCATTCACGAGAGAATATCATGTCAACATTACCGAAATATGAAGTCATCATGGGTAATATTTTTCAAAGTCACTTATCAACCTGATATAGTGTTGTTGCACCAACAATTGATTCCTTGTCTATGAGAAATACACACAATTTTTAGAAGTGCTTTGATAATTTGTCTATTTTTTTGTTGTTTAGTGAATGGAAATATGCTTTGTTAAAGGGAAAACAGAATGCAGAATGCAATGTGATACCATGAGAATTGCATGCAACATTTCCCGCATATGCAACGATTATTCTTTTAGTTGTGATGGGTTATAAGAAAATGCCTTATTATGTATGCGCACTAAGGACTAGAAAATTTCCTTAGTTGTGTGTATTTCTTGTTCCTGTGCCTCTTGTGAATAATAAATAGATGATTTCGTCTGGTCTATACAGTTTTCTTGTTATGGAATCAATTACTATTCTTGCTTGTTCTCTGTTTAATTGTCGCATATAGTTATAATACTCTATGTTTTCAAGTATGTGTGGTTGTTTTACAATTTCGTACAGTTGTAGAGCGAAGTTATTTTTATGTTGCAAATGTTGCAAAACAATTTGGAAGTCACATTTTTCGTATTTGTCATCTATGGATTTACATAATGTCATAATTTCTGTTTCATTTGATTTTAGAATGTCTATGTTGAATAATTGTTCAGTTTCTATTTCTAATGCATTCATTGCATCATCTATGTCACCCCATGTAGGTTTTGTAACAAATCTGAACTTTTGTTCATTTTCCTTGACTATTTTATCAAATGCAACATATGGAGATTCACAACTTGGGTCATGTTGCTTGATTGTAATTTCACTTTCTTGATATGGATAGTATAACATTAGTTGTTCTCTACAATAATTTTCAATGTCCTTGTATTTGCTATATCTCATGCATCGAATGACATATGGTCTATTTAGACTTTTTGCGTTTTTGTCCTTTCTTCGTATAAATACATGGAAATTTTGCTAAACATATAACATCAATAGTTATAGGTCGTAGAATATAATATTCGATAATTGATGGGCACATTATGTCTTCTGAGTCATCTGCTTCCTTTTGCAAGTCTTATTTATTTTTAAGAACAAATGTGCGTTCATCCATAGGATATGTGTTGATGAAAATAAATTTTCGTGAACTAGAGTTTAGCTGGAGCGATAACACAATATGAAATTCTTGATGTTCATACATTTGTTGCAAATTGACCAAATCCTTTCCTAGGGAGCTAATAGTATTCATGATTTCATATTTTGTTTTGATATTATCTTCGCACATGTTCATAAATGTTCTTGTAAGTGTTTTATATTCTTTTGTCGTGTAAGAACTACAGTAAATTACAACTGCATATGAATCAAGTACAAATTGTGAGTCGGTGTTTGAAATCAGAATTCCTGGAATGTGTTGTGAAAATTTGTTATTCCAGGTGTCAACTGGCTTTATTTGCAACAATAGAGTTGTTTGAATTCATGTGCATTGTATATCATGTATGTATTCATATTGTACTAGTCCAAGGCTATCCAGGAAGCTATCAAACATATCATTTTCATCGTATCTAGTATTTTTTATGGTATCAAATATTAGCTTCACATGTGATTTTATTTTTTTTTCTATCAAATTCAAGAGGCTCAAGTATTTTTGTTGCTTTCATTGGTGGTATTGGGAAATTAAATCCGCAATTATAATTTATATGCTTTCTACAATTTTTTGTCTGAGAATGATGCTGTAGGGCTCTAAGTCTTTTGTAAGGAGAGATGAATCAGTTGATAAGTATTTATCAACAAAATTTTTGATTTCAATGTTTGTATCTTTACCATAGATTGGTGCAGACTTTATCCATAATAAGCCATGTTCATGCTCGCTCCCTCAATTTTGGAATTTTGTTACATAGAAGTAGTCATTGATCTCTCCATGGTACTTGTGATCATGAGCTATTAATTGATGTAGTGTGTATCTCCTAGACCTATAATAATGTACACAAGTAACATGGTCATTTATTATTAATGAGAGAGGCTCATTTTTGTCTAATTCATTTATGCTTGGTATTCTAGTGTTTTGTTTTATGTATCTCAACGAACTCATTAGAGGATCCCAAAGATGATCTGCACTACTAAAGGTCAAAAAGAAAGTGGTTGGTTCTAGCTATTGAATCATTGCATAAATTTTTTTGTGCATATGTTGATGGTAGTCTGGTGAAGTGTGAATTGTTTTAAGTCCATGTACCCAATTTCAGACTTCAAAATATGATCCAAATTTGTTTTTTACTTTACATCTTTTGCAACTAGTTTCCTTCCCTTTAATTGGTCCTCTCTAATTCTAATCCAAATTGTGTTCAATACTTGATTTATGATAATATGGATTGCTTTATAAAGCAGGTTTGTTGTATGGTAAGAAAAATTGTGGTTTTTTTGAAGGACTTCCCATTGAGAGATATTTTGACATGTAAATTTTTCTGACATGTCACCTGGGCATTTGTTGCCATAGAAGAGTGATGGAAAACTCATCTCTTCTGAGTACTTATCTTTGAAAATATCTAATGGCATGTATCCTCTAGCAGACACAATATTAATTTGTTTATTTGCAAGGTCATGTATAGTATGTGGATCAATGAATCCATGAACCAATTTTTGTAGTCAGTTCAACAATATCTTGGTTGTGATTTTCTCTATATTCACCTTTAGTTGAAATTTCGTATGTTTTTTGGTTTTATAGAAATGGTTGCTTCAAAATGTCATCTATGGTAGCATTTTCTAGGTTATAAAGCATTATTTTGCACAATTGTTTTAATGCTTTCATGACTTTGTGAACTCGAACTCGACCAAATGCATAAGCACTTTTGAATCTTAAACTCATTTTGACAATGACTTCCACTTTGTCATTGTATTTTATAGTTTGAGGAAACGCAAAATGAATTATAGAAATGTTACTAGGGACATTAATGACTCCTCCAATTACTCCTAGTTGCATTTCTTTTATGTCGATGACCCATTTCCTTTATTTGCAAGAAGGGAAATCTTAATGCAACTAGTATTTCCTCTAGTTCAGTGAGTTGTGTGAGTGCGCTAGTGGCATTGTTTCTTCTTATTTGTTCAGGAACTACATATCTAGGGATTGTATCATCTTCAAATGTTTTTTTGCAATGCATGCAAATGTAGGCATTTGTAATACTAGGACTGAAATTATCAACAAAACTATTTGATAGTTTCATAATATTTTTTACCTGTGTTATCTGATTTACTTGTTTCACCAAGGAAACATCTCTTTTGAAAAACGTTTTTTCATAATATGAACTATAAAAAATAAGTCTGTCACTTATCCGTGTTCGATATTTATGTTCAAACTTTGATATTTTTGTTGATTTCTTTGTTGATCTTGGTTGAATCAATGGATCATATTTTCCTAATCACTTTGTCTATCTTGAGAGATCCTTTGATGTTGTTGTAGATGCGTCGTGTTCTAAAATTTATACTAATAATTCTTGTTTCATTATTGTTTTGTTATATGCAAATTTTATTCTTCTTGTTTTCATTTTTTTCTGAATAATGCCTTTAAACACATGTATAGATAACCATTTCTTCTATTTGCTTGAGGCACAATAAGTTACAATTTCTCTTTGTGATATGTTTCTAATATGTTTTTCCAAGTGTCAAGTGACTGAAATCTCATTGTGCCACCAACATGTTCTAGATATTCCATAACTACTTCTTGTTTCATTTCCTTTGTGTTATATGCAAGCCTTATTTTTTGTGTTTTCAACTTTTTCCGAATAATATCATTTTAAGAACATGCAAATATAAACTTCTCTTGTGCTTGTTTAAGTGACAAGATGGTTTGAATTAGATTCTTAAAAGTTGAAATTTTTCTTTAGATTGTGTTTCAGTATTGTTTTTTGAAGAATGTGTTGAATGAAACATCACAACGTCCTCAACATTGGTGTCAATTAGTGCATCAGATGTTTCTGTTTCAGCAAGGCATATTTCCCTTTGATTTGTATCATTTCTATTCCGAACATGACATGTTTCTATGTTATCTTGTTTAGTCAATATGTTAATTTGTTCGTATGAGGTGTTGCTTTGTTGCTGAAAAGTACAATTTAGCATAGAGTTTTCTCTAGAAAGAAAAGGTTCAAAGTGGCCATTCAGAGGATTCTCGTCATGGAATAATATGTCGCAAGTGTTTATTGCAACACTTGAATTAAAGTGCAAATAAATTCTCATGTTTGTTTTGGACCAAACTCTAATTGGAATTTTCAACCAATTTGATAGCCAATGTATACATAAAATAACTCCCCATAGGCCTCTAGATTCTAGTGGTATATTAGTTGATGTTGATCTATACATTTTGTCTAAATACAATTCACGGTTTCTAATGTTGTGCATTTATTTTAATGACTCTTCATGGAGTTCATGTTCGTAAGATGAAATTGCTTGTCTATCGTGTTTTTCTAGGCATTTTCTAAAATAATTTATTGTTCATTTTCTTAACTCTACTAATGTGTATCTAAAATGTAGTAAAATTTCTAAACTATCAAACAAACAATCTCTAGTAAGATATAAGAAATTGTTCACACAAAACAGGTTACGATTTTCCAAGACTAATGCCATTTTTTCTTCTTGAGATGAGGAAGACATGATGATGCCTAATAGTTCAATGCAAATATATGCTTAGTAATTCAATGCAATTATAAATGGTAGTATCATAATAGCAAGTTGAACAATGAAATTTGATGTAGAACAGGAAGTAATTTTTGTATACCTGTAAAATTTGGAGTGCAAATGTCTATTCAATTGTTCATATTGTAAGTGGAAATGTCAACCGAGCTATTGAAATTGAAAATGTGAGCATCCATTGAACTAGTTCAATAAAAGACATCCAAGAAGAAAGATATTAATAATTACTACATAAATTAATGACTACAAAGAAGATAGCAATACCTATATGTTTAGACTAGTAGTAATCGAGAGCCAATCATTGTGCTTTTCTAATAAACTTTGATCTCTGGAGAATTTAAACAATTTGAAATTTTAATGTTAGTTGATCACTTTTTATGTCTACAAAATCTAAAGTTACTCAGTATATATATAAGATCATGTCTATGTTACAGTTCTAGAATCTAATTTGACAGATTCCCATGAACTGTAAAACCTTGATTTTGTTGCTTCTGAAGTTTTGATATTGTATGTATTTTTTAATGTGTCAAGTTTTAAGCAGATTTTTGAAAAGACCAAGTCATCTGACCTGGCATTTTAAGTCTGTGAATTTTCTTAACAATACAAACTCTCATCACTTAAACTAGTTGATTTAAAACATAATATATATCTAAATGGATACATATATTGATGGATAAAATGGTTGATAAACCAATGATTTAATTTCCCGTGTTTGAAACTTCAACAAATGTGAAAGTATACACTTAATAATTTAATCAGTTTGAAAATAATAAATAAATTTTTGTTTTATCATTTATCATACCTTCATCATTCTTTGATGGAGCCCTTGAGAAACCCTTGAAGTTATGTTATACTTCACCAACATTCTCTAGTGTGACATAATACACAAGTTTGTCGAACAATAGAGAAATAAGAAACAAAATTCACATATCTTATGAGGAGAATATTTCGATGTGGTTTTGTGGAAGATCGTAATGCCTTAATTCAACGGTTTGCAATTAACATTAATTCTATCAAAAAGTAATAATAGTTCAATGTTTTTGTATTTTTTTGTTGGTGTTGAAACAATATCACACATGTTAGAGGAAACTTGACATCGTTGTAGCGTATAATTTAAGAAATAGCTATGATTGGAGACATCAATCAATGCATGGTGTTTTGATTGATGCCTATGTAAATTTTGAGCTTTTAATTGAGTTTTCTACTTTGGAAAGGGAAGTTGGGAAAAGAGTAACATATGTGAGCTCTGTCCATCACATTCCAAATATTAATGGGATATTTTTTTCAATGGATGAAGCAGACACATGCCATTAAAGTATGTTGGATAGGTTTATGCTCTATGATTTGAGTGAGCTTAAAATTCTGAAAGATGGAAATTTTCAGTTTAGATTCCTTTCTGATTGGTTTTATTGAACCCATGAGCATCCTAAGTTTGACAGTAAACAGGTTGTTAATCAACAAAAACGTGACCTAGAAATGTATGAAGGATGTGTACCTATAGCATATGATGAGTTCAATTTTCATGTTGCTACAGATTGTTATGGAGTTCGAATGTGAGAGATCACATCATTCAAGGATCATTTCTTCATTGATATTCCAATAAAAATTTTAACACTCAAAACAAGTGATATTCTTGAACTTTTGGGGTAAAGTGCACTATTATTCTATCTATCTTGAAGGGATCAAATTTAATGGAGAAGCAATATTAGCAAAAGCTAAGGCATGTTCCATACATTTGGTAGAGGTCAAGTGGAAGACTCGTTCATAGATCTCAGTTCATTTTTCCTAGCATACTACATAGAGCAAGCAATTTTCAAATAGCCCTGGTCCAATGACATATAAATCAAAGAGTGCTCCCATACTGATCCATAATTATGTTGTTAATAAAGGAGACTTGGGTGCATATATATACACAATAATTTCCTTGAAATTTTGGATTAGGCCAACCTGATCTACAGTTTTTAGTTGACTTACAATATATATATTCATGATTTTGGAGTCTAAGCATTAATTTGTTCCCCCTTTAAATGCATCTAGATGATGGATTACACTGACACATTTTGTGGCAAAATCATTTTGGGAGTTGTTATGATGGGCTGACTCCTGTTGGAGGGTTTTTTTTTTTTTTTTATTGCAGCTTTACCATTTTTTGATCATTTATCATAGCTTAATCATTCTTTGATGGAGCCATTGAGAACCCTTTTAAGTTGTGTTATACTTCACCAACATTCTCTAGTGTGACATCATACACAGGTTTGCTGAAATAACATAGGTTAGCTCTGTGCCTCAAATTCCAAGGATTAATGGGATATTTTTTCAGTGGATGAAGCAAACACAGCCAATTAAAGTCCGTTGGATAGGTTTATGCTCTATGATTTAAGTGAACTTAAAAATTCATGCAGATAAAATTTCCAGTCACGAGCCCTTTCTGATTGGTTTTATCGAACCCATGAGCATCATAAGTTTGTCAGGAAACAAGTTGTTAATCAACAAAAATGTGAACTAGAAATGTATGAAGGATGTGTGCCTATGGAATATGATGAGTTAACTTTGCAGGCTGCTATATATTGTTATTTTGTTAGGATGTGAAAGGTGGCATCCTTCAAGGATCCCTGTTTCATTGATATTCCACCAAAAGGTTTCAAATTCAAAACAAGTGATTTTCTTGAACTTTTGGGGTAAAGTGCATTATAATTCCATCTATCCTGAAGGGATCAAATTTAATGGGGAATAAATCTTAGTATAAAATGAGATTTGTTCGATACATCTAGCAGAGATCAAGTGGTTGACTCGTTGACAGATCTCATTTTTTTTCCTAGAATACTACATAGAGGAAGAGATTATCAAATAGCCCCGGTATAATCGCATAGACATCAAAGAGCACTAACATCCTAATCCATAATTATGTTGTTAATAAAGGAGACTTGGGTGCATATATATACACAATAATTTCCTTGAAATTTTGGATTAGGCCAACCTAATCTAAAGTTTTGAGTCAAATTCCAATATATATATATATATATATATATATATATATATATCTTCAGGATTTTGGAGGCTGAGAATTAATCTGTTCCCCCTTGAAACACATCTAGATGATAGATTACACTGACACTTTAAGTGGAAAATTCATTTTGGGAGTTGTTATCATGGGATGACCACTGTTGGAGGGGTTTTATATTTTTTTTACCCTACCTTTACCATTGTTTTCCTTGGATCTAATCACTATGGACATGTGTTTCCATATGGAGGATGCTTAGAAGTACCTAGGTGGCAGGCATACATTTAAAAGGATTTGGAACTATAGATCCTTATACTTGGGGTTTCGCTTGGACAACAAGAAAGCATCTATTAGTGGAGTGAAACCCTTCTCATAGGAGGCTTTGGACATAACTTCTCTGCATAGAAAAAGAGGTTGGTGAGTTGACAGTGGCCCCTCTTATTTTGGGAGCTGTTATGATGGGCTGACTCATGTTGGAGGGGTTTTCTATTTTTTAATGGTATCTTTACCATTTTTTCCTTGGATATGATCACTGTGGACCTGTATGTCCATGTGGAGGATGCTTAGAAGTACCCAAGTGGCAGGAATACATTTAAAAGGATTTGGAATTGTAGATCCTTATACCTGGGGTTTTTCTTGGACAACAATAAATGATCTATTAGTGGAGTGAAAAACTTCTCATAGGAGGCTTTGGAAATAGATTCTCTAGATAGAAAAAGAGGGTTGGTGAGTTGAGAGTGGACCCTCTTATTTTCACTTGAAGCACACTTGATATGAAGAGTAAAAATGGTGAGTCTGGGCATTTTTAGGTTGCCTCCTAAGCACAACTCAAGGGAATACAAGTTTGAGAGAATATGGAACTTTTTATCATTATAACATTAAACCCAAATTATAACTAAGATGAAAAAAGTTCATTATATATTTCTATATGCCCATATACATTCGGAATGAATTTGAATATAATTCCCCTCAATAAAATCCAAATCTCATAGAATGGAAGCAACAAACACCCACAACAATCGAGAATGTAGCTTTAGCAATGGAGAGACAACACCTAAAAATATAAATAAAATTAGACAAATAACCAAGCTTCATAAGGATGATCAAGCTTGTTTGTACAAACTTGGCATACATGTTACCAGCTTTCATAGAGTGAAATTTTTTCTTATTTAATATGGGTGTAGATCTAACACACAACATGATTAAGCATAAAATGCAAAGATTTCAAATATTTAAGCAACATATTCAAGAATGGTTCAAAGTTTTTGTATTTGTTTGTTGGTGTTGGAACACTACCACACACGTTACAGGAAACTTGTAACTGTTATAGCATATGGTTCAGGAAATAGTTATGATTGGAGACATCAAACAATGTATGGTGTTCAAATTGATGCCTATGGAACTTTTGAGCTTTTAGTTGAGTTTTCTACTTTGGACAGGGAATTTGGAAAAAGAATAACATAGGTGAGCTCTGTGCCTCACATTTCAAGGATTAATGGGATATTTTTTTTAATGGATGAAGCATACATAGGCCATTAACATCCGTTGGATAGGTTTATGCTCTATGATTTGAGTGAACTTAAAATTCCTGAATATAGAAATTTCCAGTTTCAAGCCCTTTCTGATTTTTTTTATCGAACTCATGAGCATCATAAGTTTGTCACAAAACAGGTTGTTAATTAGCAAAAATGTGAACTAGAAATGTATGAAGGATGTGTACCTATGGCATATGATGAGTTAGCTTTAGTAATGGAGAGACAACACCCAAAACTAGAAATACAATTATACAAATAACCAAGCTTCATAAGTAAGGATGATAAGAGGTTACTATAAGCTCCTAATTTATACTTATGAAACCTCCTTTAATTCATAGATTATATATACGTATGAAATATCCTGTAAGAGTAACAAGTGTTATACTCATAACCATTTCCTTTAATATGACATTATGTTAATTACAACTATTCTATTTTACCTATCATGTTACGTATTTCTCCTAATCTAACCAAGATTCATAAGTAAGGATGATCAAGATTCATTGTACAAAGTTGGCATATAGGTTATCATCTTTCGTAGACTGATAAGGTTTTCTTATCTAATTTGGGTATAAATCTAACACACAACATGATTAAGCATAAAATGCAGAGAATGAAAATATTTAGGCAACCTATTCAAGAACAATAAGATAACCTGATTTCAAATACTGGTTGGATGAGAGGAATTATTCTTACCAATAAATACTGGTTGGATGAAAGTAATTATTCTTACCAATAGAATGGCTCCTAATTTTTAGGATTCACGAACACATGGAACAATTTCATTCACATCAAAACAGAGCACGCATGAAGTGAACAAAGTTCCTTCTCAAGTTAAAATACTCCAAAAGATTTGGAATATGAAAATATCCATGAGGATAGAAATATTATTATATAAAATGTATGATGAATGAATAGATTGAATGTTACAAATGAGGCCTCCTTATATACCTAGATAGGTGCCTCTTCATGAAAGGTCATGTGTCATCAGACATGCCCTTTCAACCTAGTTACTAATTAACTAATTAATCATTATTTATATTATTTTATTCATTACATTGTCATCCTCCTTAGAAAGCTTTGTCCTCAAAGCTTGCTGATGAAAGGCATTGATTTCTTTTCCTGCTACGAATGTCTTCTCGGCTTAGGGTAGTCATCCTTGTTGATACAAGTTGATATGATCCTAAAAGTGACAAACAAAATTGTTGCACTGAGAATGGATCAGACCATCCTAAATCAATATTCTGTGGAATATTACGACGACTTGAAACTTGTGATGAATTATCACTTGAGCGGACTGCACTGACATGAGTATTCTTCAAAACATCAACTTGTTGTTTCTGTTCTGAATACATAGCTTGGTCGAGTTGTCTTCTCCCGTGATTTGGATGTCGATAGGGAACTCTTTTTGTTTGACTTTCCCTTCTTAGGTGTGTGGAAATTTTTTGATCTTATTCTGGCGAGGATGTTATTGAGTTGGTTACAAAACCTTCACTTATAATTTTCCTCGTCGGAACTATAACATCTAAGTTTGTATTTTCTCAAACTTTCTTACCTTCTTCTTCAGTTATGACATTCACTGCATTAGTACTAGTTTCTTTCTCTTCAACTTGGACTTCTACATTTGATGCTTTATTTTCGACAAGTTATTGCACCTTGTTTTCTAATGACTTCTTGTCTTTCTTCAGCTTCTTAATTTGCATTAGTAATTTTTCGATCTGGTCTTTGAGGTGAGCAACTTCTTCATTCTTGTTAGTGGTGATTTTTTCAATTTCCTTTTGCATATTTTGTATCACCTTTTTACCTTCTTGAAAAATTACTTTTGAAATTTCTTCTAAGTATTCAAGCATCACTGAATGTGGCTTCAAATTCACATCCTGTAGTGTTATTTTCTTCTTTTTATAGGAGAATGTCAAAAACTTATTTTTCGTATTAAGGATGAATGAACCTAGGGTTTCCATCCATGGTGAAGCCAACACAATGTCACTATCGTCAAAAAGTAATGTTTTCACAGTAAATTGGGAGATAAAAGTATAATCCCCAATAGTAAGTTGTATACTTTTTATATCGTACTTTTTTTGTCAAAAAAGTCTAATTTTTTATTATATTTGACTCAGAAATCACCAACACGTTTGCAATTTTAAGGTTTGTGTAATATTTAACTTCAGCGGGTGATATAGCAATAGTGACATATTTTCCAGCAAGAGTTCCTTTAATTTTAAATATCACTTAAGCGTCGATGGGTACGGTTTCTAAAAACCTCTTATGTTTCATTTCTGACTTAGACTCCATTTTGCTTTTTTGTTAAGATAACTTAGGTTTTTAAATTTTTAAAGTCACCCTCCTTTTATTTCAAATCTTTTCCTTTCTTATTCCTTTTTAAACTTTTAATATTGTTTTCTTTTAGTACTATGGGGTATTATTTTTATAATACCTCTCTTTTTTTTTAAATATTAATCACTCCCTTTTCATATACATATATAGCACACTTAATATTTTTTTTTACTTTGTATACCTTTTTTTTTTTTTCTAAGTTAGAGTAATCTATTAATTAAAGGAAAATAATGTACACCTGGCCGAAGCCAAAACATTGCCTACCAGGAGGCATTTTAACTGACAGAAACTGATATTGGGCTGCCCATCGAGAGGGAAACCAGCCATAGGAGCCATAATCTGAAAAAATCCCACGCAGGGGATCGAACTGATATGTTTTTGACTGAACACTAGACACATATACATTGCATATCTGCTGCATTGGATTCTGACTGTACTGGACCACTGTAGTGTCTGAGATTGGACATTTACAAAAAAAGAACTAACAAGGCAACCAAGCAATAACAAAGAGGGCAGAGAAATAACAAAAAGACAGGAGGGGATGGCTGAGTTACTCATCCGGCGCAATTTCCTCAATTTTGCAGCTGAATTCTTCCGGATCGCCTTGTGCGTGGGAGCAAGCGGCGGAGGAGAGGACAACCGGCGGAGGTGCATCGACATGGCCCAGAACGACCCCAGCTTCGACCTGCAAAGAAACCTTTTTCTCAGAGGACGAACCCCTCATATCCTGTTGCTTCTCGTTCAAATTAGCACTATCGTCCGGAGCATTCTCATCAGGCGGAGGCTCAGGCATTGGTTCCTCCAGGAAGACGACCGAGATGGCCACGGTAACCCGGGGTTTGTTGAGAGCACAGTCGAAAGAAAAGAGTGCAGTGTGGGACTGTGCTGGCAGAGCATCGCCAGAAGGCGAGTCCAGTCGACGTCCAGAACGAAGCAATCGCCCATGAAGGAAACGAGGCAAGCTACCCGAGGTCGCAAAGGAATCCGACGGAGAGGAGGAGAAGGATGGCGAATGCCTTCTGGCCGCCCGAGAGGATCCCCTTCGGCACCGCATCCTCTGTCTAACTCTGGGCATGATTGCAACAGAACAGGAGCTAGAGTGCAAATGAGAGATGGTGGAATTCCGCTCAGGAGGAGAGCCAAGAACTTTAGTAGCAGACACACAGGAACCTGCAATTGATAAGTGGGAATTATCCGCAAGCACCAAACAGCAAGTGTTGCGACTGCGCAACCCTGTGATGGTGCGGACAATTGCTTTATCCAGAGCAGGATTACAACTCGACAACAATGGCGAAGGGGCGGATGGCTCCATGATAAATAAAAAACCGATTCTGCAACCTTCCAGCCTGCGCATTGAATGACCAAGCCTGGAGGTCGAATGTGAAATGCGGTTGCAGCAGTCGAGGCTGCCTCGAGAACCTGGTGCATTGAAGTGAATCGACTCCATATCCAAACCATTAAGAACAAGCGCGGGTAATAAATGTGATCAGGTGGGCGCTAAGGATCCAAGAGGGAAGGCAGGTGGCCTTCCGTCCTTGCGCCATGCGTCCCATCGATCCCACTGTCTCCACTTGCACCCGCATCCGGGGGGTTCGCCTCTTCCTGAAGTAGAGTGTGGCAGTTCCTTTTGTGATCTTCATTCTGGATTATATCCAACATCCATGCCTTAAGATTGCTTCCACAATCCACTCCCAGATTAGCAAGCAAGTCCGCGACCTTATTGCCTTCTCTACGGGTATGCTTGAACAAAAGAGCACGATTATCCTGGAGCCATCTGGCCATTTTGTCCAAGCGCGCCTCCAGGCGCCAACTGCTGGAGATTTTGCGTGCCTGGGCCCCATTGAGAAGTTGGGCAGCGATGTTGATGAGAATTTGAGAGTCACCTTCAATCTCAATAGGATGCAGACCCGCTTGCTGAGAGAGAAGAAGGCATTGCCATAATCCTTCCAGCTCTGCCGAGTTATTTGTGTCCCAGCCAATACTTCCCATGTAAATAAGCAGAGGCGTGCCGGCATGATTCCTTATGATACCGCCAAAGCCAGCTTTGCCTGGATTGCCCTTTGAGGCACCATCAAAGTTGAGCTTGAAGGTGTTCCGAGGGGGGGAAGTCCACGTGTGATTGATTTTGACGGGTTGGGATCTAGTGTGCTTCTGAGTGTTGGGCTGAATGCTGAGACCCCATTTCTCCCATATAGAATTCTCCTTGGCTTGAGTTGGGAAATCCTCTGTGCTCCAGGACTGCAAGTCTAGAGTCTCCTTGAGATTATGACAATAATTACTCCAAATGATATCTGTAGGGGTCCTTTGATCCTTGAAAATTCGTTTGTTCCTCTCTTTCCAGATGGTCCATAGGAGGAGACCAGGGATAATTCTCCAGAGATAATTGAGAATTTTGCTTGTGAAGGGGTGTTGATGCCAATCTCTGAGGGTTCCTCTAATGTCAGTATCGAGCTTACAGTTTCGTTGGCATCTGAAACTGACTTTCTCCCATAGTAGGGAAGCCAAAGGACAGGCATAAAGAAGATGCTGCTGAGTTTCTTCATTTTCCCCACAATTAGGACAGATAAAAGGGCCATGGAATTGTCTCTTGCGGAGATTGTCCCATGTGAGAATCCTTTGGTGACCAAGGAGCCAGAGGAAAGAGGCGACTTTAGGCCAAACTCCAAGATTCCAAATTTTGCCCCAAAGCGGGTCTTTGGGCATGGGATCCATACTGAGGATCCTGTAGGCCTCCCTAGTGGTGTAAGTTCCTTTAGGCGAGTGGCCCCATCTTAAAATGTCTTTATCTTGCGAAACTCTGATGCATCGGGTATTGAGGTCATCCGTGATGGCTTTTCTTTCTCGTGCTGTGACATTTCTGACAATTCTGGCAGTCTGTCTCCATTGCCGATAGCCCTGGTTGTCGGTCTCCTCCCAATGAGTATTAACTGTCTCAAGCTGTCGCATAGGCCAGTCAGGATCCATGGATGGATTGAAAGTGTTGGTAAGCTTTGGTAATTGTTCCCAAGAGTCTGTCCAGAACCTAGCAGAGGTGCCATCTCTTATCTCCCAGAAACTGTGCTGTTGAATGAGAAGGTGGTGAGTCTTGGTAGAGTTCCATATTATTGATCCATTCACTTCCGGAGTCATTCTGACAAGTTCATCTTGGGGACGATTTTGAGCATATTTGGCTTTCCATAGAATGGCCCAAGGCTTTTCAGGAGCAGTGAGCCAATTCCACCAGATTTTCGCATTCATGATGGCGTTACTTAGAAGGGGATCCCGAAGGCCAATTCCGCCTTGCTCTTTGGGTTTGCAGACAGTGGACCATTGAACAAGGGCCCATTTTCGATTGGTTCCTTTTGATCCCCAAAGAAAGTTCCTTTGGAGGGCTTTGATCTTATTGAGGACCCATTTGGGTGCCGCTAATATGGAAAAAAGGTAAAGAGGCAAGGCTTGGAGAACAGATTTAATGAGAACCAACCTGCCTGCTAAGTTGAGGGTACGGAAAGTCCAGGAGGAGAGACGGGCTGTCAATTTATCAAGGAGTTTGCGCCAGGAAGCATGTTTAAGCGGGGAGGCGATGAGAGGAGCGCCTAGGTAAGTGGAGGGGAGGGATGCTACTGAGAAGCCAAGAATACGGGCAATGGCCAATTGTGTGAGGGGAGGGGTGTGAAAGAAGAAGATCTGGGATTTGGATTTGTTTATGCTAGTTCCAGACGCATCAGAGAAGACTTGCAGCAGGGAATTTAACTTGGAGGCTTCTTGAACAGAGGGATAGCCAAAGACCATATTATCATCCACGAATTGTTGGTGGGTGGCAGCTGGAGCATTGTGGACAAAGATGCCTTGAATTTGCTGAGAGCTTAAGGCAGAGGAGAGGAGGCGCCCCAGACCTTCCGCCATCAGAACAAAAAGAAAAGGAGATAGGGGATCTCCTTGACGAATGCCACGAGAAGGGGTGAAGGTGCAGGAGGGAGTTCCGTTAATAAGAATGGAGAAGAATGAAGAGGAGATGAGGCTGTGGATCCAACGAACCCAGGTGGGGGAGAAGCCAAAGGCCAGAAGCATTTTTTGAATATAAGTCCAGCTTAGTTTATCAAATGCTTTGGAAAGATCAATTTTAAGAATCATACCTGCTTGTTTGTTCTGCTTTAACGAATGGATGATTTCATGAGTATGAATGATGCCATCCAGGATCTGCCTGCCCTCAACATATCCGGATTGCTCTGGAGAGATAAGAAGAGGCAAGAGCGGTTTTAAACGGTTGGCAATGACTTTTGAAATGACTTTATAGATCACATTGCATAGAGCAATGGGTCTATATTTATCCGGAGTGCTGGCCTCTTCTTCTTTTGGAATGAGAGCAATGAATGTTGTGTTTAAAGAAGGGAGAAGCCAATGCATGGCCCGGGATTCTTCTACCACCATCCAAACTTCCTCCCCAATGAGATCCCAGAATTGATGGTAGAATGTGGTAGTGAACCCATCCGGCCCTGGAGCTTTTCCATCTCTGAGCTGCTTCATGGCGACGTCCACTTCCTGCCTGGAGACTGGGCGTAAGAGCAGCTGATTATGCTCATCAGTGATAATTTTAGGAATGTTTTGCAGGATTTTGTTGATTGCAAAGCTTCTGTCCCCGTGAGGTTCTTTGTGCACCGTCTGGAAGTGTTCTAGGAACGCCTGCTCGATCTCTGCATGTGCTTCTACTTTTTCCCCTGTTTGATTCTTTATGGCTGTGATTGAGTTGTGCATGCGTCTTTGTATTGTTTTTCGGTGAAAGAATTTTGTATTTCTTTCACCTTCCCTCAGCCACCTAACCCTGGATTTTTTCCGCCAAAGTATTTCCTCTTGTTTTGATCGATCTTCCATTTGGGCTTTAAGTTGCGTCTCCCGTGCCATGAGTTCTTCCGTGTAACCATTCGTTATGATCTGCTGCTGTAGAGTTTTCATTTCTGTAATGAGGGCTTGTTGCGCCTGAAAGATATTGCCAAACGTATTGTGATTCCATTGCTTGATGTGGTGCTTTAGGCATTTGAGCTTGTACTGGAATTGATACATCATTGACCCTTCAGGCGGTGTTAAGGTCCTCCACCAAGCACTGATGAGATCCTTGAAGGCAGGATGGGTCAGCCAGAATGCCTCAAAGCGAAAGGGACGCTTCCTAGAGTCCCCCAGTCGCTGCCATTGTAAGGAGATGGGCCAATGGTCCGAGCCACTGCTTAGCAGAATTGAGGCAGAGATATCCCCCCCTAGATGCACCGCATTATCAGAAATCAGGAATCGGTCCAGTTTGGAGGTTATGTGTTGGCGACCCGTTCTGCGGTTACTCCAGGTGTGGATGCCATTACTGTACTGGAGGTCTATTAGCAAATTGTTTTGAATGAAATCCTTGAAGTGGAAGCTTTCAGGATCTAGCTTAGCTCTGCCTCCCTTTTTTTCCTCTAGGTTGGTGATCATATTGAAATCACCACCCAGAATCCATAGAGGGTGGGTCCGGGCATTGTTTAAAACCTCCAATGTGTTTAGAAGAGCCATTTTCCTGCCTGCTTCCTGAGGGAAGTAAACATTAGAGAGATGACCATGAACATTGGTACCTATGATGTGAAAGGTTGCCTGAATGAGATGGTGGGCTGCGTGAAAATCATAAAGCATGATGTCTTGGTTGTTCCAGGCAATGGCAAGCCCACCAGAAGCTCCAGAAGCGTCAATTGCCACGAAGTGACAATCGGGCCAAGCGCTAGAGAGAATTTTGCCTAGAATGCTGCTGTTACATTTGGTTTCCTGTAGAAAGAGAACATTTGGCTTTTCCATCTTTAACATATTCCTGATCATTCTTAGTTTCCCAGGACTATTGAGTCCTCTGACATTCCATGAGGTGAGCTTCATGGATCACTGTGGGGGAGGGGCTTGTAATACTTTTTCAACTTAGCATATCTTCCTGAATCAACCAGGAGTTTCCCAACTGTGATAGTGCGCTCCAAATCAGTTTTCCGGCCTCGTTTCTTGGAGTCCTTGTTGGATTGACTACCATCCCATCGGCTGCCTGGCTGTATTCCTAGTTCTTTTTGTTGAAAAGCTCTGGAGATGATGACTTCCAATCGATCTAACTGTTGGTCTGGAATCTTGTCAAATTCCTTTCTTTTGCAGGCTAGTTCCAGTTCCAGAATATCCAGCCCCATGAGGTCTATACTCTCCGGTTCGACCTCCATATTTTGAGCTTGACTGCTGCCTTCAGAGTTCAAGGATGAGATGCAATCCACATCCATTCCGTTCGGCTTCCAATCTGGATCAACGGGGGTTTCCTTAGCTGAAGGATCTTGGCCTATCGAAGCTTTGGGAGAGGGCTTGGAGCCGGGAGGAGGAGAGGAAGGAGTGATTTTGGTCGGGTGGGAAGCAGGATGATCGGCTGGGGGAAGGTTCTCTGGGTTAGAGGCAAGAACTTCAAAACTATTACTGGTGGAGGGAGTGGAAGAGTTTTGGACCGAGGGTTTTTTTCTAGATGAGGGTTTCTTATGGGACCTTCGCCGATTAGTGACCTTTGTGAAACCTTCCGGGTCAGAGTTGTCAGCGGGATTGGGGCTTTGAGGCTTGGCATTAAGCGGGCAATCCCTAAATAGGTGACCATGAACGTGACATTTGCGGCATCGGAAGGGAACATGCTCAAAATCCAGAGGCTGAATCCATTCATAATCATCGTGAAAGAGACTTACCGAGTCAGGAAGGGCTTGATCCAAGCGCATGTAGACACAGATGCGGGCATAAGAGGTGTAACGGCATAGCTTGTTTTCCTCCGCGATTTTGATGAACTCCCCTAAACCCTTGGCAATGTCTTTGAGTGAGTCCTCATC
The DNA here is from genome assembly GCA_034641835.2 of Pinus albicaulis. Classification (NCBI taxonomy): domain Eukaryota; kingdom Viridiplantae; phylum Streptophyta; class Pinopsida; order Pinales; family Pinaceae; genus Pinus; species Pinus albicaulis. Next base: position 1,029,224,259 of record CM076570.1, read on the forward strand.
CCAGTATTCCAGGGGGAGGGAGTAAAGTCGGATCCAGACTGGGGCCCAACTGAAGTCCTCCTTGTCGGGGTTGAATATTTCAACCCAGTCTCTTAGGTAGAGGCCAGCAGAGTTGAAGAAGTATGGTCCTTCATCCAGGACTCTGTTTCTATCCTCAATGCAAGTGAAGATGGCAGTGAAAAAACCTTTGGGGCCAAGTTGGAGGTCGACCTGCCCTTTGGGCTTCCACTTGGCAGCTATCCATCCTTGCAGAGCTTTTTCCGTAGGCCAGAAACCTATGAATTTACCGATTAGGGCATGGTCCCTCATGTACTGAATTCTTCCATTGATTCGATGGCTGGGTAAGTCTATTTTTGGCCTTTCTGCTGCGATTGGCTTGCATGTGGATGATTTTTCCTGGGGTGTTTCCGTTTTTCCGGAGTCTTCTGTCTGTACCTCTTTCTGCTGGTCAGACTTATCAGCTTTACCTTCAGACTTGTGAATATCTTCCGTATCCGGAGCTTTTGTGTTAGTGGGAGTATGACTGGGAATGACCCCATCCACCGGAATGTCGTTTAGTGAGGGAGAAGAACTTTCTCTTACCCCTATCGGGCCTGCCATGGCAGGCGCACCAGAGCCCGTTCTCAGCAGAGCAGAAGGGGCGTACCAGAGAGAAGCAGCAGGGAAAGCAGGTGTCGGCGCTGAAGCAGGGGCGGCAGTGAAACCCTAGCGCACATCCTCCATAACATGGATATTAACAGAGAGATACAAAGAATATCGGGAGCAGTATGTGTTAATAAAGGTAGTGGGCTTGGCCCGGTTTAGACTAACTACTCGCACGACGAGCTACGACCTTGCTCGGGATCGAACACAAGACCGGTCCGTCATTACAAGGCCGACTTTACCACTACGCCGCCTCCACGACCTTTTACTTTGTATACCTTAATTACTTCCTTGATTTTTAATTAAACTTATCTTATTTAACTTTTGACTTCCCAATAGTCAAGTTCCTTATTCCAATGGTTAATTGGAATAATTAACTTATTTTTCTCGTAAATAACCTTACAATAATATTTTGAATTATATTTTTTCTCGAAGGAGAGTACTTTTTACTTTCTTCACACTTTTGTAAAGTACTTTTATCACTTATAACCTTAAATTTAGCCTTCCTTTAGTGATGAGTTCTTTGACTAAGTAAATTCTAGTTTTATTTATTTATTTTTGTTTATAATTTTTTTTTAACTCCTTCTTTTCTTTTTTTGAAAAGTTAGAACCCTAGTGAAACGTGGCTATTCACCTCTCCGAGTTATAATATAAAATATATTTCTACTTATGTGTATTTGACTGGGTTAATTTTCTCCACGTAAAAAGTAAACTTAGCATTCACACAAAGAGGTTTTTTATTCCTTTTGTTCTTATTTTACCTTGAAAATACCATGCGAAATTACTATGGGCCTCTAAAACCATGAGCTTGTAAACCACTTAAATAAGAATCAAAACAATCTTATCTATTCTTCCTTCTCTTACGTATAGTTTTTTATCATGCACTTTTTATCAATAATGTAGAACCATTTTTTACTTTTTTATTTTCGAACTATTTTCTTTTAAATATATATATATTTTTCCTTTTAATTCATTTCCCCCCTTTTTTTAAAACTTTCCTTCTCTCTTTTATTTATTTTTTGTTAATACATATATTTTATATATATACATCTTCCTTTAAAAAAAAAAAAATTATTATGGCCAAAGGCCTACTGGTGAGAATGGAGAAACTACAAGATTGGTAGCGAAACGCTTCGATGACAACAATGTTGACGAATTTAACAGTCAAGGACCTAGATTGAAGAGCGTGGCTTTGTGTAGCAGTTAAGCAGACGAAGGCTAGAACTACTCTGATACCAAATGAAGTGAACAAAGTTCCTTCTCAAGTTCAAATACTCCAAAAGATTTGGAATATGAAAATATCCACGAGGATACAAATATTATTATATAAAATGTATGATGAATGAATTGATTGAGTGTTACAAATGAGGCCTGCTTATATACCTAGACAGGTACCTCTTCACAAAAGGTCATGTCTCATCAGACATGCCCTTTCAACCTAATTACTAATTAACTAATTAATCATTATTTATATTATTTTATTCATTATAGCACATGATAGAACTTCATTCACAACAACGTTATGCGATATGCACTTTGAGAATTGTACTATAATATATAATAAGAGGAAACTTACACGTATGACATTTAACTAAGTGAAATGTGTTGACAAGAATATTACCAAGAAACATGTACTTAACATTGTTAAATATAAATATATGATGTGATTTTTGTTTACCTGTGTCAAATCGCTTTCACCAATGTCACATTTATTCACATGTGCCCATTTTTCCCTGTTATGTGTTTCAATTAGCTCAACAGATGTCATATCTTTCAAACATATCTTTGTAGTTTAGGAGAATTATGATTGATTATCCATCTATGATTTTAGGCTTCCCACTTGTATCAGTATTACCTGTTGTTACTCCTCTCAAACTAGCTCTAGCCTTTGATGATCAAGCCTCTCGCCTTCAGCTCATATATTACTTAGTTCACCTCCTTTGTTTCTGTCTGAACCAAACCTTGGGCACAGTAATAGTAAAAACCACATCCACACATGATGCAGAAATGCCTCCAACATTGGCATCCCCGGGCAATGTGAATTTCCTGGTAAACTTAGGGCTTCTCTTTCTTTCTCTCCTGCTCTTCAAGGAACCCACAGATAGGACTCTCTGAACCCGAAACATATAGCCATCGATCAATCATATTTCATTTGGTGGCATAGCTAAAATTATATGTTCATAATTCCTCATCTCTGAGTGAGTTTTTCTTGCCTTGCCCGGGCATGAAAATTTCCCCTAATTTTCCTCATTCGAAAGGTATAACTAGAATTCATTGTTAATCGCTAGTTCCAATGCATAACAAATCCTCTTCTACTAGTTCATAAAACCCTGTCAAGTAGTATTGAATCAATCTAGAGGTAGGGTGAGTCGCTAAGAGCTTATAAGGCCGCCAATTCTATTCTCTTGCATGGAAACATCTAAGCCCAATAGCTCTGGTTCGTACAAATATTATCACCTTACTCAGAAGCTCTAGTAGACACAAAATCTAATAGTCTTGAATATATTTTTAGTACTAATTGAACTATCTACAACTACTATAAAGACTAGACCTATATCTATTCACCTATTAGTTAGTAGTTGTCATGGAAAATTCTAGGGGCTAATATTCGTAGGTGGGCTAATTTTCCATGATTTTTACAAAAAATGGATTCACCAATTTCCATTTTTTATAAAAATGATTCACCCAAATTTCAAAATATACAATTATTTTACCTTGAAAATTGCCAACATTATATAGAGAGTATATATAAAATGATTATAAATTTGGATGCCAGGCAGCGTGAATTTCCTGGTAAACTTAGGGCTTCTCTCTCGCTCTTCCGGGAACCCACGGATAGGACTCTTCGAACCCACAACATATAGCCATCCATTAATCATGTTTCATTTGGCAGCATAGCTAAAATTATATGCTCATAAGTCCTCATCTCTGAGTGAGTTTTTCTTGCCTTGTCAAGGCATGAAGATTTCCCCTAATTTTCCTCATTCGAAAGGTTGAACTGGAAGCCATTATTAATCGCCAGTGCCAATGCACAACAAATCTTCTTCTACTAGTTCATAAAAACCTGTCAAGTAGTATCAAATCAATCTAGAGGTAGGGTGAGTCACTAAGAGCTTATAAGGCCACCAATTCTATTCTCTTGCATGGAAACATCTAAGCCCAATAGCTCTAGTTCGTACAAATATTATCACCTTAGTCGGAAGCTCTAGTAGACACAAAAGCTAATAGTATTGACTATAGTTTTAGTACTAATTGAACTATCTACAACTACTATACATATTATACCTAGATCTATTCACCTATTAGTTAGTAGTTGTCATGGAAAATTTTAGGGGCTAATATTCGTAGGTGGGCTAATTTTCTATGATTTTTCCAAAAAAAAGATTCGTCGATTTCCATTTTTTATAAAAACGATTCACCCAAATTTTACAATATACAGTTATTTTACCTTAAAAATATCCAACATTATATAAACAGTATATATAAAATAATTATAAATTTGAATAATTTTACAAATACATATATAAATTTTTTATAGTTTTCATATTAGGAACTAGTGAGATTCACCAATGTTTTTAAATTTCAAGATAATTTTCCATCTTTCAAATTTTCCCTGGTAGTTGTTAAAAGACCGGGGCCTGACCCCTCTCCCATTAAGCTTTTAGTATTTCTCTCAACACATCACTGAAAATTTGTACAGGAATCTCATGATCATCTCTTTCTATTATAGTAGGGGCAGACTCTCTTTAGATTGGGGCAGTTAAAAGAAGGAAGGCCAGGAAATATCACAAGCAAGAAATATTTTCTTTTCGTAGGTGAGGAAGCAAACTTCACTGATAGTTTGACCCAACGATTTAGCCCACCCATTCCAGACATCTCAAAACCTGAACAAAAAATCTACCAAATGAGACATCCGAAGTTACGGTAATACAAGAACGAGGTAGATTAGTTAGAGAATAAATTCCTCCATACCTGAGACCAACTGAGTTCTGCCTTTTACACACATAACATAAGCCCTTCCCTTCCTCCCTCGAGCCCTCATGGCCCATCTAATATCACCAGGTGAAAAAAAATCCTCTTGTTCTAGCACGAGTATACACGACATCCACATGCATCCATAGGTGTCAACAGACTTTCCGTCTCCCTTTCTTGGCACATCCCATCCCATTCTGAGCCCTTCGCTAGAATTTCATACTCCCAGACTAATGCTAGCATTAGTATATAGGTTGAAAAACATGAATCGCAGAAACCCAATATAGCATATACTTACAACCTCTCCACCTTGGGAAGAGGCCAAATAAGACCATGAAATGACTTATAGTATGCTCAGCCTACCGCATAGTACATACCAACAATAAAAACATGGTAAATCTTAACACCAAATAATGTTAAAAAAATGATTCCAATCACTATAGTCCCATACCATGATGATAGGGACTAATAAAAGACATATGGCTAAAAGTGAAGCCAACATTCCCTTTCAGACACCATATAATTCATGAATATACTAACATACACTAATAATATTTTAGTGTTGATACATGAATTGTGATTAAGGGCATTAGTATCATAAGTCCATGTTTATGGATTTTGATAGGTGAGATAACTCTAATAATAATTCAATTAATTGATTTTTTTATTTCACCTATACCATTCATGAACCTAAGTTGTGGATTAATATGTTTTTTGTGGTGATACATGCATGAAATGCCATAAAGGAGAACGTATGAAATACTACATTGTCACAAAGGATTCCTTTGTCAAAATTTAATTTTCCATGTGCACAAAGTATCCACCATGCTCTTACTTCCAAATGCAACACACTTTATGTTTTGAGGATGGAGGTAATTCTTCATTTATCACATCGCTATGAGCGTAAGATTGATTCCACAAAAATGCAAAACTTCTACCTTAATTGAACTCTATTAATCTGGTGCATCCATGACAACAGAATTAGTGGGCTCTTTTGGGAAGACTTTATTGTTTAATTTTGCAGTCAATGGATTCCCGCTTAGTGACTGGTAGATTATGGTTCACCCTTGTGATTGGTGTTATCTTGTCCTGATAATGAAAGAAGCTATGTTATGGTAGCTTTTAGCCCCAAGATTTGTAACAGTCCTCCCTAGAGTGGCGAAAAAGACCTAGCTTGAAAGACAAAAACGTTGAATAGAATGTCTTGATCATTTGAAATTATAAACAAAGAAGGGAGGTTAGGATGACTATCATTGTCCAAATTTTGCATCGAATTATGTTTACCACGCAACTAGTCCAGGAAGTTTAAATTCCTTTTGGTGGTCTATGCATCAAAATATATTACAAGGATTATGGGTTCAGGAGGAGCGTCTGTCAGTTTTAAAGTGGTCATGGTTAGCTTCCATAGACCACTTAGAATCATGATTTTCAAAACAATTTCATATCAATACTTCATGAAAAATTTCCAGCTAGAACATTATAGTTTCATTAAGCCACTCATACAATGCTAATTGTGCCATGAATTTACAAGCTTCAAATGGAAGAATTGACTCAAAAGTTTCAGTTCATAGCTCACATTCTTGTGCGCTCAAATGAGTTGAATCCTCTTGCAAGCGACTGATGATATTGATATTGTACAATGTGAGCAAAGCATAGATCAATAAATGCTCTTGTTTAAGTTTTGCACTCAACAATGGATGCCAACAACATTATTAAGTAACATGTTGCATAGTGTAGGGTAGGGTTAGGATCTTAGACTGAGAAACAGTCATCTTCTATCGTGGTAATTCCATATGTACATGCAAAGTGTGTGAATGGTAATATCTGTAGCTTGAATTTGCAAGTCTTCCAAGTTTGATGTAGTGTAGGCCAGATGAGGTACAAATTAATAATCATTATGTAATAACATAAATAAAACCATAGCCAATTAAATCCACAGAAAATAACATAAAATATTTTAAAAATAACCTGAATTGTTTTGGTAATGTTAAATTTACACAATATAATTTAATTTTTAGGCAAATGCAAAAATAATTTAAATTCAAGGGAATATAGAATGTGTTATCCTTTGCCCTGTGGAAGGGATAATAAGTGGATGAATTTAAGGAGAAGTATATCCCTTTTTAATAAATATTATTGGAAACACTATTGCATTTTCATAAGTAGACAAGACAAATTCAAAGTTATAGTGTATTTATTTTATCATGAAGTATGATTGTATTTGCCTTTTGAGTATTTAAACAAAAGTGATAGTTGCATAGTAGCATCGTCTTGCCTTTTTTAGTAGGGGTCCACATTTTTTCTTTCTTAAAATGATTTTTTGTATATGGTAACACCTTCTATTTTTGCAATCTACTGTGATGAACATTGGATGCAAATCCCACACATTATTTCTCTCGCACTTACCCACACACCCTTTCTCCACATTCTCCGCACACCATAATAGAGTTCCCACCTTGACGCTCTTTAAATGTGAAATGTGAAATATGATGGACTATAAAAACCATTCATCCAGTTCTTTTGAGGATGAAAATGATAGGATGTGCAATACCATTGTTTGATGCTTATGTTCATTGCACTAACAATATGCATCATATGGGAAGCCCATGTAATAGTAAAAATTTTAACCATGACAAGGGTCTACATTTTTTATTTAAGAAAATGAACTTATGTACATGGCGACACCTCCCTTTTATGCAATATACTAGGATGGATAATGGTCGCAGAGCCCACACACTTTCTCCCACACTCCCCCGCACACCTTTTCTTCACAGATCATTTTTATTGTAATATCTCCACACCAAAATAGAGCTCTTGTCTTTACATTGGTCATATGTGAAATATGATATAGGATGCACTATAGAGTAAAAATGTGAAGGTGGGTTAAACTTTCATTAGAAACGCACCTGAAAATTTCACTCACCCAAAAGTTAGGCCGAACTTCGTAAAAGTTCGGCCGAACATTTTTTGTCATTTTTCGAACTTATTCTGTTGTTAACATTGACGACGTCGGTAACCATATTTTTGTCCAAAGATAGAAAAACCAGAAATAAAATTTCAGTTGAACTATTAGTCCGGCAGAACTTTTGTTTATAAATATAGTGGTCATCAAACTCTCAGAGGTTTTTCAACAATTTTAGTTAACGTGACCGTTGTGTGACTGTTGGAGAGCAGCTCTGGTAGGTAATTTTTTGGAGTTTCTGTTTATTTATTTATTTTATTTCTACTCCTTATGTTGGTAGTGTTTTTGCAGGATTCCTCATCTTCTCATCCTCACCATCCTCCTTTGCTCATCCTCAGCTCTACATCCTCATCTGCTCATCCTTGACTCAGTGTCCTCGTCTTTCCTTGGCTCTGTGTCGTCGTCTTCTCATCCTCGGATCCACGTCTTCGCCTTCTTTTCCTCGATTCGATGTCCTTATCCTCGGCTCAGCATCCTTGTCCTTGGCACGGTGTTCTCTTCCTTCTTTTTCGAGGTGGGTCATCGAGTACTTTAAAAATAATTTCCTTATTCCTTAATTTGTATACACTATTAAGAAAATTTTATACAAATTAAATCCCTATCATTCACTACCTAATTAAATTAAAATTAAATTTCCTCATTAAATTTAATTTATAAAAATCCATAATGAAAATCCACTACTGATTTATTTATACCCATACGAGGAAATGAAGAATTGGTGCATGTTTTGAAAAGAGTAATGTACTCTGAAATTTATATAAAGTACACAACATAGAATAATTTTTTTGGTTATTTTGTCATACCTTGGGGATAACGATGAAATTTCATGCTCTGGAATAAAAAAATATCCAACAACCAATTGAAAAAGAAAAGAACGCAAATGAAAGTTAGAGACAGAGAGCATAAAGAATAACAATGATGACAAAGGGCACAACTTTATATTTAATCTAGTACAAGCTTTTACAGAGTGTATTTTTAGGGTTAAGGATGGGTATGTATTCCATTCCCGAGTACTAGAGAGGATATATTAAATGTTGATATAACTAAAGAATTTATGATTTGCTCGTCCTCGGCTCGTCTGCTCTTCATTATGATTTTGATACTTATTGATAGGTTCCTTGATAGGGAGGGAGAAAAATGTGAATGATGAGTTCCTGTGGGTATTATTCGTGAATAATATGGTTCATTGGATGTAGATTTTGAATTTTATATTTCTTCCAATAATAATTAATTGAAAGTGAAAAAATGAAGAATATTGTTTCTACACACGTTGAGGATGGACTAAAATAAACATTATGGCTAATGAAGTTCGTTGGATAGCAGGTTTCAAAAATTAGAAATTAAAAACTTACGAACGCAATTTTGCATAGATTTAAAATTGTTGTGTGAAAGATTTTTTATTTTAAGGCAATTTATTATAGTAATGATCGATTGACTTTTAGTGTTTTAATTTTTTATTTTATTTTATTTTATTTATATTTATTTATTTATTTATTTTTTTTTATTTTTTTATTTTTTTATTTTTTTATTTTTTTTTATGAATAATGCTAATTCTATTTGTATAAAATATTAGTACATGGCGACCACAGCTTCAGCTGAATGAGCCTGAAGGCTGGGTTTGACACTCAAAAATAATGTTTTTGGACTGCCCCAGTAGGGGAAACCAGTCCCACAGACATAGATTGTGCCACCCTAGCTGGGGAAACTGGCATTACATAAGAACAGAGTAACAGATAGGACCATGAAATCAAAACCTTGACAAAACTTAGCAATGTTTTTCATGTTCAATAGAGGAGAATTAAACAAAAATGCATAAGACTTCCCAATGAACCTGGGCAAAATCGCAGTGTTCCAGATATGATGGCAGAATTCACTGGACATCTGCAGACGGGGGAGTTTCTTCCACGACACGGCAACGGTACTCCACACTGCTACTATCATCCTCATCGGTGGTGGCGCAGGTGGCTGTAGTGGGCGCATCCTTATCCTATTCCTTAGCTTTGCCTTCCCGAGTCAGTTCCTGCTCGACATTCTCACTAACAAACCTATCACGAGCCGAAGGGGGCTGAGGGGTGGGAATCTCTGGGGGCTTAGAGCTGGCATCTTCTTCTTGGAGAGAGAAAATGATAAAGGCAGTGAGGACCGGGCATTCCATGGAGCATACAAATTAAAATTCAGCTCGTTGAGATGTGTGGCGGAAGGTAACAGGGGGAGCAGCGGAGTGGGGGACAGGCTGCGAGGTGGAGGCAAAGTGGAGAGGGGGAGAGCCATGGGTGGAGTGCACCGGCCCCTCTTGGCTAGCTCACCCTCTTTTGCTTCAAGTTTTAGGGGTATGGCCACAAGCAACATCCACAGGCGGAATATTAGTTTCAGAAGAGGACTGGGGTCGAATTTCCTGGCCACGAGAGCTCCCTCTGCGACTACGCATTTTGTGCCTAATGCGAGGCATTTTGGCAATTGGGTGAAGGTGGCTGAGATGGATGGGCGAGCAATGGAGATTTTGAGTGAGAGACAGTGGAATTTCACTCCTGTGACTGGAATGACGGGCTTTGAGACAAAAATCACTCTGAGAGAAGTGATAATCCGGAAAAGTTTCCAGGCATCCAAGTAGCAAGCAACGCCTCCCAGTGTGCATGCAAGCGCTCGACTCAGCGCATGCAGGGGGGCAGCAGTAGCCTTGAGGAGCCAGAGAACAATGAGCAATTTGAACATGAACAGAGGTGGAATGAGCCATCTACATATTAAACCAGAGACACGGGACAAGATGGAAGTGGGGTGAACGTTTCATTCGATGGTGAGGATCAATGCATGGGCTAGCATCGTTAATGCGATGGCTAGCTTCATAAATGGTGGAGTAAATGCGTAGGTGGGTGGCCATGTGGCCACACCATGCACTTTCTCTTGGAACGTACGTTCCATCAATCCCTCGAATCATCCGCATCCGGAATTGCCTTATCTTTGTGCACCAGAGTGGTGCAGTTCTGTAGGAGAGCACTCTCATGCAGGATCTCAAGGGGGCCTTGTTTGAGAGTGTTGGTGCTTTCAACTCCTATAGTAGCCAAGAAATCTGAAACTTTGTTGCCATCTCATTTGATATGAATGAACAAGATAGCCTTATAGGTCTTGAGCCATCTTTCTATCAATTCGAGCCGCGCTGCCAGTCTCCAACTGGTAGTAACCTTGGCAGCAGTGGTTCCCCATAGAAGTTGGTTAGCCATATTTATTAACACCTGAGAGTCGCCTTCAATGATAATGGGGAAGAGGTTATTCTGCTGGGTTAATCATAAACCTTGCCACAAACCTTCCAATTCAGTAGAGTTATTGGTGTCCCAACCAATTGAACCGTAATACATAGAAATGGGAGTGCCTTGAGAGTCTCTAAAGATACCCTTGAAACCTGCTTGTCCGGGATTGCCCTTTGAAGCACCATCAAAGTTAAGCTTGAATATCCCAGGAGGGAGAGGAGACCAATGAGTTGGGGCTTTCAGAGAGCTTGTGGCATTGTTGGTGGAGCTGTGAGGGATCTTGAGATGCCAGTTTTCCCAAATTTATTTTTCCTGAGGCTTTGAAGGGAGGTCTTCGTCCTTCCAGGCTTGAAGGGCCAAGGATTCTTGGAGATTATTACATAATAGGCCCCATATTGTTTCTAAAGATGTGCTTTGGCTCCTGAATATTCTTTTGTTTCTCTCTTTCCAAATAGTCCATAGTAGAAGGCCTGGAATAAGATGCCAAAGAGCATTGAAGAGAGCATTGCTGTAAGGGGTCGTTGGCCAATTGCGAATGGTGTTGAGAATGTCTCCGAAAGGTTTGCTTCGTTGGCAGCGAAAGCTTATCTTTTCTCATAGAAGTTTGACAAGAGTGCAAGAGACCATTAGGTGCTGTATTGTCTCATTGTTTTGATTGCAATTGGGACAACGAGAGGGACCCGTAAAGCCCTGCTTGATGAGATTATCCAAAGTAAGAATCCTCTTGTGGCTTAGTAGCCATAAGAAAGTTGAGACTTTAGGCCAAATCTTGGGGGACCAGATGCAAAGCCACAAAGGATCAAGAGGTTCAGGGATCAGATACATCAGGGTATATGCCTCTTTCATAGTGAACATACCTTTTGGAGTGTAGCCCCATCTAAGGATGTCTGAGTGCTCCGAACATCTGATCTTTCTTTGTTGAAGTTATGAGTTGAGAGCATTCTAGGAGTCGACCTGTGCCTGCGGGGCCTCTTGATCAGTGCATCTCCATTGCCTGAACCCGTTTTCATTTCTAGGAAGCCAATGCTGGTGCACCTTGTCTTCAAGATTTATGGTCAGATTATCCAAGTTGTAGGGATTGAGAATTTCAATCATTTTTGGTTTTTGTTGCCATGAATCTGCCCAAAATCGAGTCATTCCTCCATGGTTGATTTCCCAAAAACTATGCTGTTGTATTAGTGCATTGTGTTGTTTGGCAGCGTTCCAAATTAGCGAGCTTGTGTCTTCCGGTGAGAGCCTGATTAGGTCCTCTGGAGGTTTGTTGTTTGCATATTTAGCTGTCCATAGTTTAGCCCAAGGGGTATGTGGTACTGTCATCCATTTTCACCAAATTTTTGTTCCCATCACACTATTGCTGAGGGTGGGATCTCTAAGTCCAAGTCCTGCTGCAACTTTAGGAGTGAAGACTGTGCTCCACTTGACTAAGGCCCATTTGTGATTGTGCCCTGAGGAGCCCCATAAGAAGTTGTGTTGCAAAGATCTTATTTATTTGAGAACCCACTTTGGCGCTTCTAAAACCGAGAGTAAGTAGAGAGGCATAGATTGCAGGATGGATTTGATGAGAATTAATCAGCTAGCCATGTTGAGAGATCTGAAGGTCCAAGAGGATAGGCAGGTTTCCAATTTTTTGAGAAGTTGATTCCATGAAGAGTGTTTGATGGCAGAGTTGATGAGTGGAGCTCCTAGATATTTGGCAGGGAGAGAAGCTATGGTGAAGCCAAGAATGTGAGAAATATTGGCTTGGGTTTGGGTAGGGGTGTTAAAAAAGTAAATCTTGGATTTGGCAACGTTTATGGAGGTTCTAGAGGCCTCAAAAAAAAGGTTCAGGATGGATTTTAAGGCATGGGATTCTTGCACAGAGGGGTGGCCAAATAGCATGTTATCATCCATGAATTGTTGATGGGTGGTAGTTGGGTGCCCATGAAGGGAGATACCTTTCAAATTCTGAGTTTGAAGAGCATGCTGGAGTAGCCTTCCCAGACCTTCAGCCATGAGAACAAAGAGAAAAGGTGACAGAGGGTCGCCTTGTCTGATGCCTCTTAAAGGAGAAAATGGTTGGGAGGGTATTCCATTAACTAATATGGACGAAAAGGTAGAAGAAATTAAGTTCATAACCCATCTTATCCACATTTGACTAAAGCCAAAAGCCCCCAAGATCTGGTGGATGTAGTTCCAGCTTAATTTATCAAAAGCTTTTGATAGATCAATTTTAAGAAGCATACCTGCCTTTTTGCTGATTTTTAAGGAGTGGATGACTTCATGCGTGAGTATGATCCCGTCCAGAATTTTTCGACCCTCCACATAGCCGGTTTGTTCTGGCGATATAAGCAATGGGAGCAGTGGTTTGAGTCGATTGGCTATGACTTTCAAGATCACTTTGTAGATGATGTTGCACAAAGCTATGGGGTGGAATTTGTCCGGTGTGATTGGTTGGTCTTCCTTTGGAACTAAAGCTATGAATGTAGCGTTGAGAGAGGGGAGAAACCAATGCATGGATCTAGATTCCTCCACAAGTTGCCACACTTCAAGCTTAACTGTATCCCAAAAATGGTGGAAGAAGTTTGAGATGAAGCCATCCGGACCCGGAGCTTTGCCTTCCTTGGATTGGGTCATAGTTGTTTCAACCTCCTGTAGCATGATTGGTCGCAGTAGCATTTTATTGTGCTCCTCCGAGATGAGTTTGGGGATATAATGTGTAATCTTTCTGATTGTTGGAAGCCGATCAACAGAAGGTTCTTGATGGACATTCTTGAAGTGCTCCAGAAGTGCTCATTCGAAGTCTTCATGCTTTTCCAACTAGTCCCCTTGTTGGTTGGTGATGTGGCTAATGTGGTTGTTCATTCTTCTTTGGATTGTGGAACGATGAAAGAATTTTGTGTTTCTTCTGCCTTCCTTTAACCATTGAATTCTAGACTTTTGCCTCCAGAGAACTTCTTCTTGTTTCCTTGTCTCATCAAGCTGCTCCTGAAGTCTCTGTTCTTGAGTGGCCATGAGTTCCATTCTTCCACTGTTGATGATTTCCTATTGAATCTCAACCATGTTGTGTTCCAGTCGTTGTTTCTCCTAGAAGATGTTTCCAAAAACAGAGTGGTTCTAGGCTTTGATATGGGATTTGAGGTATCTAAGTTTTTTTTTGGAACTGAAACATTTTCGACCCATCTGGCGGAGCAAAGTTCTTCCAAGCTGTGTGAACCAAAGTTTTGAAATTAGGGTGATCAAGCCAAAAATCTTCGAACCTGAAGGGCCGCTTGGATAGATTGCAGGGTCTCTGCCATTGAAGAGAGATAGGCCAGTGGTCTGAGCCCATGATGGGTAGAATGGAAGCAAAAATTTCTACCCCCATATGTATGGCATTATCTAATATTAAGAAACGATCTAGCTTGGATGCTATTTGCTGATTCCCAGCTCTTTTTTTATTCCAGGTGTACATGCCATTGGAGAAAGGTAGGTCTATGATCCAGCTGTGATTGATGAAATCTTTGAAATTGGCGCTTTCAAGCTCCAGCCTAGGTCGTCCTCCTGATTTTTCTTCTAACTTGGTGATCATGTTGAAGTCCCCTCCTATTATCCACAGGGGATGAGTTCTGTTGGAGTTAAGAACCTCCATGGTGTTTAGGAGCGCTATCTTGCTTGCTGAGTCTTGAGGAAAATAGACATTTGAGAGGTTCCCATGAATATCCGTTCCTATCAGGTGAAAAGTTTCCTGTATGAGGTTATGCGAGGCATGATAGTATATGAGTGAGATCGTTTGAGTTTCCCTCCTGAAAATCCTGAGGCATCAACCACTATTGAATAACATCATGGCCATACTTTATTTAGGATTGTGCCAAGAGCAGTGCTATTACATTTTGTTTCTTGAAGAAAAATGATTTTAGGTCTTTCTTGCTGAATCATGTTTTTAAGCATTCTGTATTTCCCCGGGCCATTAAGCCCTCTTACGTTCCATGAGATGAGCTTCATGAGGAACTGTCGGAGAGCGGCTTAAAAAAACTTGTCAACTTGGGGTATCTCCCTGACTCCACCAGCATCTCCCCTAAAGTGATGGTGCGTTGCCAATCTAGTTTTCTACCTCTATTTTTGGATTCCTTTGCAACCTTTAGTCCATCCCAGTGACTGCCTGATTAGATGCCCAACTTCTTTTGTTGTTGTGCACGGGCTAGGACTACTTCTAGGTTTTCTATCTGTTTAGGATTGATTGTGTCAAACTCCTTTTGTCTGCAAGCATCCTCCAAACCCAGAAGATCCAACCTGCCCAGGTCAAAGCTTTTAGAGTCTTCATCCATGTGGCTTGGTTGGCTGCCCTTGAGGCTATCCTTTTTGGAGAGGTTGGGATCAAGTAGAAGACTGTCTATGTCCATCTTGTTTTTCTTCCAAATGACTTGCTCGGTTTCTGAAAGAGACTTGTTACCCATGGCTTCCATATTGGGCAGAGCTTCAGGGCTAGGTTGGGGGTTGGATGAATATGGATTAATAGTGGATGACGAGGGTTTGGAAGAAGGGCCCGAGGAGAATGGTTGAGAGTTAGCTGCAGAGTCTGGCTGGGACAAGAGATCGAAGCAATTGCTGGTGGAGGGGGTATTGGCTTGAGATTGGGATTCTTTTCCAGCTAAAGGAGGCTTTTTGTTATGCCTTTTGCGGTTAGTCACCTTGGTGAATCCATCAGTTTCTGACTTGTCTTCAGCTTCTTTGTTCTTGGTAGGGATATTCAGAGGGCAGTCTCTGAAAAGATGCCCATGGGCATGACACCTATAACATCGAAAAGGAACATGTTCATAATCAATGGGCTGAATCCATTCAAAATCGTCATGGAACAGACTTACCGCATCCAGGAGAGCCTTGTCAAGGTGCATGTATACACATATGCGTGCATAGGAGGTATATCTTCGGAGCTTGGTCTCTTCTGCTATCTTGATGAATTCACCCAACCCTTTTCCTATGGCTGTGAGTGATTACTAGTCCCAATATTCAAACAGAAGCGAGTACAAACGTATCCAGACCGGAGCCCGGTTGAAGTTTTCCTTGTCCGGGTTGAATCTTTCGATCTGATCTCTCAAGTATAAGCCAACAGAGTTGAAGAAGTAAGGCCCCTCATCCAACACTCTATTTTGGTCCTCTATGCAGTTGAAAACAACATTGAAGAAACCCTTTGGCCCTAGCTGTAGGGTAACATGACCCTTGGGCTTCCATTTCGCGGCGATCCATCCTTGCAGGGCCTTCTCTATTGGCCAGAAGCCAATGAACTTTTCGATAAGGGCATGATCTTTCATGTATTGGATTCGTGCGTTTATGCGGTGACTAGGCAGGTCGATTTTAGGTCTTTCGGCCACAATGGGTTTGCAAGTTGCTGAGATCACTGCAGGTGTTTCCAAGGTCTCTGCTGAGGCCTGCACTTGTGGTACTACATTCTACTGATCTGTGCCTTCATTTTCTGAATGAATTTGGATCTGATTCATTGAGACGTCATTTTTCCCTTCGTTCGTAGGGGGAGGCGAACTGCCTCCCCCCATAGTAGTTGTCATGGCCTGTGCACAGGACAACGGTAGTTTACTTGGCAGGATGCATGCAACTTTTCTTTCCTTCCTTTGTCGTTTGCGGCAACGTTGTTGTAGAGAAAACGAAACCCTAGCAGATCGCTTCAGAGAACATGTCGGCATACCATTCTTGTTACTGTAACTAACAATTCTTGATCGACTTTTAGTGTTTTCATTAGATTCTAAAGTTCTATGATTTTTAACTGGATTCATCTTCAAGTTTAAAAGCCTTCATAAACATATGTTTCTCAATTACTTCTCAACTATATTTTTTTTTGTATTTACTAGTGTAATATTGAGTTTTCATATTAAACGAAGTGAGTTTTTTGTGTGTAAAGTATGTATATGTGTATGGTGACCAACGGTTCCAAGTTGTTTTTGAATAAATAAGCTCAACCATGGAAATATAACTTTCACTTTTCATTATGTTCCATATTTAGTTTGAAAAAATAGGAAAATAATGAGAAGGAAAAGATACCCTTATTTTCCACCCTGAGAATACTGTTGCGAGTTGTTTTTGAATCGGTTGGAATAGTATGACAGAAGTCTTCCTTACTCATTTATCCACATTAGAGAAAAATATAAATGCATATTATGAAAAGGGGAAAAAACCCCAAACTGTATCTTTCCTTATTGAATTTTACTCTGTACAAAATATTGCAGAGATACTTGGGAGCTATGGTGACCAACGGGTTTGAGAAAATTGTTTTTGGAATGACAAATTATGTGTATCTATTGGTTCGGGATTCCTCATTTCTATCCTTTTACTCTGTGTGATGTAGACAAGTACAATCAGTTTTCACCAATTCAAATATATGTGTGGTGTATTTTTGGTTATGTACAGACTAGAGGAATATGATAAAATTTTCAGCAATTGGCTGATATTGATTGCATAATTTGACACAAAAATTCCCATGAAAGGAATTAGGGGAATTTTGAGGTTTAAAATGGGCCTCCTAAGAAAAAATTACAACCAAAATAAACTTTATAAGATCCAATAGGATTCAAGAGGATGATGTCAACCATTGGGGATGATTCACCATTTTTGGAGCAAAAAATAAAAATATTAAAAAATAATAAAATAATAAAACTATTTTTTAACTCATATTTTCAAATTATCTCCCTAAGGTTTTACTCAAATTTCGATAGGGAATACTCATTGGATGAAAAATTTAATTCCTCATCCAAGGAGTACCCATGTTGCATACTTTCGATGGACCCTGCTATATGAAAAATGAGAAATACGTGAAAATCTGTGATTACAATCACATTTTTCATGTATTTCTCATCTTTTATGTAGAAGGGTCGATAAAAAGTATGAAACATGGTACTCCTTGGATGAAGAATCAAATTCTACATCCAATGAGTGTTTTCGCTCGAAATTTGAGCAAACCCATAAGGAGATAAATTGAAAATACAAGTTGAAAAAATAGTTTTTTCTTTTTTCCCTCTAAAATTTGACGATGGAATCTAATGTTATTTTATTATTTGCACTATTATTTTAGAATTTCCTTAGGAGCTCGATTTTATAGCTCAAAATTCCCCTAATGCGAACTCCTGTGCAATAATCTCCAACAGTTCACTGACGGAAATGTTACGTGGCATGCATTATAGTTAGACAATGTTCAAAAGTATATGATTTACGAATAGAAAGTGGCAATCATTGTTTAGAATACTAGTGAGAACTTGCTGGTTTGGTAAAATATGAATTATTATACTAGTGTAAACTTGTTGGCAAGAGGAGTGAGAACTTGGTGGCTTGGTGAATTATGAATTATTAGACTAATGTGAACTTTCTGGTTTGGTGAATTCTAAATTATTAGACTGATGGTTTATGTGGCTTCTGCTTCCATTTTTTTCTAGATTTATCCATCCAAAACTGAACTTAAACATTTACTTGTATAATCTGTACAAACCACAACTGAACCTAAATGTTATTGTGTTTATGCACATTATGATTTAGGTTTATAATCCAATATCTTTTCTTAATTTTTATTTAATAATTGTTTCAATTAAATGATTATTGTGATGTTTGTATAGTTCTATGCACTTTTTTGTTTCGACTATAAGAATCAACCAATGTGAATAAATTATATAATTTACATTCACAACCTCTTCTTCTATGACAGTTCCATTTGATGAGTTCGAGCATTTCCCCTCAGTCTGGTTACCGAGGAAAGAGAGGTGAGATTCAAACTCTCACCCCTTACCTTCCCATCATATGGTGACAAATGATCACATGCTGATTGAAACTCCAAGGCCCATCCTTAACCAACGGTTTGATGAAGAGCTTGCTGCCTCTGATCTGCCTCTGTATTTATGATCTTCCTTTGTTTTGATGAAAGCATAGATTCAATTTTATATCCTTAACCAAGGCTCTGATGAAGACCTTCCTACCTCTGATCTGCCTATGTATTTATAATATGCCTTTGTTTTTATGAAAGCACAAATCAAAAATTATTTGTGAATCAAGTTCGATGTGGAAATTTTCTTTCATATTTGCAATACCTTCTTCAATAATGCTAGTAGTGTTGTTCTTCTTGAATTCCGGGCATAAAAGATACTTTAGTAGAAGCATTATTATCATGATTTGGGACATCATCTTCCACGTTGCCTCTTTGATCTAGTGCTCCAGTGTTTTGAAGAAGGTTGATTGGATGTGTTAGACTTTGATTCAACATTTGGGAAATCAATATATGTTTTTGAAAAATATATACTTTAGGTGTGATCTGCATTTCTAAATCAACTTTAAAAGTTGATTGTTTCCTAGATTGGAGTTTGAGTAATATTCATTAAAAATTATTATGCATTTCCCTACCACAAAGTTTTATCAACTAGTTGTATCGAAGAATTTCCCTTTCAACATAGTAGGCATACAGACAACATTTAATATTTTGTTGCATTCAATTAATCAAGAGACCAAACCATGTTGCAAATCAAGAAGGTATGCTTCTTCTTCTCTTATTTTCAGTAAATCATAGAAAGAACTTCCCATTTGAGAGTCGGATACAAAGGCACACACAATGCTAGTAGTCATAAATTATAGCTAGAATTATAGGCAGATATTGGGATTTTTCACTCTTTATAGTTTGATTATTGAGTCAATAGATTTTCTAGTAGCCACACTCTGCTGCCCAAATGGTTTTTCCAAAGCTTCTTTTATTGCAACATTCCTACAATCTACAAAATTCTTTGCAAGATTTGGATGCTATCAAGATTGAGAGAAGCATATTCAAATGTATTGCAAAAATTATACCACATATAATGCTATACTATAAAATTTGGATTCTGCATAGACCCAAAGAATTCCAGCCTCTTATAGAAGAAGGGCACATATGCGCAGACATGGGGATGCATCAATAACTTAAAGCACAAATCCAAATTTATATCCTTAACCAAGGCTTTGATGAAGAGCTTGTTGCCTCTGATTTACCTCTGTATTTATGATCTTCCTCTAAAATTCCTCTATTTTGTTGAAAGCATAGATCCAAATTTATATCCTTAACCAAGGCTCTGATGAAGAGCTTGTTGCCTCTGATCTACATCTGTATTTATGATCTGCCTCTGTTTCGCTAAAAGCACAGATCCAAATTTATTTTGGAATCAGGTTTGATGTGGATTTTTTCTTTCATATTTGCGGTACCTTCTTCAACAATGCTAGAAGTGTTGTTCTTCTTGAATTTTGGGCATAAAAAATCACACAGTGTAGGAGCAACATTGTTATCATGATTTGGGACATCATCTTACATGTTGTCTCTTTGATTTGGTGCTCCAATGTTCTGAAGGAGGTTGATTGGATGTGTTAGCCTTTGATTCAACATTTTGTAAATTAATATATGTTTTTGAAAAATCTATACCTTAGGTGTGACCTGCATTGTTAAATCAGCTTTAAAAGTTGATTATTTCCTAGATTGGACTTTGAGGAATATTCATTAAAAGTTGTTATGCATTTCCCTACCACGAAGTTTGATCGACTGGTTGTCTCCAAGAATTTCCATTTCAAAATAGTAGCATATAGACAACATTTAGTATTTTTTTGCATTCAAGTAATCAAGAGACCAAACGATGTTTCAACTCAAGAAGGTATGCTTCTCCTTCTCTTCTTTTCAGTAAATCATAGAAATAACTACCCATAAGCACACATAATAATAGTAGTCATAAAGTATAGCTATAATTATAACTATATATTTGGATTTTTCACTCTTCATATTCTGATTATTAAGTCAATCCATTTGCTAGTAGCCACACTATGCTACCCAAATGGTTTTTCCAAAGCTTTTTTTATTGCAACCTTCCTACAATCTACAAAATTCCTTGCAAGATTTGGATGATATCAAGATTGAGATAATAATTTTCAAATGTATTGAAAAAATTATACCACATATAATGTTATACTATATAATATGGACTCTGCATAGACCCAAATAAGTCAAGCCTCTTATAGAAAAATGGCACATATGCATAGACATGTGGATGCATCGATAACTCAAAGCACAGATCCAAATTTATATTCTTAACCAAGGCTCTGATGAAGAGCTTGTTGCCTCTGATCTGCCTATGTATTTATGATCTGGCTCGATTTTGCTGAAAGCACAGATCCAAATTTAGATCCTTAACCAAGGCTCTAATGAGGAGCTTTTTGCCTCTGATCTTCCTCTGTATTTATGATTTTCCTCTGATCTGCCTCTGTTTTGCTGAAAGCACAAATCCAAATCTAATTAGAAATTAGTTTTGATGTAGAATTTTTCTTTCATATTTGTAGTACTTTCTTCAACAATGCTAGTAGTGTTGTTCTTCTTGAATTCTAGGCATAAAAAATCACTTAGTATAGTAGCAACATTATTATCATGATTTGGGACATCATCTTCCATGTCATCTCTTTTATCTGGTGCTCCAATGTTGTGAAGGAGGTTGTTTGGATGTGTTATACTTTGATTCAAAATTTGGGAAATCAATATATGTTTTTGAAAAATATATACTTTAGGTGTGACCTACATTTCTAAATCAACTTTCAAAGTTGATTATTTCCTAGATTGGACTTTGAGGAGTATTCATTAAAAGTTGTTATGCATTTCCCTACCATGAAGTTTGATCAACTAGTTGTCTCTAATAATTTTCCTTTCAACATAGTAGGCATAAAAAAAACATCTAATATTTTGTTGCATTCAAGTAATCAAGAGACTAAACCATGTTGCAACTCAAGAAGGTATGCTTCTCCTTCTCTTCTTTTCATTAAATCACAGATATAACTACCCATTTGAGAGTTGTCTACAAAGGCACACATAATTCTAGTAGTCATGAATTATAGCTAGAATTGTAACTAGATAATTGGATTGTTCACTCTTTATAGTTTGATTATTGAGTTAATAAGTTTTCTAGTAGCCACACTATGCTGCCCAAATGGTTTTCCCAAATTTTTTTTTATTGCAACATTCCTACAAATTACAAAGTCCTTGTAATATTTGGATGCTATCAATATTGAGAGAAGCATATTCAAATGTATTGCAAAATTATACCACATCTAATGCTATACTATATAATATGGACTCTGCATAAGACCAAAGAGGTCCATCCTCTTATAGAAAAAGGGCACATACACACAGACATGTAGATGCATCAATAACTCAAAGCACATATCCAAATATATATCCTTAACCAAGGTTTTGATGAAGAGCTTGCTGCCTCTAATCTGCCTCTGTATTTATGATTTGCCTCTTTTTTTCTGAAAGCACAGATCCAAATTTATATCCTTAACCAAGGCTCTGATGAAGAGCTTCCTGCCTCTTATTTGCCTCTATATTTATGATCTGCCTCTGTTTTGCTGAAAGCACAGATCCAAATTTATTTTGAAATCAAGTTTGATGTGGAATTTTTCTTTCAAATTTGCAGTACCTTCTTCAACAATGCTAGCAGTGTTGTTCTTCTTGAATTCTGGGCATAAAAAATCACATAGTGTAGTAGCAACATTATTATCATGATTTGGGACATCATCTTCCACATTGTATATTTGATTTGGTGCTCCAATGTTCTGAAGGAGGTTGATTGGATGTGTTATCCTTTGGTTCAACATTTGGGAAATCAATATCTATTTTTGAAAAAGATGTACTTTAGGTGTGACCTGCATTGCTAAATCGACTTTAAAAGTTGATTATTTCCTATATTGGACTTTAAGGAATATTCATTAAAAGTTGTTATTCATTTCCCTACCATGAATTTTGATCAATTGTTGTCTATAAGAACTTCCCTTTCAACATAGTAGGCACACAAACAACATTTAATAGTCTGTTGCATTCAAGTAATCAAGAGACCAACCCATTTTGCAACTCAAGATTGTATGCTTCTCCTTCTCTTCTTTTCAGTAAATCACAGAAATAACTACCCATTTGAGAGTTGACTACAAAGGCACACAAAATGCTAGTAGTCATAAATTATAACTAGATATTTGGCTTCTTTACTCTTCATAGTTTGATTATTGAGTCAATCCATTTACTAGTAGCCACATTGTGTTGCCCAAATGGTTTTTCCAAAGCTTTTTTTATTGCAACATTCCTAAAATATACAAAATTCCTTGCAAGATTTGGATGCTATCAATATTGAGAGAAGCATATTCAAAT
This sequence comes from Pinus albicaulis, assembly GCA_034641835.2. Taxonomy (NCBI): domain Eukaryota; kingdom Viridiplantae; phylum Streptophyta; class Pinopsida; order Pinales; family Pinaceae; genus Pinus; species Pinus albicaulis. Next base: position 1,029,247,225 of record CM076570.1, read on the forward strand.
CTATTGCAAAAATTATACCACATCTAATGCTATACTATATAATCTGGACTCTATATAGACCCAAAGAAGTCTAATCTCTTATGGAAAAGGGCACATACATGCAGACATGTGAATGCATGGATAACTCAAAGGACAGATCCAAATTTATATCCTTTAACCAAGGTTATGATGAAGAGCTTGTTGCCTCTGATCTCTGATGAAGAGCTTGATGCCTTTGATATGCCTCTATATTTATGATATGCCTTTGATCTGCCTCTATTTTGCTAAAAGCACAGATCCAAATTTATTTGGGAATCAGGTTTGATGTATAATTTTTCTTTCATATTTGCAGTGCCTTATTCAACAATGCTAGCACTATTGTTCTTCTTGAATTCTGGGCATAAAAAATCACGTAGTGTAGCAGCAGCATTATTATCATGATTTGGGACATCATCTTCCATGTTTCCTCTTTGATTCGGTGCTCCAATGTTCTGAAGGGGGTTGATTGGATTTTCATTAAGGATTTCTAATAGTCCCCTCCCTTTTTAATAGCTAGGAAGCTTTCAAAATCACATGTGTTGAATGCTAATCTCTTTGTCCTTGCTCTAGGGCAGCAAGTTCTTCATCACACTTAGGAGACTCAACTGGAAAATATTGGTGGTTCCCCCACTTCTTGCGTTCCACTTTTTATGACTGCTTTAGTAATTTCCAAAAATTCTAGCAGGGTATAATCAATAAATTAGAAGGTTTGTGTCTATCAGATCGGCGAAACTAAAAGATATGAAATCTTAAGATAGAGGGAAAATATCAAGAGATATCGGGGTAGCAAAGAAACTCTCGAGTTGTAGATTTATGCTTCATAACTTTTCCCATATGCAAATTTTTAAACCTAAAGTAACATTTTAAATTATATTTAAAATTTAAGTAATGTTTTGCCAAGTTTTATTCAAACGATGGCTAATTCTCTACAGATTTATTAGTTGTGACCGCTTCAATAAGGGATGTTTATAATTCCGCTTATAATTGTGAGGTTGTGTACAATTTTCAACTTTGAAAATGGTTTCTTGTTTTAAAATAACAGTATAAATGTATTTTAATTTTTGAGGTGAATCAAATTTTGAGAATGGTTTCTTGTTTTAACATAACAACATAAATGTATTTTAATTTTTGAGATGAATCAAATTTTGAGAAGCTCAAAATAAATTTTCAAATTTTATGTTTCTTTCTTTGTCTCAAATTATGACCCTTTCCCTTATAATTCATCATAACAGAGAAAAAATAAACAACAAATATTGGATACATGTAGGTTATGGAATCTTTCAATGCTAGATCGCACACTAATTCAAGAACCTACTAGAAAAAAAAATGATAGCTTGCAACCCAATCCAAGAGTCTTCTAGTAAAAAAAAAATCCATTCCTTTGATTAGTTGGGCTACCATAAAATTTCTCTATATCTAAATGAATAGTCCTTTGATTAGTTGTGCTACCATAAAATTTCTCTATATCTAATTCTGAATGACATTGTTGCAATGAATATATCCATCAACCTTTACGCCAACCTCTAGTTACATTTTCATTTTAGGATAAATATAAGAGATCTATTAGGAGTTAGTGAATTTATGGTCAACAATTTTTCTATATATTCTCTTGTTAGCTCAAACACCTCACCCCTTAAAGAATTTTCATCTCCAAAATCATTAGAATTACCAATTTTCACCTCCAACAACAAACTCATTACTCGTGTGTAGTCATCATTGAATAATTGATCAAAATCCACCAATCTAGTTTCATTTCCATGTGTATCATAACTATTATAGAAGGGAGAATCCTTAAAATAAACCACCACCTATGATTCAGGATGACTACATGTCAGTGGCCATTCAACAAATTCAACAATTTTTCTACCTTTACTTGAATATAATCCTAATCTTCTTGGTTTTCATGTCACTATTTTGTTTGGATTGAAAGCATGAGAATATGGTCTAAACGAATATGAGTCTAAACCACACAAGCACTCTACATACGAAAATGGGTTTACCACATAAGAACTCTACATATTCATTTGAAAAATGTTTAAATCCTCAATAATCTAATTACCAAAACTTTTAGATTAGCTTCCTCCACATTGCAACCACACTATTAAGAAATATTGTGGGGTTGCACTTGTTGCAGATATGTGGCAATTATTTACTTCAATATAACCCTCATTTTATTGGTTTTCAGGTCACCATTTTTTTTGGATAGAAAGCATGAGAATATGGTAATGGGTTTACCCTCAAGTACTCTACATATTCATTTGAAATCTATGTTTATACTTTTCGATTACACGCCATACACCTCCAAAATTACTTTCGATTACACGTCATACACCTCATAGGTGTCCACTATCACCTCACCAACCATAATGGCTAGGATGTGTTGTTACTCATTTTCATTGGCAGTAAAATATTATAAAACTTATAAAACTTTTAGCTAAATGCAGGGATGATCTTAGTGTTTTTGGAAACCATGTACATTTCATTTCTCCCATAAATTAAGGCATTTTCAATAGATGTTCATTTAATATTTTATTTGATTTGTTTTTTTAGGGATCAAAAATCCCATTAAACATGGTTGAAAAATGGGCACTATGCATAGATGTTTCTTGTTATCCCAATCCTGGGAAATCAATGATTACATATGTGTTATGCAATATTGTGATGAACAAAGTCCTCCAAAGGAAAGTGAATATACCTAGAAGAACAATAAACAATGAAGAATATTATATTGCATTGATAGAAGGCTTATGAATAGCTAGGGAGTATGGATCCAATGGAATTGTAGTTTTTATCAATTCTGAACTTGTGTTCAACTAGATGAAAGGCGTGTACCAAGTTAAGATGGAGAGGCTAAAAAGACTGCCTGGAAAAGGGAAAACCCACGAAGGTGGATCTGTATTTTAGTGTGTGGGGAGTATGAGAGAAAGTGTGTAGGGAGTGTGGGAGAAAGTGTGTGTGGAGAAAGGGACACAAACTCCCCCACACAACCTTTCTCTCGCACTCCCCTGTAACGAACAAAGCTCGTATAATTAGAGGAATTATTTGATACAAAACTAACAAATTTTGTATACGTAGCGAAGACACTCATAAGATCTAAAATGTATATAAAGCAATTATAGGACAAATATATTTATATAAGAGTTGTCTAGAATATATTATATAATTACAAATGAGGGTGAGAGCCTGCTTATATACCTAGGTAGGTACCCCTTCACAAATGACCATGTCCTTAGACCATGAGGCTTCAATACTAATTGTTACATTAATTTTCTATAAATTATATTCATAACAATGCCTTCCTCTTCAAAAATATTTTTCCTCAAAGCTTATTGCTTGACAAAGTGTGTCATCTATTTCTTTGTCTTCTAATATTTTCTCATATTTTCGAGTTCTATGAATTGTCATCTTTTTTGATACAAGATGATAGGATCCTTGGAGTGATAAATAAAAATGTTGCATTGAGATGGGATCAAACCATCCTAAATTAATCTTCTGTGGAACTTGGAAATTACATGATAGCTGGGATAATTTGTTAATGTCAGTCTATATTGATGTGCCGACATCATTATACTTCTTTAGAACATGAGTTTGTTGTTTATGTTTCAAAATATCATTATAATTCTTTAGAACATGAGTTTTTTGTTTCTGTTTCAAAAGATACAGAAACACAAACTGATTGAGATGTCTCATCTTGTGGTTTCGATGTTGATAAGGAGTACTAGTGATATGAGTTTCCCTTATCATGTGTTTAGCGATTTCTTGGTTTACTTTAGGTTTCAATGTTGTTGATTTGATTTCAAAACCTTCACCTGGAATATTTATCGTCTGAACTGAAACATCTGGGTGTGTCTTTTCTTCAACTGGTTTAACCTCTTCTTGAGTTGTGGTATTGATTGGCTCAACTTTCATTCCTTTACATTCAACTTGGATTATACGACTTGAGACTTCGATACTTCTTCCTGAGTAAGTTGTTCCAACTTGTCTTTTAGCATCTTCTTATCACTTCCAAGCTTCTTTATTTGTGTAAGAATATTTTGATTATGATTCCTTAGACATGAAAGTTCTTCATTTTATGAATTGTTGACTTTATCCTTAGTATCCTTCTCTTCATGCTTCAAATTTTTGATTTTTTCTAATAATATTTTATTAAGGTTATTTAAACATAATTTTTCCTCGTCTTGTTCTGATAAGTGCTTCTTGAATTCCTTCTTTGTGACCTTATTATTCTTCACTTGTGCAAGTAGCTTTTTAACATGGTACGTGAGGCAAGAAGTTTCTTCACCCTTTTCCATTACTTCCTTGTAATGTATATCCGCAAGATATTTATATTCCCAAAGTTTGACTATTTCGTCTTTCTCTTGATCTTCCAACTACAATTTCTCAGTACACTGGATTACATAATTTTGTAAGAGTGATGATGGGAGTTCAACTTGCAATTTGGATTCCGTTTTTTTCATATCCTTATTAAAATTTGCGTGTTGTCGCCTAAATTTTTCCATTAATTGTTATATATATCTTGCTAACAATTGTTTGTGTGCATCACTCAGACATTCGACTAAAGTAAAAGTTTTGTAACATTTTGTGCAAACCACATTTTGATTTCTGAATGACTTTTGACAATTAGAATATCCCTCTGAACAAAAATGGTGTTTTGAAAAGAAACCCATATTTTTTTTTCTCCTTTTTCTTCACTTATTTTAACTTTGTATGAAACCTTCTTTATTTTATTTTTTAATAAAAAACCCTTTCTGTATTATTTGATAATAATTCTCCTTTAAAAACATGAATTAAAACCTTATAAATTCCTCTCTTTTTTGTTACTTGACTTTCTTCACCTTGTATTTTTCTTCCCGATATATATATATATATTTATTCTTTTGTACTTTATATTAAAAATACCACTTTTTAAATACTTTTGATTTTTACTTTTACCCATGCTACTTTAATTAAAGTGTTCACCACTAATTAAGGTATTAAGGTTGAATCCTTTTAATAATTTGTAATATTTCCTCACTTTGTACTATCTAACCTTGGGTATTCCAATTTTATATGGAACCTTAATTTGAATATCAATATTGATAATAACAATGACAATGCCTACTCACATGTAAGGTCAAGTCATTTCACTGCCCAAATTGGTCTTTAGCAGGATTGAAGGCTTGTAATTCACTGAAATTGTGTTACTTGTAGTGGGGAATGAAGCTCCAGTTTGTGTGGATTTGTCACAGTGATAGGTAAAAAACAAAATATGAGGGTGGATGTAGCTAGTGACGGCTAGTTGAGGAAATGGACTACATGGACCAGGATGGATGCACCAGTTGAAGGCATCGTGGTAATAATATTCCTGCAGTACGAGTGACTCGCTGTGGTAGATGGCGACAAGTTAGTGGTTGTACTATAGGTTATATGGTGGTTGTGTTGACTCATAAGTTAATGAGGGATAACGAGAAATGGTGTGTGGGAGTCATTGAGGATGATTACATTGGCTATGTTCAGCTGGTGTTTATGCGATGGCATGTAGCGTGTATGGATGCAGCTTCTATGATTTCAAATTTTTTTTTCGTGTGCAAAGTGTATAGATGCAGCAGAAGCAATTGAATATATATATATATATATGGCCAAAGACCTAACTGTGAATCCGATGGAATAAAAAACCTCAATCTATGTAGCAAGACACTTCAATTGCAATAACGACAAAGTTGAAGAAGATTCAATGGCCGAAGCTCTGATCATACTGGCTTTGTGCAGCAGTTGAGCGACCAGAGGATTGAACAAGCTATGATACCAATGTAATGAAAAAATTTCACATACTTATAGGAATGCTCCGATACCAATGTAACAAATAAAGTTCATATATGTAGAGAAAACATTTAAAAGGTCAAAAATATGTAAAAATCCATTATAGGTAAAATATATTTATATAAGAGATGTATAGAAGATATGAGATGATTACAAATGAGTGTAGTTTTTAACCCTGTACATAAATTATCTGCAAACAAATTCTTAAAAAAAGAAAATAAAAAATAGCAAGAGCATAAAACATAAAACAGATATAGACAGAGATTTTTTCCTCGGATCCCAAACCGGGACTACCAGCTTAATTTTTCATTATATTCCTTTTAGTGTTACAACACATATATATACATGATGAAGCGTTCATAAACCCCAATCCATTAACCATGGATTAGAACATAACCGTAGTTCCCTTGACCGGATCTACAAAATACCAGGGGCCGAAAACCATCATGCCCCAAAACCATGTGCAAAACCATGCACAAAACAATAAGCGGGTCCGCTCACCGAAACAATAAGGAAAAAAAATCCTAGGGCATTGCTTCGGACCTCGCGCAGGGGGCTACCCGCCCCCCTTCGAACCCCTAGACAGGGGGGCTACCACCCCCACCTCGGTGACCCCCTCGCACGTGTGACTAATCTTGGAAATAATATAACACATACCCAACAATGAGGGTGAGAGGATGCTTATATACCTTGGTACTGTACCCCTTAACAAATGGTCACGTCTTTAGAACATGTCTCTTCAATACTAATTATTATTGTTTACATTATTTTTTTATTATTTTTTTATAAATTATATTCATAAAAACACCACAATATACATGCATGCACTTTGTTATCTATGGACATGTTCAATTCCTTTTCATATACATCCCACATTCCTTTTGAATAAGTAGGTTTGCAAAGAAGTATTGATATGAAATAAAAATAAAATAATTTTATTAAAACCATTGATAAACAATATTCACTTTGGACACATATCATCTGACAACATGGGTGTTGGAATAAAACTTTATATTTAAAATATTCACTTTGGAAGCAGGTGACTAGTAAACACCGTCGGATTAATAAGCCCAATTATGAAATTCATTCTTGAATGATTCCAAATATGGAATTTATTTATTGAATGATTTATTTATCTTTATATTATGAAGGAAAGAACACTAAACAAATAGATGGCTCTATACTTGTGATATTAGGTGAAACAATCCTTTCTACTATATAGATTGATATTAATCCATACAACAATTCCATATTATTTTAGGTTTGCTTTTATTGTTTTGCAGATTCCTTTTTGTTTAGTTCAATTATTTGTTACTATAAGTATATCACATTATTTGTGTATTTATTATTTGAAAGTCATTATCTGGTCTCCTTACGAAAAATTTGCTCATAAAATAAAAATAAAAATTTCAAAGTTCAGGAGAAAATATCATGATTTACGTATTCCAAAACTAAACAAACTTCTATATTTCATTGCCGTAGTCTAACTAGCTAGAGGAATCGCCCTGAAAATTATGAAAATTCTGATAAGATTTTCAGAAAATCCGGCAGGAATTTTTCTAAATCCATCTTATAACTATCAAATTTTAATATTTTGGGTGTCCTACAGGTTTTTGATGGTGCTGAATCCATTTCCAATGTCAAAATCAGGATTCAAACACTGTTTCTGCAAGATTTTTTAAATTTTTTTGGCCCGGATTCCGGCAAATTTTGACCGTCCGGGCAATTCCTCCGGCTCGTTAGACGACTCCTAGTTCATTTATTCCACAGGAGAGATTCACTCAATTCTCTGGCTTAATGCCAAAAATCAACTCGAAAAATCAAATTCAAAGTTCAAAAAATAATATCATGATTTGTGTATTCCACCAACCTTCGAATTGTTGTCTACATTTCGAGAGAGATTCACTCAATTTTGTCACTTACGATAAATATTCTTTTTTTTTCAGAAGAAAAAAAACCCTGTATGTACTTACGATAAATATTCACATGTTAAAAAATTATCAACGACACTAGTTAAATATAACCATAATATTAACTTACATATGGGAATTTATGGAGAATTGAGTCATGCATATATGCATGTTCTCTAATGTAGCGGTGAGGGGTATTATTGTTTTAATTTAATATTCTTCTTCTTATTGGTGTTGCAACACACACATAATATTGTGAATGGTTTTTTTTCTCATTATTATTGCGATAAATCTTAAGAATCTCATGCCTCCACTAAGTCGTCAACTTTTAGGTTTGTATGTTGTTGGAAAAATCACCAACAACATTAACAATAAACGTCCATCTCCCATTTTTGTTTTTCATGGGTTTCTAGGAAGTAATACAGTGACAGGCTCACCTTTCCAAAATGGAATCACACTATTCACAATGTTAAGTAAGTTTCTAAATGGAAACGTACATATACTCAGAAGCAAGACTAGTCTCAAACAAAGTGTTGCTATATGATTGGGAAAATTCATCAAGGCACGAGCTCTATTTTGGTGTGCAGAGAAAGGGTGTGCATGGAGTGCTTGAGAAAGTGTGTGCAGGTAATGTATGTGTGGATAAAGGGACACAAACTCCCCCATACACCCTTTCTCTTGCACTCCCTACACACCCTTTCTCCTTGTCAGACCAAGCTGCATTGGTAGCTCCATGAATGATGCATTTGCATTAAGAAAGATTAATGATATAGATATTGAGAGAGACTTTTGAAATTCATATTCCAGTGTCTCTTCGCCTTCTCATTTTCTTATTTAAAATATTTAAAATGTTTTTACAATCCCTAAAGATTAGTTTTAAACATTCTCCCCCCCAGATCTAAAGGGATGTTGGTGAGTCCAAGCATCATTCTTAATTATTCAAACTTTTATCTTCCAAGCACTTTGGTGAAGATTTCTACAATCTGCTCATTTGTGGAAGGCTTACATTAATATTCGTGGACTCAACATGATGTTGAATCAAATGATATTTTTTATTGATATGATTGATTCAATCATGGAACTTTGGTTTCTTGGCCAATTTTATTGTAGAAGTATTTTCAATCAAAAAAGGAGTTGAAGACACTTATTTCCCTTGCAAATCTTCAATAATTTTTCTGAGCCTCACAATTTCCTTCCTTGCTTCTGCCACTACCACATATTTCACCTTTTTTGTGGAATCTATTGGAACTAATTGTTTCCGTGACCTCTAGGAGACAACTTCTGATCCAAGAATCATAACATAACCTCACTAGGGGTTCACTTAATGAATCTCTGACATATCACGTGTGTTTTTCACATACTAAACAATACTCCTAATTTGTCTACATATTAAAAAGTACTTCTAAAAATCACATTATTTAACCCCCTACCAATACAAACCCAATACACCTTCCCAATTTAAAAAACTTGTACCTTCACTAGATATTGTAAATATCCATTTTTTCATTAACATTTTTTTATAACCCTTTATATTTTTTCATTAACTTTGAGCTCCATTTTTTATTCCTACCAATATAAAAACCCTTTAACCCCATTATATTCTCAATATCTTATGTCGTTTTTTCCTCAGTATGCATCCCCTAATATGAACGCACGTGGTATGTTATTTTTCCCCCAATGAAGACCCTGTGCATACCCTGAGTAGATACTCTATTTTCTTTATCACCATCAAAATCTGAATTAGAGTATCCAATTAAGCTAAAGTCATCCACCTGTGTATACTTAAGTCCAAAGTCTTGAGATATCTTCAAGTACTTTAGAAGACTTTTTGTAGAAGAACAATGACCCTCACAAGGCTTTTGCATAAACCCAGAGAGAATGTCTCGTTTAGTAGTACTCAGGTAGTTAAGACTTCCTATGTGATGTATGTAATTTATTACATCCTCAAATTCATTTCTTTATGTGGATGTGAGATTTAAATTTTTTTCCATTGTAGTAGTCAAAGGATTTCACTCAACCATGCCAATTTTTTTCAACAAATATCCAATGTACCTCTTTTGATAGAGGACTATATACTTTGCATGTTGGGTTACTTCAATACCAAGATAATAGTGAACATATCCCAAATATGTAATCTCAAAAATTTTCCTCAATTCTTTCTTTATGGATGCAATGTAATTTTCATTGTTCCCTATAATCAATAGATCATCTACATACACCACAAGATATACAATATTTTTTCCAACTTTCTTGACAAATAAAGTTGTATCATCAAGATCATAGTTTTTTCAATCTAGTTTAATAAGATGTTCAATCAATTTCTCGTACCAGGCTCACGGTGCTTGTTTGAGGCCATACAAGTATTTGAAAAGATTGCATACCTTGTGTTCCTATCCCTTCACAACAAATCCTTCTGGTTGAGACAAAAAAACATTTTCTTTTCAAATCCCCATTCAAGAAAGTAATTTTTAAATCCATTTGATGGAATTTCCAACCATTCTGAGTTATCAAGGCAAAGTGAGTCCAGATGATGGTCCATTTTTCTATGGGGGGGAATTCTCCTCATAATCAACCACTTCCTTCTATGCAAAGCCTTTTTCCATGAGCCTAGCTTTATGCTTGTCAAGTGAGCCATCTACCTTATACTTTTTCTTGAAGACCCGCTTGTATCCAATTAGTTTGTTTCCCAATAGAGGGTCCATGAGCTTCTAGGTTCCATTCTTTATCATAACATCATACTTTTTTTGCATTGCTTCTTTCCATTCATCATGAGAGAACCTTCTTTGAAGGAAGTTGGTTCTAAATTTGTAGAAAAATTTAATTCACAGTCATAAGAAACATCCATATCAACAAATGAAATAGAATTGTCTACACCACCTCCATTATGTCTAGTAGAGATTATTGTTCATGTATTTCCAACCTCATTAGGAAGAACACTTTCAAGTGTCCTTGTGAGCCATTTTTTAGGACCTTTCTGAGATGGCATAGGTTGTTCAATTGATTGAGATGGGGTTGAATAGAGATTTAGACTTTTAATTATCTCAATCACATCTTTCAAAGTGTCTTATTGATCTGTGGTTGGAGCTTCAAGAGGAGGAGAGAGTGATTTAGAAGGAGATTTATCCAAGATAGGTATCCCCCTTCAAGATGTGGAATCTCATTATCAAATTCCTAAAAATATTATATATATATATATATATATATATATATATATATATATATATATATATATATATATGAATTTGTCCAAGCAATCAAGCTACCTCTCAACAAAAAAGTCAGTATTAGAAGATTCAAGAAAGATCACATCTCTAGATAATATAAAATTCTTATTTGATTCATCATAGAGATGATACTCTGTGGAGGTATTTGAGTGCCCCAAGAAGATACATTTTTGACTCCTTACACTAAGATGTTTCTTTATTCCTTAGGTGTCAAGGCATAACAAGTTGAACCAAAAACCATAAGATGTTTTACCAAAGGAATGTGGCCATACAACATTTCATAGGGAGTCTTTCTTTTGAGAGCATGAGACAGACATTGATTTTTAACATACACTGCACATAGAACTACATCAACCCAAGACATCAACTTGAGATTTTTGAAAAACATCATTGAACATACCATAATTAAGATTTTCTTGTTCATTTTTTTTACTACACCATTTCGTTTAGGATTATAAGGAAAAATTGTTTGATCTTGGATCCCATGTTCAAATTCATTTGAATTATATTCTTTTCCATTATCAGTACAAATAAAGCCAAAATGAGATTGCGTATTATTTTCAATCCATGCATGAAATTTTTTGGAACTTTCAAAAGCTTCATATTTTTTCTTCAACATATATACCCAATAATTTATGGTGTAGTCATCAATAAAAGTCATCATGTATTTATTTCCATTTGCAGAAGGAGCAAGCATAGTGACACACAAGTCATAATGAATCAGTTCAAGCTTTCTATGTGCTCCAGAATGAGAATCATGAAATGACTGTTTGTTATTTTCGTAAGATACAAGCATCAAATTGCTTAAGTTTCATAGGAATGGTTGGAAAACTAGTAACGCAATTTTTCTTCAATAAACGAAGGTTTTCATAGTTCAAATGTCCAAATCTAGCATGCCATAAGAGAATAGATGGTAGTGTACCTTCATCATACTAAGAACTGTATGCAATTTTTTTTGCATGAGCAGAGGTTCCTTGCAGCTTCAAGAGTCTTTCTTCTTCTATCCCAGTCATGACAAATGAGTTTTCTAATGCTTCTCTCACCTCAACCTTTCCATAAAACATGTGAATGGAGTGTCGTTGTTGGTGGATATGAACCAAGGAGAACAAGTTCCTCTACAACTCTAGGAGGTAGAGAACATAATGTAAAATAAATTTACGGAGCCCAGGAAATTTTATCCTCATGGTGACAAGTCTGGATGGCTTGTTGTTTGAATTATCTTCAAAGTAGAATGCTCCATCTACATTGTCACTGAATTATTCAAAGAAATATCTTTTAAAAGTCATGTGGAAACTTGATCTTGAATCAAGCAACCATACATCTTTCTACGAAGCAAGTGAAGCATTAAACAAGTCTTCAGTTACTCCAATATTGCAATGTGCCACAATATAATGGGAGAATTTCTAGGTGCTTTACCTTTCCCTAGATCAAATGATTTTCCTTTCTCTTCATTCCTTTCTTGTCTAATCTTGTCCCAGGAGAGATTGCATGTGGAAGCATCATGTCCATTTATGTTGCATTGTATACAATGAAGATCAGGTCTTCCTCCTTGATAATGTTTTCCCCCTGCCTATATTATTCTTATTTCCATGTCCTATTCTACCACTTCTTCCTCTAGAATAATCCTATGCTCGATTCTTCTCTTTTTGTGCAAGGCACAAAACTTATTCAGAAGACTGAGAAATTGTGTTTTTATTCCCAAAAGATTTCTCTCTTTCAACAAACTTCTCCTCAAGAGAGTAAGCGAAAATCTCCTTAGGTTTTCCATTGGCTTATAATGACTCAAGATAATGAGAATAAGTGGGATATAGTGCCCTAACAAAAACTTTGAGAGGAAAATCTATTTTAACTTTGATAGCTTCTATATCATGCATAATAGCTCTAATTTCAGAGGCTAGGGCAAGGGGATCATCATATTTCAATTCAAGATTGAACAATTTGATCATGAATTGGACTCCTTCAAACTCAGAGTGTGAATCATATAAATATTTCAACTTCTTTAAAGCTTCAAAGACATTTGTAAATGGTGCAGTTTGATTACTCACCTCTTCATTGATTGATGCAACAATCAAGGCATAGGCCTTGCTATTCTTTTTTTCCCATATGGCGAGATCTTTGTGTGAAGCGAGATTTTTAGGAGGATTGTCACCTTCTCCTTCCCAAACTCCTTTCTACAATTCATTAAAAATGAAGGTATTCTTTATCTTTATGGATCATTCTCTTTGCTAGAGAAAACTACTACTCCAATTATGGAGATGAGTAAATGTCTTATAAAATGAAGTTATGAACTATGCTTTAAATAGTCAAAATTTTAATATATATCTTTTACAAACATTAGATAGCCATATAACTTGTCTCCCAAAAAAAACCATAACCAGAAATCAGTGATGAAATAAGAATTCAACACATCTCAACACATAAATGAAAGAGGCATAGTTGCAAGTGTATATATATAGACTCATAGCAATACATCGATCCACATATATGGATATACTGTCACATATATATACCGTTGTCTACATGAACCAATGCTCGTTGCATATATGATTTCTAACTAGCATAAAACCAATGCATGCCTCTAACACATATATGCTTCAACACATATATCATATGCCATATGACCAAACATATAAATGAACCATCATATATACCATATGCACGACCTTCAAAAACAACTCAACGCACAACATTTATTATTTGATCAACGTGGCATGGAACTTCAACGCAGATAGCATACCATACATACCATTTAAATAAAACGACCAACGACATGTATATTTAATATAACGTTCAACAATACAACATAGCGGTCAATACATATCAATGCAAGATTTCATTCTTCAATGCTGTCAACCCATATGGGAAGATCACCATTCAATGAAGGTTCCATAATGCTGCCAATGCACATGTAAAGAGCACCTTCAATGCTATATTTTCACCATTCAACGCAATCACAAATGGGTATGGGAATGAGAACACTCCACACACAAAAATAGAGCTCCTGCCTTCTATGCTTCTATGTAGTGAAAAATTTTGAGAAAATTATTCATTTATATATTTAAAATTGGATATAATTTAATTACTCTTTCCAACATGTACTTTTGTTTATGTTTATGGAAATCGGAAAGGCCAGGAAGGTAGCTTCCTACAATGAAATCATGTCCAGGTCTGCATTCATAAGTTCCATGAAGCAGCCTGAGTGTGTAACCATTGAGAATCCCAGAAAGGATAATGCCAAGTCAAGTAGCCTCAAACTCCCGGTCAAGTTAGGAAGGAGCAAACAAAACCAATGGTGGATTCTGCCAGAAGGCTACATGTTGTCTACCGAAAATGGGAAAATTGGTCGTAACTTCCACCTTGAGAAACAACACCAATGATGGATTACTTCATCACTATAAGCTTCTCTTAGGCGTGTTAGCTCTTAATGAAGGCTTTCCTTCATATTCCAAAACAAATGCTAACACTTTGATGTTTCTTTGGAGATCTGCAATCTATCTTATTGTTGGGAACAACAATCTAAGCTATCTACATTTCTTTATATGGTATATAAGTAAGTCCATTAAAGTCTTATTCTAGAAGCAATGTGAACACATATGCAAATATTTCTATTTTAGGGATGATAAATCTTTTTCCATTCTAATATAGGATTTCATATTTATATGTCTACGAATTTTCACTTCATTATGTAAAAATGATTGTTTTTCAACCAGCAACAGTATTATCCCTGCCACGGCAGAGGGTAAACTCAATCCATAATTGCGTCTACTTGCAATTAGATGTAGGTTGACTAAAAAAAATTATTATTTCCAAAGTAAATTTTAGGATAACAATATAAATTATATTTTAAATATATTTTAGATAATTTATCATGAATTTCATTGGTTCTGTGCTAATTCCTTTTATATAATCATTACTCTTTTTGTACTTCTCCTCTTCTGATGTATCACTGTGATGATTTCATTGTAATACAATATTAGCACCATAAGCAAGAGTTGCAATATATTTAAAGCTTAATTTGTACGGGGTTGCAAACCATGAGATCTCTTTAGTACATCGAAAAAAGATCGACAACAACTATAAAACTATATAACATATGGTTAGAACAATCTACAAAAGGAAAACACTCTGTAATAGCACATTCATAAGTTGTTTCTTGAACATTAAATATTCCATCGTATACCTGCCATACCATGAGATCTGATCTTTTTCGTACATAAAAAAAAAAGATTGATGAATGTTATAAAACTATATATTAAATGGAATTTTAGAACAGTCTACAAAACTAGAACACTCTGTAATAGCACACTCATGAGCCGTTTCTTGAACATTAAATGTTCCATAGTATACATGGTTGTTGGCAGTAATAAGAGCAACTAAACTGAAAAGCAGGCCCATTTGTTCTATCCTATAATAGAAGTGTAATAGAAGTTGGTGAGAGCTCGATAGAAGTTGGTGAGAATTCCAAATTTTAGAAAGTGCCACTTAGTTATGTAGTTATAACAAACAATTTGATGTCATTTGTTCTATCCTATAATAGAAGTGTAATAGAAGTTGGTGAGAGCTCTAAATTTTAGAAAGTGCCACTTAGTTATGTAGTTATAGCAAACAATTTGATATTAGTTATTTTATTAGATGCACATTTCCTTGATCTCTTCCAAAACTTGTATATGATCTATTTGTGAAGTGCATTTGGATGAACAATGAAATGAATCTATTGAATTTGTAAGTTGTCTCTTGAATTTGTATGCCAATCATTCCTCTATTTTTTAAGTGCTTAAGAAAATAAAATCTACATCAATCTTGCCAAAATATAAGAACCGAGTCCAATGCAAGGTGTAAACAAGCCATTAATGATCAGTGAAAAATATCAATTTTATATAATTTTATTTATTTTTCCATTACTTCATTATTGTAATAAAATTTTAATAAATATTATGACATTTTAGTTAGTTGATTGGAAAACCACATTAATATGAAATATGATTAATTTTTTAGAATTTAAATTTTCATTAAAATATGATTTTAATTATTTTTAAATAAAATATTTGAACAATTCATCATACCATGTGATGTATTTGAACATATAAGTATTTATTATTAATATGTATATCTCTTTCTATTTTATTTAGCTATATTTAAACAAAGTCACAAAAAATTAATACAAGTTTGAAAAAAAATTAAACAATAATTTACAAAGTTAAAATATATATATATATGTCACACATCTATATGTTTTTATTATTTCTCATCTTAATTTAACTATATTTAAATTAAATAAGAGTAATTATTTTATAGCCCTTGTTTAAATGTAAAAATTGATACATACCTTTTAAAGTTCAATAATTAAACTAAACATCCATACAATTTTGTTAATAATTAAACTAAACAATTTTATTAATATTACATTTTCATAATATAATAAATAACAACTATAAAATATTTTATCTAATGTAGCCATTACATGTTCAAATAGTAGATGTGGATTGTTAATATATTGCTAGATCTTAATTAAGGAATCCCGCAAGCTTTTTGTACTTTCATTTCAATTGATAAACTACAAAGCCCCTTGGAAATCATTTTAAATCAGAGTGTATGTGAAGAATTCATTTCCACTAATTAATGAAAGAAGCACTAATCGATTTTCCGTATGCTCATCCACATTGTATCAAATCAGAGCATTTTTATAAAATTTGTCATATATTTACTTATATTAATGAATCAATATTCACATATGTTGTAAGAAAAAAAAAATTAACCAGTTCAAAATTTCAAACAAAATTTATAATTCTAATAACTGACGCGGTCGTGTAGGAGGCGTAACCCTGAACAACGTTTGTGTGGGGTTTGACATCGCACAAGGAGGAGTAAGAGGAAAGGGTATGTGGGGAAGGAGGAGTATATATGGAGGAAAGGTTACGTGGAGAAGAAAGAGTGTATGGGGAATGGGTGTGTGGAGAGGGAGAGAGAGAAAAAAAAAAAAAAAAAGTTAATATATATGAATTTTTTATTTTATTTTTGTAAGTTTAGTTGTTTTTTTTTTTTTTTTTTTTTTAATCAACCTGTTTAGATATATCACTTTTATTGGAGAAGGGAATTGACCTTGTGATAAGTGTTATAAGGGAATTGAATCTGTGATGAGTGCTATGCTATAATAACTAGCCTCATCACCGTTTAACCAAGACCCCATAGACAACACACATGAAATTATTTTAATTTATAAGAATTAGTTTGTTTTTATATCTAAATAATATATTTCCTAAGAGTTACAGTTCCTTTTTATTTACACTATCTTTTTTTTTTCTTATAGAGTTATGTTACATAGACTCCTAAGTAATGACTCATTTACCCACTCACCTAGATTAATACACCCACATATATTAAAACACCTTTAAATTAAATTTGTTTATGTACAATGAAATTATTTTAATTTACAAGAAAGGAAAAATGGATGGACTTTATAAAGTTAGATAAATGAGAAAAAAAAGTTAAAATGAATGTGTAAAAGTTTAAAATGAAATAGAAGTTAAGAAAATTAAAATGAAATAATATAACCTAAGGACAACTGACCATGACTATAGATGTCTCCCTCCTAGAGTAGTAGTTGTGTTAGGCTAATAGTTTCAGTGTCAGAGCACTGACCATGACTATAGATGTCTCCTTCCTAGAGTAGTAGTTGTGTTAGGCTAATAGTTTCAGTGTTAGAGCACTCACCGATGAAATTACCATTTAGAAAATTAGTCATTTTTTCATTTTAAAATTATTTGTCAAGCACACACAAATACAAAAATTAAATCACCCTCCACCACTAGAGGAATTATTTCACATCAAAGCTCACTTAGCAAATGGAAAATTAGAAACAATATTTTCAAAAGTTAGAAAAATGTTTTTTAAATTACAAAAAAATGGTGATATTCAACACTTTCCGTAAACTTTGAATAAAGTTGTAAAAACCTCAACAAAGTAATCCACACTCAACAAACTATTAATTGCCACGAATTGCTATAGTCCCTCCCAGCTACTAATAATAAGATAAATTCAAATTTTTTATTTGGATGAGTGTATTTCAATAATATTAATTTTTTAATAATATGTTTTTTTGTAAATCAAAAATTGACAAGAATTGAAAACTGAAAAGAAGTGGAGCAGAGGATTGCTCTTCTTAGTATTAAGAATCAGTTAAATAAGATTACATTGGGAACATCAACAATAAATGACTGTAGTGAAACTGGACTAAACTGGACTAACTGGAACTTAACCGGGACACTTGGATGGAAAGTTTCAACACCTAGCAGGTGGTTGGAATTATTTTCTCCAACATTCCTTGTTAATTACAACCACATAAAAATTTAATTAAGATACCTACTGGTCTATGTCTCAGCGAGGCTTACAATTTAAAAAATTGACTTCAACTAGAGTTAGTTTTCTTCTTCTCTTCTTCCATATATTATAGCCTATAAATTGTGTCAGTTTTTTCGCTTTGTTGTATCTTTCAAATCTTAGTTTCTTGATTTGCAAGTGAAGGTCTTATATTATTCTAGGTTGTCTAGGAATGTACTGGAATTCTTCAAGAAATGACTTGTATGTGGGTTGCTGCCACATATTGTCTTTTGTAGTGCACTTTTCGTCATCAATCTGTTGTAACATAAGATGAGAATAATATTTGATATCTTCAAAAATCCAATACCTGAAAATTTCATTGACGTGTTCATCAAGCATGTTGTATTCAACACATCATGCACGCTGTATTCAACCTTCATATCTACTGCTTTTGTGTAGACCTCATCTAGACATGGTGTTGTAAGCCATGTTTCAAGGAACTTTAACTCTTCTTCATAATCAGTCAGTTACCTGTGTTGAAGATGGCAACAAGAAACAGTGAAGGAGGCATCCTGAAACATCTTTCCTGATCCTAGTTGGAAAGTGATCACCTAAACTAGGTGGGGGCCACACAGGTGATTTTTGTCGCAAAGTCTATTTTTAGGCTATGTCTATTTTTAGACATATGGATCATGGTCTATGAGTTGCAGGATGCTATTTATGGATGATTGGTCAAGTTGGTAAAAATAGATGGACCTCTATTTTTAGACATTAGGCGAAGTCTATTTTTAGACTGCCAGTCTAAAAATAGATCAGTCGAATATTATTAGCTCTTAATAATATTTGGACTATAAACATTATCTTATCCTCTTGGAGCACTTCAATTCGAGCTACGGATGTGGCACATGTAGCTGACAGAAGGAATTACACTATTCCTAGGGTTTGGTTGAGTTATTGCATGGTTGAATTCAGTTAGAACTCATGTGGCAGAGTTTGGCGGAGTTGATGAGACAGTTGGTGGAGTTGTGTTCGGTTTAACTTAGTTGAACTAGTTGTATTTAGTCTAACTGATAAATACACTAGTGATGAGTGGTGTGAATTAATTATTAATTAATTCACTAATTATTAACTCATAAATCAACTAAAGAATACATCAGTTAACTGCAATGCATGGACAGTTCAGTGGAGACCGGTGTTAGAGGTGGGTGAAAGGGTGAGTGTGGCTATCAGTTGTGACTATACTTGTGCATGAGATTTGCACACACATTGATTGAGATTGCCAATGAGGATTGCGCAGTATAAGCCAGTGGGATTTGAACTTGGATCTAATTCATTCTCATCTTGGATTGCGCAGTAGAGGCAGGCAGACAGGTGGAAGAGATTTGAACCTGTGACTTGTTCAAATCTGAGCTAGTTTGTGTGTAACTATTGGAGATAGTACTGAGTACTTGTGAGGAGTATTGTGCTATGTATTTTTACATGTTCTCTATCATTATAATATACAGATAGTTGGGGGTTTTCAGCTGTAAGCTTTCCCCATTACATACTGTGTTATATGTGTGCTTGATTATGTTTTAATGTGCGCATGCGACTGCTTCTATTTCCGCAAATTGATGATCAATTGTAGAAGAGGTTATGTATTATGCATGAAGCTTAAATAGTGTGTAATCAGGATAATCTCGATGAATAATTCAGCTATTATTCAGATTTCTACAACCTGCACATTGGAAATCAATGGTAAGTGTAAAAGCATCTCCAAAACCACATTGGTTTAGTTCCTTCCGCTCTGCAATGAGAGTTTTCTCATGTTGCGCTTCCTTCTTTGTTTATGTTTTCTCTTTGCATACTACTTTCTTTGCATCTGCTTTCATCTTTGTTTTAGTTTCTGTCTTTATCTCTGTCTCTTCTTCACTAACCTGTGCTACTACAAATAGGTTGTCTTCCATTAACTCAAGTGGGCTTTAATCACTGAATAACATCGTGTCTATATGATGTTTATGTTGCATCATTTGCAACCAATCATCATTAGCCAAATTTTTTTTATCAAAGTTTACATCAGCAATATTAATCACTAGATTTACCATAGTAGTTTTACTCTCATCAGCAAGCTCAGTTGATGGATGCACCATATCATCATCAACAAGCTATGTTTTTGGACTCACCAAATCATCATCAGCAAGCTCTATTGCTGGAATCACCAAGTCATCATCAACAAGTTGTGTTGTTAGAATCATCAAGTCGTCATCAGCAGGTTGTGTTGTTAGATTCACCAAATCTTCATCAGCAAGCTCTATTGTTGGACTCATCAAATCATCATCAGCAAGCTCTGTTGCTGGTATCACCAAGTTGTCATCAACAAGTTGTGTTGGATTCGTCAATTTGTCATCAACAAGTTGAGTTGTTGGATTCACCAAAATTTTGTCCACTTGTGCTTGTGCACAGTGGGGTTCACGAGCATCTTCGTGCTCCTTCTTTGTTGCTTCTGCAATTTCTTCATAGACACCATCCACTTGTCGCTAAACACAGTGGGATTCAACAAAATTTTCATCTCGGTGTAGATCTACTACTATATTTCCACCTTCATCTTCAATTTCAATGCTCCCCTTGCAACAAAACACTTGTCAAGGGTATCTGAGGCCTCCTTGGTTGTCTTGGCATCTGAAATTAGGGGAAGAATTTTGTCATCCACGGATTCTTTTATGCATTTTAATGCAAAGGCATCATTTTTCCTCTTCACTTCCAGATCTAAAAAGATCTCAAACATCACTTGTTGTCGCTTTAGCCTTTTAGCTTCTCCCATTTGTTGAGTATTCGTTGACTGCAACTCAAAAATAAAATTGATTTTCATACATCTTTTGTGGTGGCTTCTCTCTTGCTCTTCCACAAACAAATACATTTGCAATTTCTCTACATCCACAACGCTTTTTGAAAATCTTTTATAAACTCTTCTTCAAAAAAATTAAAACCCAAAAATTTATATGAACATTTTTAAACAATAAAGAAAGTATGCCCTTTCCTCATATGCACTTCAAAGGAACATCATTTCATATCATAACCCTCTTCTTTTAAAGGAATTATACATGCACTTTTTGATTTACCATGCCAAATAAAATTAACTTCAAATAAAAAATACTTTGAAGCGTTTTTTTAAGAAAAGTTCTCAAAATAAACTTTGAAAAACAATACTCATGGTTTCTTTCTCCTTTGCAGATACTTTTCCTTCTCAAAATAAACTTTGAAAAACAATCCTCATGGTTTCTTTATGCCTTACGAATACTTTTCTTGCTCCAAAAATTAAAAAAACATGACCTTTTTACTTTTCAAACAGTTTGTGGTCCCAAACTGTTTCGTGCTAGATGTGGACTTCAAACTTCGTGCACCGAATTAGCTTCTTGCACTAGAATTTGACGCTTCTCTTAAATCTTCTCAGCTGCGTTAGTAATGCTAAACACTACTTCAGAACTTTTAGGTTGTGTTAATAACACATCTTCTGAACTGATGGGGTGCGTTATTCTAGATGCACTTTAATTTTTTTAAATCTTGGCCTTTTTCTCAAACTGGATTTCTCTCTGTCACTTTTAATCAGGAGGCATCTTCAAACTTTTTAAAACTTCTACTGCTCTCTCTCAAAGAGTCTTATGCAGGCTCGTCTCTTCTCTCTGCTGCTCCAACTTCGCTCACGTTGCTGCTCTCTCAAGGATTCTTATGCAAACTAATTCTGATACCATGACAAGCATTGAAAATTGAAAAAAAGTGGAGCAAAGGATTGATCTTCTTAGTATTATGATTCAGTTAAATAAAATTACATTGGGAACATCAACAATAAATGATTGTAGTGAAACTTGACTAAACTAGACTAGCTGAAACTTAACTAAGACACTTGGATGGATGGTTTCGACACCTAGCAAGTGGTTGGAATTATATTCTCCAACAAAAATGTCTATTAATTCAAAACAAGGTCACATAATTGAAGTATTTTCAATAATTTACCAGTAACTTCATTCCTACTATACTTGTTGGCCACGTGATAGAAACAAAATACATCCAACCAAAAAAACAAAAAACTCTTATTCTTCCTCCTAATTTCTCAAGTGGCCCAAACAATACCTAGACTCGAATAAGAACCCATTACTATGATCATCCTGCATTGTTTCCTAGAGCTTGGTCCATTGGAATGTTTAACCCATTACCATGATCATCCTGCATTGTTTCCTAGAGCTTGGTTCGTTGGACTCTTTAACCCATTACCACATCTTGCATTATTTCCTAGAGCTTAGTTTGTTGGACTATTTTCCCTTCTATGTGGTCCAACCATCTCATTCAACATTTTCCATTGGTTATGCCGAATATTGTTCATGAAAGAAATTATATGGTTCGGTCTCTAGTTAACTTCTCCACCAACATTATCACCTAATGAATATGGGCTTCTAGAGAGTCGAATGATGGAGGAAGTTCCACTCATTCAAGTGATGTACTACACTACTACTCCACTTCCTCACCTAAATCGGCATATTCCCCTCGCCCAACTTGTTTGCCTCAAGGCCCACTCCCCTCCTCGGGGGATATGGACTTCTAGAGAGTTGAATGATGGAGGAAGTTCCACTCGTCCAAGTGATGTACTGCACTACCACTCCACTTCCTCACCTAAGTGGGCATGTTCCCCTCACCCCACTTGTTGGCCTCAAGCCCCCACTCCCCTCCTCGGGTGATCCCTGTGACATTGAATGGAGGCGAACCCTACTGAACACCCTATACACTACTATAACTTTTTATCTGATGTATCTTTCAAACCTCCACAGTGACTCACAACTGCAACAAAGACCGAAGCTACCAAGATCGTAACAAATGACCCCTTCAAAAATCCCTCGCCAATGTCCAATATGGAGGCTTCGAGACCCTTCCTACCCTCCTTTTCCTCTGCCCACCAATCCAAGTGCCTTCTCCTCGACCCACCATACCGAGTGTCGTCTTCCTCAAGAGCCTCCCAACAACAACTTCTCTCAGGGAAGGCACTCATAATTCGCCCTCCCTCCAACTGGGTTCTGGAATTTAAAGGCCTGATGCATGGAAAGTGGCTCTGTTGCCCACCAAGAGCATAAATAGGTGGTAATTTCTTCTTCCCACTATGGTAAAAAAAATCCCATAGTGGTAATTACCCTTGCCCACCGGGAGCATAAACAGGTGGTAATTTGCTTCGTTGACCACCGAGAGCATAAATAGGACTAAGATGAAAGTAAAAAATTCCAACGGCTAAATCATATGGTAATAAAATATATCATTTGGTAATACTTATTTCTATTTGGATAGTTAATTTTTATTTTATTTTAATGTAACGTCTAAGAAACTATTAACTACTAAGATATTTAAATTAACAAAATTTAAATAAAAAAATTAATATTAAAAGGGCCTATTAACTACTAAGATATTTAAATTAACAAAATTTAAATGAAAAATTAATATTAAAAGGATTATATATATTAAGAAAAATAATGAATTGAAATAAAAAATAAAGTAAAAGACCAAAATAAATAAATTAAATAATAAAAAAATAAAATAAAGAATGATATTAAAGCAAAATAGAAGAAAATGTATAATACATATTTTTATGCTGTAAAGTCTTTTTCTATGAAAACAAATCTCCAAATGGCACTAGTACCATTGTGCACCATTGATTTTGATGTTAGACGATTGAAACAATTTCTACCTTTGGATTAAATACAAATATTAATAAGTTATAGAAATAATCGAATAGATGTTTGTTGGATTTTCAGTTGCCAGTCGGAACTTCGCGGAAGACCATTACATCCTGCCATGGAGCTTCACAACCAATGGAACCGCGTCTCCTCTACATCTGGCATGTCTCCGATGTTGTTCTCTTCTCACTGTACCTTTGAATTAAATACAAGTATTAATAAGTTATAGAAATAATCGAATAGATGTTTGTTGGATTTTCAGTTGTTAGTCGAAACTTTGCGAAAGACCATTGCATCCTAGCGTGGAGCATTACAACCAATGGAACCGCGTCTCCTCTGCGCCTGTCGCGTCTCCGTTGTTGTTCTCTTCTCGCTGACAGTTGTGGCATTCACAGAAGAGCGAAAAAAAGATTTCTGCATACAGTGACAAGTCTCAAATGTCTTCGGAGATACAGATAATAGAATAAATCATGGTCTGGTGTTTTACATATAAATGAGTTGTTGTTCTCTTCTCGTTGACAGTTGTGGCATTCGCAGAAGAGCGAAGAAAAGACTCAAATGTCTTAGGAGGTATAGATAATAGAATAAAGCACGACTTGGTGTTTTACATTTAACTGAATTCCATTGATCACAAAGGACTAGAAGGGTTTGAGGGTCACGGTAAAGCTCACCATTCAAAACAGGCAGGCCAAGGTCGTTGTGGTGCCAAGTGCGGCTGCCCTAGTCATAAAAGCGTTGAAGGAGCCCGAGAGCGATAGGAAGAAGACGAAGAATATCAAACACAGTGGAAATATATCCCTAGATGATTTCATTGAGATTGCTAGCATGGCAAAAGGTCGATGGCGAAGGAATTGGCTGGGTTGGTGAAGGAGATTCTGGGCACATGCCTCTCCGTCGATTGCACGGTGGATGGAAAGGATTCCAAGGATGTCCAGGCCGAGATCAATGAAGGAGAGGTCAAGATCCCTGAAGAATGAAGGAATAATTCACATTTGGTAAGTGAAATGATAGCCTTTTGTTATTTTTATTGTTTCATATTTGTTCGTTTTTTTAGGGTTTTAAGGTTTAAGGAAGTTGAAAACTGGAAGAAGGTGGCATGTGAATTTGATTTCACAACCTTGGGGGATTTTGAGACATTTAGGGGCCTGAAATTTTCAGGCCCTGGGGATTTTGAGGCATTTTCCACTTCTTTGAAAACTTTGGGTAGTTAGATAATATATGTACGTGCCAATCCACCAGATGGATGGAAGAATTTGTTGGAAGATAAATTATCGGTGACATTATAATTATTTTTTTCTTATTGTACTATTGCATTATATGGATTAAAGCGTGTTGATAATTTAGCAGAAGTAAAGTTTGATTGATGAGCAAAGATGACTATGAAATGAAGGTTTTTGATATGGCTTTGGAAGTTAAAATGCTCTGTTTTTCACATTGTAGTTCACTTGAAGTATTATTTGTTACACAGAAAATAGTTGCAAGTGTGTAGAACTCCTATTTTTATCGTACAAAATGAGATTTTGATTATACTTATATGTGTGAGCAATACTCTCAATGATACTAGCCATGGCATTATTCTTTTCTATAAATGAAAAAGGGAAACAAATCCAGAAAGTTACTAAATATTGTAATGTTTGTGTCGAGGTTTGCCACTCGTAGATTACCATCCCCATTCATAGGTCGTCTTCTCTTAGAAAAAGAAATAACAACAAAATTAGTCGCGAATTCTGATCAAGCATCTTGGATTTCCTAGTTCTGTTTTGAGTGTGATGCAATCGTTTTGCATGCTTTATGAAATTTGCTGGTTGGTCGAGTCTTCGAAAGGCTTTGCCTACAAACTGCATTTCACTAACAAAAGTACATTCATATCTTGATTGTCCTTGATACTCAAATTCCAAAATTTCTTAATGTTTAACCAGAACATTAATAAGTTATTGCATTGCTCAACTTTTTTTTGTACATTATGAGTGATGCATCCTTTTTTTTTTAAATGCATTACGAAAGTTACCGGTTGGTAGTCTTTAAAAAGTTTGACTTTTATAGAAGTAAATACAATTTTTGTTTGTCCATAATACTCCTAAGTTCCAAAAAATCATATTTGAGAATATACTAATCACGCACATCTGTATTATATAGCCCATAAAACAGTGTCCTAATTTATGGATATATTAGACATGGTCAATGGAAATGCCTTAGTAGGTGCTATTTTGGAGCTTTCGTTGTACAATTTCTTATGTCACAAGGTGCTTTAGGAATTAGATTACAGAAATTATATCGTCATTAGCTTTCTCTGTGTAATGTTATGGAAGGAATACTGAATTTTCCCAGTTGCAATTGATCATTACTTGTTATTGGGTTGATATTCACTTCAAAGGTGAGTTCACTTCTTCCAAGTACACAATATACATTGTAAAACCTGAGTCGATGACCACATGATTTTTAATGGAGACTTAACTTTTCCAAGGAAAATACAGATAGTGAATTCCGTTACATTTTGGTATATTTACTTATTATTATTATTATTATTTTAATGAAACGGTTATCATTTTACATTAAAAGGGAGTTGGAAACAAGGCCAGAACCCTTCACAGTTTTCAATATTTTTCACAGGCTTCACTGTTCAAGTACATCCACATGGGTTTTTTCTTGCCTTTGTGGGTTGTCCTGACTCCTAGCTACAATTCTAAACAGAAATCTACCATAGAATTTACAAAATACTACTAAATAGTAAATACAAAACATGCTTGCAACATATTTTTCAGAGTTAGATATTTAATATGATCCAGATGGCCTAACTTTTGTTGATGTGCCCAAATTTTCATATGTTGTGTTGTGCATGATTGCTCCTTGCTTAGCTAGTCCTCAGACCTTGACTAAGTTGTCCTTTGCTAGATTCCAAGTCATTCTGCTTGATGTTAGGGTCACTGTTGGTGGATGCCCCCATTCCATTCATTCTGAGCTTCATAATTGCAATCATATTTTCTTAATTTATTACATACTCAGTTTGTTTCCATTGTCAGCAACATTTTTATTTACATGCAAGCTTTATCACTTAAGTCAGGAAAATCATTTTTTTAAATAAAATAATTCATAATTATAAGTTAAATATTCAATTAAATCACATAACATATTTGTTCCTCTATCCTACTCATTTCCTCTGTACTACTCTTTCCTATGTTACTACTTCACAACATTTCCTTTGCAACATATAGTGCAATTGCTAGTTATAAAACTAAGAATTAAAAGGAATTTATATATATGTATAAAGAAGTTATTTTAAAATGCCCATGAGGTTAAAGATAGCATATGGGACAGATTGCTTCTTTAAATGGCTCTTGTATTCTGCCATTTTCCTGTGAAGTTTCACATTAAACTCTCCTAGCTTCTAGACAAAGCCCTTACTAAATAGAATATCCCAAGAACTAGCTGCCAAAATATCTGCATAACTTTCCCTGTTATCTTTGAAGGCCTTATATTCTAAAGAAAATTTTAATATTTCCACTTTTCCTAAAGAGAAAAAAATACACTCTTTCCTCCCGCACTTCTTTTGGCTTTTTCCAGCGTCATGTTTCACGACGAAGTTGATGCGAATCAGTCCTTAATTGAGCGATAAGAATTTTGGATCTCCAATAAATGTTGGCCCCTATGTACATTTTTTTGTTGATGATTATGAGAGGGATTTAAATCTTCAATATAAATTACATTGGGTTTATAATATAAATTCCTTGGGTTTATTGATTTAAGGGTTCATATTCGTAGGGTATAATACTATTGACAGGGTTTATAATATTAATCATATGGTTTAATAAATCCCTCAGGATTTTATTCCATTGGGTTTATAATATAAATTCTTTAGGTTTATTAATCCTTTGTGTTTATAATATTAATAATCACTTATATTTATAATATTAATCCCAAGGGTATTTCATATTAATTTCTTAGGTTCTCAATATTAATCTCTCGGTTTTTAATATTAATATCTTGGGTTTATTAATCCTTTAGGTTTGTAATAATCGTGGTCAGCCTTGGTCCAACATGGCATTTGTGGTAAAGATTGTCTTAATATGAAAATCAAGTATGGTCAACCATGATTGTTTTAGGGTTTATAATTTTTATCTTAGGATTTATGACTCAGGTTTACAATATTAATCCCTTGGATTTAATATTATTCCCTTCCGTTTGTAATATTAATCCTTTGGATTTATAATATCAACCACTTAGATTTATTGGTTTCATATTCCAAAAATATAATATTATTGATAGGATTTATAATATTAATCATATGATTTAATTACATATATTTATTAACATTAACCTTTAATTATTAATGTGTTTAATATGTTTATCAATCTTAATAAGACATTGGGTATATATTATTAATTTTTTGAGTTTATAATATTAAAATTTTTTTGATTTATTAATATGAATATTAATTTTTATATTAACAATTAATAGTAAATATTACATTTTATTTTTAATATTAACTTTTATCCACTTTTATATTTAATAATTTAACAATATTTCAAATTTAATATGATTAGCTATTTTTAATATAAATTAATAATTAATATTATTTTTATTATAATAGTTATTTTTTAAAATTGTTATGATGTTATTATCATATATGTATTATTAATGTCTATCAACATTTTTCAACTATATATATAAAATTTAAATAACCGTCTTTCAATCTCCTCAAGGAAGAATGAGTCCCGTACTTTACAGATTGACAATAGTAATAATTTGTTTTAAACGAAAAATCAAAATAGAAGATTCAAAAAACGTCATAATATTAAAAGTAGAATAACGAGAAACCCCAAAATGAAACTTTGAAGGGTTAAGATTGCAAGGAAAGCAAATTACAAAATGATAAACCAATACTATGGTCCCGGCGGGGCTCGAACCCGCGACCTTCGGCTTTGTCTTCCTTGTGCCATAAGACCAACGCTCTAACCAACTGAGCTACGGGACCAGATGAAGAAACTGATAAAACATAATATTTCCCATGTTAAAACATTGAATCAGACAATTTGTAAACACTCTTTAGCATTGCTTATCTGCGTTCTGCAATGTTGTCACTTAGAAGTTAGTTACACATTGAAAACTGCACTGTATTTGCGGCCACTAATTAATTACATAAAATTAAATGTTATACGTCACGGATATGGATGTCTCAATGTATCATTGGTTGAGTTAAAGAGTGCTAGTGTTAATGCCAATGTAGTGGATGCAAGTTGTGTTTGGTGTAATTGCCTTTGCTCTTGGGAATCTGGGATTTAGGATTTAGTGGTGTGTAGATAATTTTTGTGAGCTCGTTATAATGAATCGTGATTTTTATTATTTCTTTTGGGTGAACTCATTATAATGATTCTAGTTAAACGTGACTTTCATATGGAGTTCAAGTTTCTTGCTTTTGGTTGAAAGCGATGTTTTAATGCGTTTTGGTTTGAACGTGGCGTTTTAATGTGTTTTGGTTTAGATAGGATATTGTTTCTTTGTGTTGCGGTTACAATATGTGTTTTGGTTTCACTGCGTTATGCATGGTATATGTAATTTGAGTTTTTTTGTGGTGGTTTTAGTTGAAGGTGTTATTTTAGTGTGTTTTGGTTTAACAAGTTGTTGTTTCTTTGCATTGGTGTTGGTTTCACTATCTTACACACAACATATTGATGAAGGTGGGTGGCATTTCAATATGTTGTGGTTTCAATGCGGTAGAAAATCACTATGTAAGGTCAATACATGCTTTGGTTCCACTAACTTGTGTAGAAGGTATGGTTGAAGGTGGAGCTTTCTAGAGTTATGTTTTCAATGCAATATGGTGTCATCATGTTTCATCTATAGCCCATATGTCATTATCATTGTTTTATTGCCAAGTGTGCATGGCATGTCATTATTGTGAATGTCGCTATGTTGCCTTGTGTGTGAAGCACTGTAGGTGTTAATACCAATATAGTGGATGCAACATGGTGTAATTGTAAGTCATGTCTACTATAATTACATATAGCAAAGAGCAACACTTAGTTAAGTCATGTCTAATTGATTATTTTTCTTTGTGGTGTTTTTTATTGAAGGCTTTGGTTAAGTCTATTTCAGTGTGTGTGGTGGTTTCATTGCATTGCATTAATTAGCTAGTTGGCTACCCTTTGGTATTCTTTGCCAAGGTAGTGTCTTTTGTTGACAATAGTCATTAAAATTGGGTCACAAAGTGAGTTATTCTTGATTATACTTGTTGCAACAAAGAAGCAACATGTTCCTTCTTATTTATATAAGTTGCAAATAGAGGTAGTATCGTTTCATTGATTCTAGAGGGTTGTTGATTAGGAGCTAAATTTTTTCTCAAAAATCAAATTTCTCAAAAAGACGCGAAACCTGAATGACCACCTAGTGTTCGTCGTTCTGAGCGCAACTCGTTTCGCGCAAAATGGACTTTGCATGGCTTAAGAAACATGTTTTGTTCGTTTTCCTAAATAGGCAAATTTGGCAAAAAAAATTGCAGACAGGGAGCCCAGTCAACAATCCATACTGCTGACGTGGCATGCTGACTGAGCAAGTTAACAGGTTGGTCAACCATGTTCTTCGACAAATGTATGACTACCAAGTGGTAGGTGTTGATTGGTGCATTTTGGTGCGAGTTGGCAATGTGTTATTGGTTGTGCTGAGGCAAATGAGGAGGAGGCATGTGGCTCAGCATGGGGTTGCCACATGTCCCCCTCATGGCATTATACAATTTTGGTGAAGGAACGGAGGGACCGGGCAAGGGTCAAGCCCGAGACCTTCGCCAAGTTAACGCGTGCCTCTACCAACTCTCTTGTGCATTAGTTCTTAACCATATATCGTCTCCACATCTATTTAAAGTTTGAATAATGTTTCAATGGGGGGAGAGGGGGCCAGCCCCTAAGTCATGCGACTAACACCCAAGACCACCGGCAGAGCAGGAGGGCGCTTATCCCTTAAGCGCGTTTATTAAACCATAATCCCAGATTAATTAACATTAAAGTAGTCTATTAACGGAGCGCCATTACTGCCTTAATCTCGGCTTAATTAACAATAAGTGAGGTTAATTAACACTAATCCGGTTTAATTGGCGGCTCCGACAAATCCGGCTTATCTGTCTAAATTTAGCGCCAATTAGCCCAATTTGGGGCCAGTTAGCTAATTCTGGGGAGGAAATAGTGGGAAAACTAGGAGGGGTCATAACCCCTAGAATTTTCGACCAAATTGTATGCAAAAAGAGGCTAAGGTACCATTTTTGAGTATTCTAGAATCAATGGAATAGGTCTCAGGATCCATAGAGCACTCTAGATAGGATTTTTTGTAGGTTGAAGCCAAAGGGTGCCATGGTCAACCATAGTGTTGAAACAGTTTATGGAGAAGTTTGATGTTGAAGATGGCCTTACAGGGGTTGTCAATCTCCATGTTCTTTCTGAAAAAACAAATTCATCAGTGTTGTAACTTCTCATACTTCTTTCCTCTTTATGTCATTGAAGGAGATATTGGTTCATGTACTACACGGTGTTATGTGGTGCAATTGTAGCTCTTGAAGTTGGAGTTAAGGATCTTGATGTAAGATGCCTAATGTTGTTGATTGTTTACATTCTTGACTGACGATTAGCATGCTTATGGGATGATGTATTTGCATAATTATGTTTATTTGTAGGAGAAACTTAGCATTCCCTTGTTCAACATTTGATGTACTCCTTGTTTCATTCATTGAGCTTAATGAGAAGAGATCAAGCTATTGGAGTTGATCCAAGGAGATGTCGCCCAAGAGGGGTGAAATCCTTAAATAATTTCTGGTGTATGACTGATGATTACATACTTCCATTATGTGTTTGATTCATGTAAAATAATTCATGAACATAAACTAACAAAAGCACAAAAATTCACCCGTTTATACTTGCTATTTGAAGAACAAACCTTAGTCATAAATCTTTATTTTCTGAATATGATCTTAGCATAACATTACTAATATTCCCATTCAAATCAGTTTTTTTCCTAAACTTATATTGCAATGATAGTTTCCAAGGTTGAAGGTTTTCATGGCTCATCTACTTCCCTCTTCCAATGTTTTTAAAAAATTTACTCCTACATGCATTTTCTTCTGGCGAGATCATTTGCCTAGTTAGGGCTATTAGATATTTATCCTAGTAGGAACCTAATCACTACATTTTCTTATTGTTTTGGATTATTAATGCTAGGTTGATAAAATTTTTGGATGATTTACTTCAAGCTTAGCCCTTTTCATTTGATAATTTTCCTACACACCTAGACCAAAGACATACTTTGATCAAACCTCGTTCACCACCTTTTTCATTATTAATATGGGTTTTTGCTATGGAGCATTTTTAAATTGTGAATTTTCTCATTGTAGTTGTTTCGAGTTACTTATCCTTGGTTCCAAACTCCATAAATTCTATAAATTATATATTATCATGACTCTTGAATCTCAACAATATCTTGTGTTGCTATTCTCACTATAATTATTGCATTGCTAGATGAAAAATGAAGAAGTAGGTTCTTGTTTTGAAATTTAGCTTAAATCACCATCATCTTTTTTCTTTTCTTTTTTTCTTTTGTAACCAGAGGAATCAACATCTGGGTTTGGCTTGTACTCACGTGACATGGATCGATTTACCATTATATCTATGTGGCCTGCAACCTATCCTCCTCTTTGTAAACTAGGTTACTTCTGGGAGATTTGAACCTTGGATCTCTTCGTTTACACAATACTTCATATCACAATGATCACCAACTAAGTTGCACCTCGGGGACTCCATCGTCTCAATAATGAATTCCCTTATTATATTAAAAATATATATCTTGAACCTAAAAAATATTTCATATTAGCCCTCATAAGCTAGTTTCACAATATCTTATCAATCTAGGAATTAATTTATTTCTAATTCGTACTTTGAAAACAAAACATTCTTATTGATCATTTTAATTGAGTAACATTGAGCAAGTGAAGACAAAATTAAGGGTAGTCAAGGTTTCAACTACTGAGGAAAGGGAGTATTTGAGCTAATATTGTGGTCACTCTCATGTTCACAAAATTCACAATTATAGTAGATTGAAAGTAAGAAAGAAATAACCATGGAATACTTCGTAAAATATTGCACTGAGTAATAGGAAAAATTCTCGATTACAATGAACTTGGAGCCAAAGTTTAATATATAGATAAAACCCCCTGAAGGATGATAAATATGGCATGGTAATATTGAAATAGAAGGATGAACTCGATAATTCAAAGACCAAAATGTTGAGCATTTTACAAGGATTATATCCCATTATGTTTTTTTTTTTAAAATGGGTCTAAATATGAATCTGGAACAAAGAAAAAAATTAAGATACACATTAGTTTGTTATGGTGCTTAATCCTTAAAAATGATAAGAAACCAATAATTGCATTCCTCTTCAAGGGAAACCTCCCTTTACAATAACTTCAATGAATAAGGTAATATTTGATGTTCCTAAGACTAGGTCTCCTTGGTATATATATATAGGAGACAAAGGGTACAATTATAATAAAATGGGACCATGAGGGGTTTTATCCTACATAATACTATAACAATAGAAATGCAATCACTCAATATCTAGGGTTTAATAAGGGGTTTTGGGGTTAACATGGGGCTTATATAGGGCTTAACATGCCCCTGACCTTCAAATAATTGTTGTCCTCACCACTTGAATATCTATGGATGTTTATGCATGAATAACACATCTTCCCATGTTGTTTCTTACACTGGTATTTTCTTCCATTTGATGAGGTACTCAGTAATTGCTCTATTTTTTAGCTACTTAGTCCTTGTTTCCAAAATTATTTATGGTTCTAGTATTATTTTCCCTTCTTCACTAATCTCTAGTAGAATAGTTTGTATTGATATCTTTAAGCATGAAACATGGAAGACTAGATGTACATGTGAATATGGAGGCAGCTCCAATTTCTAATACATAGTTCCAAATCTTTGGACCACCTTATAGAGGCCACAATAACTTGGAGCTAATTTATTTTCCTTCTTTTTTGCTTGAGGGATATCTGTTGATATGGTTGTATCTTAGAAATACCCAATCCCCCCCTTCAACTTCCCTTTCATTGTGATGTTGATCAACTTGTTTCATCCTAATTTGTAACATAAGCAAGTTCCCCTTCAATAGTTTAAGAACCTCTTTTGGTGTTATATGTGGTCCTTTCAAGGGTCATGTGATGCATGGAGGATGATATCAATGGTAACCTTTATTATGAAGTATGGAAGGATGTGTTGTACACCAATCTGCCAAGGGAAACCATTTGACTCATTGTGTTTTTTTATTAAATGCAAAGCAATGTAGATATCCTTCTAAACATTTATTCACTTAGTTTTCCCAATATATTAAGGATGGTAAGATTAATTGCGAGAAAATTGAGTACTTTGGATCTTTGTCACTTACATTAATCTTTGGTAATCCATGTAGCCTGTGCACTATTTTCATGAACGCTTCTACCACAATACTTACATTAAATGGATAATAAAAAGAGAAAAAGTGGGTATAGTTTGTCATTCGATATACACCTACCATAATGAAACTATTTCCTTTAGATTTGGGTAAACTTGTAATATAATCCATTGGAATTTCTTCTCAACATTAGTTTGGTATGGCTAATGGTTGAAGGAGCCTTAGGATCTTGATAGTCTCTTTTTTGTTTTGTTAGAACAACATACATTCCCCCACGAATTTTTGCACATATACTCTAATAACTTCCCAAAAAATATTTCTTTTTCCTATGGTATGTCTTCAAGAAACTTGAATGTCTTCCTATAGGAGAAGTGTGTAACTCCAATAGGAAATTCTGTTTGAATTGAGAATTTTCACATAAGTGGTCTTGATACCATAGTGAATAATTTTTCCATGTATATTTTTCTACTGCATCGAGGTCCTCCTATAGCTATTGAATGAGATTGAATATCTGTTCATCTTGTTGCCATTCCATCCATGCTTCTTCCAACTAGTCAGATTATGGAAGGGAAATAACACATAGGAAACCATTTACATCTTCCTCTTTCCTCGAGAGTGAATCTACCACAATATTTTGTTTTCCTTTTTGTATATAATTTCAAAGTCATAAACCAACATCTTTGTGACCCACTTTTTTTTCTCTTCTGAAGATAGTCTTTTCTCCAAGAAGTACTTTAGACTATCATTATTTTTTTTACTTTGAAGTGTCTTCCTATTAGGTATGGACGCAATTTATTAACATGTAGTATGGACAACATTTATTTTTCATAGATGGGTATCAGTAAGTTCTTTCCTTTAAGTTCGCTACTTTCAAATGAAAGTGGTCTTCCTTCTTGCATCCAAATTTCCCCAATGCCATGGTGTGAGGCATCACACTACAAAATACATATTTTTTGAATTCAGGTGTCGCCAATATGGGAGTTGTACACATATCCGTATTCAAATTCTTTCAATTCTACAGTGTCTTTAACCTTCTCACTTGAGATCTTTGTCTCTTGCAACATTACAATTTTAGGATGTTCATTATTAATCTAATTATGAAGATGATGCTGCTTACCTATGTTATTGAGGTCATGGATGTTCCATGTTATGATCTTCATTAACTGGAGTTTCTCAAGGAGGGAAAGAACTCTGAAAGTGTGATCACCTACCTAGTGTTTACAAGATGTTCTCCCACCATTTAGATTGATTCTCTTGGAAAATCAAGAGAATTTTAGATTATAGATGATAATTACTTGTGATATGTATTGGAATTTTATCACTTTATTTGTTCTTGTTCATGAATAAATTACCAAAACAATGTAGATCACAACAAAACAAAGTACACAAGATATAGGCTCCAAGCCAGGGCAAAAATCCTACAAGGAGCAAACCTAGAAAAAATGCTTCTCTTCTTATATAATATGTTCATAATGATAATTCCAAGATCCTCCTAAGAACCAATCCATGCCAATAATAAGATCTCTTTCTAATGAACTTTCTCTTCCAAGATGTGTGAGAGTCACCCTACCTACAATCTAGAATTTTGGTTGTACAACCTAGTATTGCAACTTCACACTACAATTTTGTCCTACAATTTTGGTCGTTGCAACTCGCACTGAAACCCTAGGATACCTCACACGTGTGGAAAAAAAAGATAGTTTCCCAAGAGACCTTTCTTCTTCAAATTCTTCCTCTTTCTCCTTGTCTTCTTCACTCTTTTTCCTTCGATATTGCAGATTGCAATTGCTTAAGTGTGTGTCTTAAATGAGTTCAAGTCCCTCTTATTTATATCTTTCTTGAGGGGTCGAATAGCCCTCCCTTAGGTTGACTTCTCCTTGACTGGGGCGACTTGGAATTTGAGGAATAAATTGCTTTTCTTGACTCAAAATAAATATTTTATTATGATACAAAGAGTCCAAATGGGACTATAGTACATGACATAATTTCTTATTTGAACTAGAAATACCTATAAACATGAAAAACATGATTTTGACCAAAACTTGAGCATGAAACCCATGCTTTACATAAAACAAATTTTATTTTCTTTCTTTTTATTTCTTTTTCTTTCTTTATAGAATGTATACAATGTCATGTTTACAAATAGGTCATTATCAAGACTGAACCTAGTTATAATTTCTAACACCCCCTCTTATGTAGGGGGGTATTCATAATCCCATCATAATGTAGAAGGAATCTCAATATTGAATCATTCTCATAAGAATAGTCATATTGATAAGCCATATTTTAAGCATCTATATCATAACCAACATTGTCATTGAAGGCCTTAAATAGACATTATGCTACCACATTACCTCTAAGGCACATACCCCATTCATATGTTCACTGGGTATGTCCTTTCAAGATTATTCTTATTTTGGATTCCCAATACTGAATCCTCAAAAAGTATTGGTCCTCTTTGACTACTCTTATATTGGATATCGTACCTCATCCTCGAAGGGTATTGGTCTACAACTTATGTCCTGGATTTTAAAATCCATAAGAAGTTCCAATATCAGATTCTTTTCCAATCCTTCACACTCCATTCTTTCCTTATTGCCTTCACTAAGACTTACAGTTGTTAGTCCTGGTCTAGTGCATGACACATAAAGATAGGAACTATCCAACATCGCTCCCTCTCAATTAGGGAAGCCTTTTCTACCAAACCAAGCTTGTCTCTAAAGTACTCAAGCTTATTTTTTGGTAATTACTTAGTTAAAATATCTTCTAGTTGTTCATATGTGGGTATATAATGCATCTCTACGACCCCATCTCATACTAGGATTTTGATATAGTGGCACTTATAATTTATATTCTTCATCCTAGCATGAAACACTTAGTATTCTATCAACCTTATGCAACTTTGATTGTCACAATGTATGCATGGAGGGCTAACATATATTTTAAATAAATATAATAATAACTTCCTGAGCCAAACATCTTCCTGAAAAACTTCACTAGAACCAACATACTCAACTTCAGAACTACTCAAAGCAACTATATCCTACTTTCTGCTCATCATGAGACCATGAAATATCCTAAGCTGAACCATCTACCTA
Organism: Pinus albicaulis; assembly: GCA_034641835.2. Lineage (NCBI taxonomy): Eukaryota > Viridiplantae > Streptophyta > Pinopsida > Pinales > Pinaceae > Pinus > Pinus albicaulis. Next base: position 1,029,284,718 of record CM076570.1, read on the forward strand.
TTGTACTTCTTCCATCTATCTCATGACCACTCCAATCAGAATCTGTATATCCCAAGAGTTGGATCTCATCACCATTGTACCAGAGGCACTGACGTATGGTTCCACACAAATATCTTAGGATATGTTTGGTTGTTATCTAATGGTCATGTTTTGGCTGTATTTTAAATTGACTGAGGACATTTACTACAAAACAAATGTCAAGTATTGTATTTATTAGATACATCAAGGACCCAATCAATTGTCTGTAGCAAGTCAGATCCACCGGACTAGAATCTAAACTCGTCAACTTCTTCAAATTGGTAATCATAGGAGTCTTCATAGGATTATTCTCCATTATGCCAAATTTTTGTAGAATATTGATCACATATTTCCATTCACCAAGATATATTTTACCTGAATTTTTCCAAAATTCTAGTCCCAATTAGTAATGCATAATCCCAAGATCCTTCATACCAAACTCGGTTGTTAACTACTTTTTTCATCCCTGAATTCGATGTTCTACACCTATAACAAGTAGATCATCCACATACAATAGTATGATGACTAGTTCACCTTGGATTACCTTGATGTAGAGATTAGGATCTGCATTTTCGAATACCTCATTTTTTTTCTTGAGGAGGTATAACCAAAATTTTCCTTGAGAAATCATCAATAAAATTCACATAGTATTGATGTCCACCAAGAGATATTACTGCCATAGGACCACATAAATCTAAGTGTATGAGATATAAAAATTCCTTACATCTGGTATCACTTATTGCAAATAGCTGCTTTACATTCTTTCCTAGAGCACAACCCTTACATGTCCCTTCATGTTCTTCCTTCAATTTTGGGACACCATTGACCATTTGATTTAGAGATGGAAAATTCGTATAATAAAGGTGGCCATACCTTCTTTTCCATAGTTTAGAAGGGTTCACACCAAATTGAACTAGTGATTCAGGGGGATATTGGTGGCCGCCCTCCTATTCCACCTAGACTTCCCATCGGCTTCATCATTTTCCTTGTTTATAGTAGCATTTACGACTTTTAGAATTTTTTCAGGTCTTGAACTTCCAGAGCATTTTTGAACCCCTAAATGGTGTTTTCTTGAGGTTCAAAATGGTATGGGTTTGTGTAAAATGTTGTAGTAATTAGAGATATTTTTCCAACGAGGTATCGTACGTGCCAAACGAAGATAATATGACCAAGTTACGACCTCGGGAAGTTGGCTACCCAACTAACCCCAACGGGGCCCACAAACCCTTGGAGTTCCATCTCTTAGGGTTTGGATTTTGGTTGTTTAGGGTTTTCCCTTGTTTTTCAATAATAAAAATGCCCTTGCGCCTCATTGTAACATAGTTCATATGCATGTAGCTGCCACATCTCTTATCAGAGATATGTTACCATCGCCTGAGCTAGTTTATTTCCATTTTGTATGTAAGCATATTTCAATTCTTTGATATTGATGAAATGAAGTTTTATTTCAGTTTCATCTATGTGTTTATGATTATATATTTCTTCTATTACGTTCGGATCAACTAGGGTTTAATCAAGAGGTGTAAATAGTCTATACAATGTCCCCTCACGAATCCCAATTACCTTGGAATATATAAAATGTTGTTGAGGTGAGTACTTCCACCAGACTCTATCTCTAATGAAGTAGATCCAATCCATTTTACTGGATGGCTATTCTTGTCTCCAAGTTTTATAGAGTGAGACGAGGTTCCTTTTGACAAAGTTTGGAGTTGATTGCATTCACCTATCATATGTCTGGAAGCACCATTGTCAATGACCCAAACATTCTTGTCCTTAAAAGTGTCAGATAAATTAGAGAACAAACTGCCATCCATTACCGTTAATTTGTTAGCTTGGAGATTATATTCAATGTACAATACTTGATGGATGTAGTGAGATTCCCAAGAAACTTGAAACCCTTCTTCATAACCCTTTCCATAGTGCCAACTAGGACATGATCTTCAATGTCCTTCTTGCAGCTTAACTCTGATACCATGTTGGAAAATCAAGAGACCTGGAGATCATAGATGATTTTAATTATCTTGATAATTACTGTGGTATGTGTTGGAATTTTATTACTTAATTAGTTCTTGTTCATCAAGAAATTACCAAAACAATGTAGATCACAACAACAAAAAAGTACACAAGATATAGGATCCAAGCCAGGGAAAAACTCCTCCAAGGGTGAAACCTAGAAAAAATCCTTCTCTTCTTATATAATCTATTCACAATGATACTTCCAAGTTCCAAATACCAAAGCCAAGATCCTCCAAAGCACCAATCCAACCCAAAAATAATATTTTTTCCAATGAACCTTCTCTTCCAAGATCTACGAGAGTCACCCAACTTACAATCCATAATTTTTGCCTTGCAACTTGGTACCGCAACATCGCACTGCAATATCATCTTGCAATTTTAGCCCCTGAAACTCGCATTGAAACCCTAGGGGACCTCACACATGTGGAAAGAAAATATAGATTCCCAAGAGACCTTTCTTCTTCGACTTCTTCCTCTTTCTACTTGTCTTGTCTTTTTCACTCTTCTTTTTCCTCCACTATTGCAGATCAAATTTGTTTGAGTGTGTGTCTCAAATGAGAAAAATACCCTCTTATTTATAGCCATCTTGAAGGGTCGAATAGCCCTCCCTTAGGCAAAATTTTCCTTGACTGATTTGACTTAGTATTGGAGGAATAAATGGTTTTTCTTCACTCAAAATAAATATTTTCTTGTTATACAAAGAGTCCAAATGGGACTATAATACATGACATAATTTCTTATGTGACCTAGAAATACTTATAAGCATGAAGAACATGCTTTTGACCAAAACTTGAGCATGAACCCATGTTTTACATAAAACAAAATTTTATTTTCTTTGTTTTTGTTTCTTTATACAAACTATACAATGTCATGTTTACAAATAGGTCATTATGAAGACTTAGTTAAAATTTCCAATAGATTCCTTGATGGATCCCTGCCCTCTTTTCCTATTTCCTTTTATCACTATATCTTTTTCAAAGCCATTCTACTCTTGAGTTACCAATTCCATCTAAACCTCTCCATATTCCCCACTTCCTAGTCTGCCTTGGCTTTGTAATTTTTTATAGAGCTCTTGAATTTGTTTCTTTTGTTGGTTCAAGATGAACCTTGAATCCAAATGTTACCATTCCACTAGAATTATAGTCAAAAAAATTTCCTCATTACTGATATTTCCCCGAGTCTCCTTGGTTTCCATTTTCTTTGTTTTACCAATTGGTATTTCCTCTTAATCTAGGGTTTTGGTAGGATCATCTTGGACCTTTCTCTTAGGTGTAACTTTCATTTGGATTGTATATGTAACACCCTCTTCCCATGTCTACCCAAGTAACTGGACAACTGGGGTAAACATGTGACAAGGGGCTACTAATATGAGATTCAAACTCCTAGATGACCTTAAGGAAGTGGAATCGATGGAAACACCAAAAACACACCTTACATTGCATCATTGACATCCCCAGGAGGTAACCCAACCTTCCAGGGCCTTGTTCCCTTAGGGGAACTGATTTTTATCCCCTTTGTGGTTGAGCCATAGAAATATAAAGGTAAGGGAGTGTCTCTAGACCCTAGAGCCATGGGCTGGCCTTGTTAAGGTAGTGGCTCAGGCCCAAACATCAAATTTTCTGCCCGTAGCTCCGAGATTTGTGCCACTTTTTCAGTCCTCGAGTGTAGGTCATTACCCATAACATCATGTAACTTTAGTATAGGGTAATTAAAATTAAAAAAAAAAACATATGGAAGTAATCACATCAACCGGAACTCATCTGGCCCCACCCAACCATGACAAGAATTTCATCAAACATGTCACAAACATAGCATCTACAGGGATAAACAACAGATTTAAACAAAGGGGTCTCTTTCTTATATGAGGATGGCTAAGAAGCATTGCTCCCCTACACCATAAACTATTATATAATCAATTTTACCATAGATACATTGCATATTCATTTACAAGTAAAAACATGGAGAGAGTCATACCTCATCATTGTCACAATACATGCTTATAACCAACATAACACCAACAAAAATAACATGGATATATCCACACACACACACACACACACACACACACACACAGATATATATATATACCAACATATTTTCATACCAAATACCGAAGAAATGAGCTCCTCATTACCGAATGTAAGAACCAACTGGAGATGGTACTTCCACGTTCCACCCGACCATAGATTGGCTGAGCCAAATCTATTCAGCCAAACACACTTGTTCCATATTCCAAGCATAAAAATGTGGGACTCATAACCAACTGAAAAATAACCAAACAAACATGAATGCTACTGGAATTCTTCACATACACTGTGAAGAATTTCAGTGCCTCCTAGTCTCTCAGGCTTTACCATAACCCACAGTTTAATATAGGGGTCACTACGCCCTACATCGAGACCATCTCTCCAAGATTTACTGTACATCCCATCCTGGGACTACTAGGCCCAACTGAGAAAAATATACCTCTTGGCTTTACTGTATATCTTGTCATTCACCGGCAAGGATTCCTAGGCCCACCGAGGCACACAATCTGGATTTACCGCAACCCACAGTATGGCTCATGGGTTACTAGGCTAGTGGCTTTACGGTGATCCGCGGTCTGGTTTAGGGACCACTAGGGCTTGTGTTTTTCATTTCGGATATCCACCCCACTCAAGTTCGAATCTAATCCGGCCATCCAGCTCAACCGAAGTATGAGAACTCCACAACACCATGGCTATCAAGAAATGGCAAGGCCATGCTGAAGACATTGTCACACCTGGAAAAATGTGTGCCAAGATATCAAAGAACAACATTCAACCATGCATGCTAAATCTAACAAGGAAATCATACATGAAAATCGATACCTACAAAGAATCCCATTGTAGCTGCCTGATCATGCCTTTCCCTGCTTGATCTTTGCCTTCTTGCTCCAAATATCCAAGTATGCTACACTCACCAAGAGTGCTCCAAGAATACTCTAAGTGTCCAAGATTATGAGAGAGAGAATAATGAAAAGAAAAGCTTCACCAACAAAAGCTTTCCAGTTGATCCTCAACATCATTTTTATCATTGATGCCTCTAGTTTCTTCATTTTCCATAATTTTCCTTCATTTTCCTCCTCACATGCAACTTGTGACCTTTCACCTTCCTTTTCTCCTAATTTCCATTATTTTCATAAATAGATGTGCCAAAAATTCCATTTTGCCTTTCCAAAGCTTTTACCTTTGCCTTTGCCAATTTCCTTAGCCATATTAACTGAAATGAACACCAACAAGAATTTTTTTCCCAACATTCAGCTTGGAATAAGTGTCCCATAAATTGTGGTTATTATTTTTAACTTTATTACATGGAATTTTCACCAGGACTATCATAGAACCCTCCCCCTTGGGGTACACTGTCCTCAGTGTTCAACCACACATATACCTCAGCAAAACCGCTGAAAAGAAAACATATTTCCCATGGAGCTTTATAAGTTAGCTCGTTGCAGTATTTACAATGAATAACCTGCTCAAAATAAAAAATCATCATGAAAATAATACCACGTACTGGAGATTTATAACATAACTCATTATGATATTTACAATAATATACACATATACATATTTTCTCAACTAACAAAAATAAGGAAACAATGTATGTATCAGAAACAAGGGAATCCAAAGGCTCACACCTCCTCACTCAAAGTTGTACTAGGATTCAATTCCTTCATAGGAAGTTATTAATCCACTGTCATAGCAAAAATTAAATCCAATGTCCAACGCTACAATCCTGCGCTACTGTACTCTCATTGTACAATTACCAGCTCATTGTCCCAGGGCACACTCTGAATGTGCATATGATTCCATCCGAGAATGCTAATGACAAAAAAAAATCCATCACGACCTTCCCTTCTCTGCTACAAAGTCCCTCGGGAAATTCGGTCACCCCTTCCATGCAGTCACTCACCTTCCAAGTTCCCTTGGCACTCCCATCTTGGGAAGTCCATCCATTGGAAAGGCTTCCTCGCATAAGAAGTTCAAACAAACAAGGCATATACTTGCCTCAAAACCATCATACCAGGCACAACATGCTCATGGAAATCAATGGACACTATTGGGCACTAGTGTCCCATAATGGCCCTGCTCCTGAAGTGCTTTACCAACAATATCTGAGGTCTGTTTCAATTCCTTTTCCTGATGTTGCTAGTTCTTACAGTAGGTTTCAACCACCCAACAGGGCATTTCCATGCTTCCTGTACCAATCACATAACTTCCATTAGATTAAAAAAAAATTGAAATAAATTCGAATCATACCTCATTGATGTCTTGTCAATAAATTACACTTGCAATTATGTTCACTTCTTGTCACACAAGTCAAACTAGTTATTTGATTAAATCATCATGTATAAACATATCATATCTGGTTAGCTCAAAATGTAACCATCATAGATCAAAATCATAAATCACATGAAATCATCATAAACCATAATCATAAATCACATGTAACCATCATAAGTCGGAATCACATATCACATGCATAACAATATTGAAATAAAATACTGATGCTTATCCTCCATCAGTCTGTACTTCTACCTTTACTCTTTATGTACACACACCAAATCGGTTGCCACACTCGAAAAGAACCCAATGCCCTTTCTTCTCTTTACTCACATACACATACACACAGTGTACATCATGACACATACCTCCACACTAGGCATACAATACCACACAATGCATACACCCACATTTGACACACAAAATAACACATACCCTACACTCTGTGTACAACATAACACATACACCTACGCCTACACCAACGTACAACATATACATATACACCCAATGTAAGATACAACAAAATACATACGCCTACACCAGCATACAACACATACACCTACACCCTATGTACAATACAACCTAATACATATACATATGCATACACAAAGTATAACACAATGAATACACACGTCGCCATACCACAACTACACCATGCACATACATAGTACCACATGCCCGCAACACAACATGTACGACATGCACATAATATCACATGTATACTAGTACCATATGCACAACATGTACACAGTAGCACCTGTACACTACCTGAACAACGTGTGCACGACATCACATGTACACGACACCACCTGCACAACATGTACACAACGCCAAATGTACATCGCACCACCTGTACAATGTGTACACAATTCCACATGTACACAACACCACATGCACAACATGTACACAACACCACATGTACAACCTGTACACAACATGACATGCACACAACACCATGTTCACAATCATGCACACAACACCAAATCCAAATAGCACTATATGTACATCACACACACAACACCATATGTACATAGCATTGCATATTCAACAAGTACATAGCACCATCTATACCTAGCACTGCATATGCAACATCATATATACAACAGGAATACAACATCATATGTACACAATACTACATATGAAACATTACACATCACCATAGGTACAATCACTAAATATACAACATGTAAAACATATACACAAAAAAAACACTATATAGCCATAGACCACATAATGACCCCACAAGAAACCTTGCTTCTAGTTTCTTTCCACAATCCATGCTTATCCTAGCATGTCACAAATCACACTAATTTCACTTCATTGACGTACCCCTCAGCGTTACCTATCCATAACATAAACATAGGCATAGTACAAGAATATAATATTAATTCGTGTCCACATAATATTGACCTCGTAGATTTGTCAAATTTACTCTGCCACTTGATTCCTTATAGCCATGAACCTCTTCATGCCACTCGCATAATAAATCATTCCTCCACAAGAATGACCCTTTAAAACCCCTTCGTACAGTGACGTAAATACATACATACATACATGTATAAAATCATTAGCATAAAAAAATCACGATCCTGTCAGAAAACGTCATACATACATACATACATACATATGAACCATCAACATAAAACCATCAAGATCCACGACGAAAATGTTAATAAACAACATACATACATACATACATACATACATACATACATACATGCATATCTACATATATAGGCATCATCATAATTACAACATGATTGCCAAATATCATAAGGTTTAGGTTAAGAAAAATTCCTTTATCCATGCACAACATGCACAATATTGAGAACAAAATTTCCCAACATAGCCAAGTTATCTGATATCTCAGATCCGTTTACTTTACCTTACCTGATTATCTTTCTCATGACTGTACTGCCACCATCCATCACCACAATAGATCCAACCAGTCCAACCGGTTGTCATATTCTTACCTTCTCCTGCACTTACTCATGCACCGAGCCTCATTCAGATCTTACATTACTTGTTGGGTAACACAAAGCTCTCGCTGATCTCCATAAAATTTCCTCCTTTCAACCAATTCCCAGGACTCAAAACATAAAATACAACGAAAATAACAAGAAACAAACAAGAAGAAAACGAGGAAAACCAATATCAATAAGACACAAAAAAAGTGGCATAGCTATGCACCAGACATAAAAAAAAACGAAAATGAAGCTCAAAAAATCACAAAGGACCAAAAACAAAAGACTACTAAAAAATACCATGACTTAATCCCCATGGTTCCCAATGCCTCCGAGTGAAAGTTCAACCTGAGCCTTCTTTAAGATTTCATGGCAAACTCTTTGCCATGCAATCTCTTACATCATATTGTCATAAACACATAACTATCAGTGCATAAATAAATATAACAATATACCAATTATGTTACCTTTATATTATTTAGTTTTACCATATGCTATAACATCACCCTGCTTATACCCAAGTACATATCAATTACCTCAACACATAGTGTGTCAGTGCAACCATCTCAAAACACGAACATTCCTTCATGCAATATTATAGATGCAAACTCATATCATACAACTAATAAAACATGCAAAAAACAAATAGACGACATCAAGTACAAAGTAGGTGACATACACAAGCTCATACCTTAATGCATCTCAGGGGAGGCTTTATTGTCTACAAAATCAATCTATATTAGCACAATATAACCTCACAACACATCAACTCAATCCTAAATAAGGTCATGATATACATAATAGTAACAATCTAACATGTTCACATCATAACCTCATAACATATGTCATTCATGCATAGAAATCACATATGCACAGTCAGTTTAGACATAATACAACACACTATCAAAATTAGGTCAACTCATGCCTGAATGTCATAACCCTAACCATCTGCATGGGCCAATCCAAATTAGCATAATGCATATAACATCAAGATGTTAATGAAGTAACCCTAATCGTCAATTCACTAACATGTAATAACAACAAGTTAACATAAAATGTACTCATCAACAACATATCACATAATCATCAGGCTATATAATCATAAAACAACAATAGCAATGCATACAACCATAGGTTACTATCATTCATGGCTATCCGGAACATGTGTATATAACTACACTAATCAACTAGCATCTATAATGTATGTAACCATAACATCAACAGAATAAAAGGCATACACTTAACCATAATGCACATGACTACACTGATCAACTAGAATTTATCACATATGCACCCATAATAACCGTAGAATGACAAATATATATGTAACTCTAATGCCTAGAACAACCATGAATCACATACTTGCATGCCAAACATAAAAGCTTTTATGACGACCTTCTCTTGCCTCGAGGTCCAATGCTACAACTTCACTTTAATGATCTGCATTTCCTACTCTATCTCAACCAACACACTAGCATCATAACATACCAATATCATCATGATGACCTAATTACATACAATTAGCTTAAGCACAACAACCTCAATCAAACCAATGCAAACTTGACCATACGTCACACACACTTGACATGTATAAGCAATCATGAACAACCAATACATGTTCCACATATAGCATCACATCAGAAAGCATACATGAACAAAACACAAGAATGACCAATGTGTAACCCTAGCATAAGAAATAAATTCATATACATGTAGCGACATGTAAGAAAGCATACAGGGCCAATACATAAGCATGAAAAACAAATAACCAACCATACATACATGATGACACATGTTGACAACAACATCATCAACCCTTCCATGTCAACACCACTGCCACCATGACCAACACAACACGGATGCAACAAGAAAATATATGATTTGAAATGGGTGGATAACTTGTTATGATTTTCAAACACCTCCCACTTAGTTAAACAAATTAAGATCTAGCTTATACTTGACTGTGCGAAATTGAATTCTTGATTCAAGTGTATGTGTTTTAAACTATTTTAATGATTTAAGTGTGAGGAATTACACATTTTTTTTTGTTGATATTAAGCATGTACAACAATCATAAAGTTCAGAAAATAAGCATCAACACATAACATCAAATTTAATAAAGGAGTTCACTCGAATGTCGTGGGCTACGTCTCCTTAAGCCTATGCCCACTGACTTGGCTCTTTGGGATTATGATGAAATTTTATTTTACAAGTTACTAACTCAAATCCAATGGCTATTTGGAATGTACCCTTAGGTTTAGAATATCATCATACCCCTAGAATGGCTGCTATCTCTTTGAAGATGGATCTCAGTTCCCTTAGACTTGACCTCTTCAGTCGGTGCCCTTAAGCTTCCCTGAGCTTCTCTGTGGCACTAAATCCTTAAGAAACCATTTTCTATCCCTAAAACCTTTCCTACTATCTCCATAATATATCATACCTCCAAAATATACTGATCATTTTCTCAAAATGAGCTCTATCTCCCTAATCTAGGCCTCCAACCCCTGGTGACCCTAAGCTGCTCGAAACTTACCTGTGGATTCTCTACCTTCAGAAGTCTCCAAATGACTCTGAGAATCCCTTCAATGGATTTATAATGTTCAAAATAGTCATAATAGACTATTCACTTGCTGAGAAAGGCCTCTAGATGCTCTGGTTACGCCTCCAACACCTGGTGGCACCCCTTGGCTCTAGGAACACTAAAAACTTCCTTGAAGCATATAGGCCTTCAAAAGTCTCCAAAAGCTTCTAAAAATCCTTCCATTGGATTCATAAGGTCAAAAATAGTCAAAATAGACTGCTGGTTTGCTAAGAATGGTTACTGGTTGCTTTGGATATGCCTCATTCTCCTCGTGGCCCCTGGTGGCCCTGGTGGCCCTTGGAACTTATTTGAAGCATCTCGACCTTCAAAATTCCTCTACTAGCTCTGAAAACCTCACCATTAGATCTAGAATGTTTGAAAACATCCAAAAATAACTATTTTTTTCCTGAGTAAGGACTCTAGCTTCCTTGGCTAGGTCTCATTCTGCAGTTGGTTCCTGGTGGCCCCTTAAACTTATCTGAAGAAAAATCTCGCTTAGAAGTTCTCAGATGGCTCTGAAACCCTCACCAATGAGTTTTGAATGTCCAATAAAGTCAAAAGTGACTATTCACACTCTCATAATGGTCGAATAATGCTCAAGATAGAGCATAATCAATTTTTCTCAATAACTCCCACTAGTACAAAATGGCTAATTATTTACTAAAAAAACGACTAAAATTTGCATATAAATGACTATTTTTCGGTTGGCGACCAATAGTAGCTAATTTACAGTATCTTATAACGCGACCAACTTTTGGTCATTTTTAGCTGTGTAATTAATTGTTTATCTCAATTATGTTGTCTAGTTGTATATTTGGTTATTAATTTAGTCATTAATCTAGTCACTGATTTAGTCATTAATTTAGTCATTGATTTGATCATTAATTTAGTGATTAATTTAATCATTGATTTAATATCTGATTTGGTCATTAATTGTCACAATTAATGACCAAATATACAACAAAATATATTATTATATGATCACTCGAGAAAACCAATTAATGACCAACGAAATATGACCAAAATTTTGGTCGTGTTATAAGATACTGTAAATTAGCTACTAATAGTCATATATATGCAAATTTTAAAAAGGAGGCGAAGTTTCTTCATTATTCAGGCGAAACCACTCCTGATGACTCATCCACGAAGTTGTTGAATTCCAGCCAAACAAGACTCCAACAGACTCAGACAGTCAGAAAATCAAGAAGAAAAGTACTGGTCAAGCTCAGAAAGCTAAAAAATGAAGAAACTCAAAAAAGTCACAGGGGTGGCGCGACTGTGGACTTGAAACTGGCGCCAGAGGACGATTGGCGCGAGACAGACAAATGCAACAAGCGCCAAGTGGCGCGACTTTCGGGTTAAAAACCGCGCCAGTCGAGTTCTTCAATAAAAATTAAAAAACAAGCTATTCTGAAAGTAGACCAATACAAGCTAAGCAAACCAAGCAGCTAATCAATGACAGAATCCAACCCAAAAGGTTCATCAAGCAAGGAAAAACGATCAAAGCGAACAACATAAACGAGACAAGGAAGACCGGACGAACTCCCCAGCGGAGTCGCCAATTTGTTGAGGAGGTAAATCCCCTCTGCGGACAGAGGCGATCCCTACTATCCCAGCAGGGGTCTAGCAACAAACAAACAATGCTATGACGCAAGCTCCTAGTTACGAATGAAAGACTTAGAATAAGAGCCTACCTGGATTCCAACGCTAGATCTGAAGAAGAGATGTCCCCGTCCTTCAGCCCTGGCAGATCACAATCCTTCCGCGATCTCCGCGGATGAACACCTGCACACAGAAGAAACGAACAGATACAAGCATAGGAACCAACATACGTAACTAAACATCGGTCAGAAAAGATATTACTCGCATTAACATGATGGAAAACGGAGTGGAACCATAATCATAGTCATCTATTAAATGATAAACGAATAGAAGTTACAACCAAGTTCTGACGTCGCAGCCTCCTTCGTACGGGTCCCCGGTCGTCCACGTCTCGCAAAGCTCGCCAAGGAAAGGGAAGGCCTCTCCAGAGTCTCGTAACAATGGTCTCCTCACTTGAATGGGCCTTAAGGGAAAGAAGGGATTCTTTACAGCACAAAGGCACTTGGGAATAGGGAGATGCAAAGCTTTAGCACTTCAAGACTTTCAGCCCTTCAGCCTTCAGCCCCTTCATCAATGGATGAAGGCTATATTTATAGAGGAGAGGAGGAGGTTGGGATCCCTACAATAGTGGAAGGGAGGCCTTATCCTTTGGGAGGTTCTCCATATGGTGGAAACAAGAGGCCAAAGGAGGAAGGCCGTGGTTATTCAGGCGAAACCACTCCTGATGACTCATCCACGAAGTTGTTGTAATCGAAACTTCGCCTCCTTTTTTTAAAAATCTTTCCATAAACAGAGTGGCGCGGGTACAACACTGGGACAGAGCGCCAATTGGCGCGGGCTCAGTGTTAATTTTCCCCCATTGGCGCGAGTACATAACGGGCTACTAGCGCCAATGCAAAAACATGTGTTTTTAGGGGTCTGCTCAGAACAACAACAATGTATGAAAATGTTGTCCCCCATGGAAAGGGATGCAATGAAGGTATTTTCAAGGCTTGACATTGCTCACGCTGTCACATAATGGGTCCTCCATTGTGCGGGACGGGGAATGGTAGGGACGGTGACAAATTACTGTGTAACAATTTGGTTATTAATTTAGTCATTAATCTAGTCACTGATTTAGTCATTAATTTAGTCATTGATTTGATCATTAATTTAGTGATTAATTTAATCATTGATTTAATATCTGATTTGGTCATTAATTGTCACAATTAATGACCAAATATACAACAAAATATATTATTATATGATCACTCGAGAAAACCAATTAATGACCAACGAAATATGACCAAAATTTTGGTCGTGTTATAAGATACTGTAAATTAGCTACTAATAGTCATATATATGCAAATTTTAGTCATCGTTTGAAACCAATTAATGACCGAAGAAATATGATTAAATTTTAGTTGTGTTATAAGATACTGTAAATTAGCTACTAATAGTCGTATATGTGCAAAATTTAGTCATCATTTGTAGTCACAAATTTATCATTTGCAGTAGCCATTTACTCATTATATAAACGACTAATTTAGTAGTTTATATTCATTTCATTTACTTTCATTAATAATCATTATAAATGACTAATTTAGTCGTATATTCATTTTATTTGTGTTTATCATTAATCAATATAAACTACTAATTTAGTAGTTTTAAATTGATTTTATTTTCATTATTAATCAACATAAATTAATTTGTATGATTTAAAAAATGTCATACAATGTGCATGTTCATCTAATAGAAAAACAAAAAGTCGCATATTTTAATTATAATACTGAAAAATATCAAGTGCAACTATAAATAATTTCAACCACATAAATTATATTATATGAAATGTTGAAGTATTACAGTATGATTTTCCAACTTAATATTGGTTGGACTACAATTTACACGTGAAATGGTGTTTCATCACTTCAAAACATTATCGTTATGTTTTCAAGGCATTGTAGGTGAATTCACCAACTCTGAGGACTTGACCATCAGTCTTTATGTGTCTCTTACGCGGTATATTGGCTCTAAGAGTATCACCAAACCAGTTCTCCTCTCTTTTTTTGCATTTGTTGCTCCAATGTTATTGCTCCCCTCTTTTTTCAATTCATGCTTCTTACCATCAATACTGAGTTCATTTTCTGAAAACAAAAGAAGACAATGAAGAGTGTAAAACATGAAAGACAATGAACACTAGACTATAAATTAAATTAGACTATAAATAGTTTATACGACATATACCTCAACATTAGCAATGTCAAAGCCATTTTTCCCCATACAAGTAAGAAACTCGAACAAATTTTCTTCATTGTGGCGATAATTGCCACTATAATGTGTCTAGATAACCTGTATAATTAAAGAAAATAAATATTACCATATATAGAAAAGAACACCTTAGTAACTTAGCATTCAACTTTCAAGGAAAGCCTAAGAACAATCATGTCAACTAAGTTATATGCTAAAAAGCTCAAGCTGTAGATAACTTGTGAAAAAAAATAATCTGAGGTGTGATGTTTAATCCTTGTCATTTTATTCACAACAACATTTCATTTTCTAACACATGAACTTAGTCAAGTATATAAACAACATGTACTCAAATAACAACATGAAAGTAACTTTTTCTTATGGTCGTGAAAATATTTTAACACAAAATAGCTATAAGGACTCCAATCAATATAGTGTAATACTAATTTCATCTTCAAGCTTTGGTTGTTGTTTAAATGGACATGGTACTAAATATTTTCAATTTCATAGTTAAAAGACAAAACAAAATCAAAAGAAACGTCCAAAATACAATCAAACAATAAAGAGAGGATATCATGGATTGGAAATTGTAATTATAAAAAATTTGTTTACCTATCCACCGATGTCGTGTCTGGCATTCCCAAGACATTTTCTTGCCCAAAATAACCATGAGGTGAAATAATCAAAACATTAAAAACCATAGGAATTCCCACTAGAAACATTTCCAAAGTCGATGGCTTAGGTGTCTAAGCGATCTCTAACAATTAAATAACCATGTCCAAGACGTGATATGCATCGTCTCCTCGTCCTTTTTCCAATCAAATTTCCTATAGCCTTCCCACAACAGAGTCAAGAAACAATCAAACAAAGACATTGACATTTGTTTTTATCTTTTATATCTATAAAATTTGAATCTGATTTGTTTCATGAACATATTAATTCATATTTAAAGCCTTCCTGACATATGAGAAAGTATCAATCAAATAGGACATCATAAAAATCGACCTCAGTGAGGTCCTCAAACAATTTCTACAATATCAATATTTTTCTTGTTGTGATATCTTAGGTAGAAAAAAGAACATATCTACAAAAGAAAAATGCATATATTACTTATGGCCAAACTTTGTATATGGTGTATTCTTAAGCAATTTTTTAAGATGTTCCTTTGCCTTTACCAAATTGAATTGTAGTTTGGTTAAACTATGTATCCTTTCATTCAACATCAATTTCTGCAAGATAAATGTCACACATTATTATTTCCCAATCCTCAACTTGCTACATATGATAAATTGAAAGTCGCATAAAACCAAGAGCAAACCCTTTTCTAACCAAAACAAACAAACAAACAGTGTCTCTAATAAAAATTCATTATAATATTAGAAAATGAAAAGAGAGTGGACCATTTTTTTTGTTTGACTTTGGCTATTTTTGTTATGAAAGTGCTCGAGCTTCAAGAACCAAGAAACGTGAGGGAAGTCGTAAATGTGAAAAAAATTATGTTGACCTAATTTGTCGACTTCTTCAAAATGATGTGAATGATGTCATTTTCGGATGTGGTAAATCTCATAATAAGAAATGGCATGTATTCTAATAAATTACATTGCAATAACTACCATGGGCCTCCACAGGTTATAAGTCCTCAGTATGTTAATCTTAATGATTAAAGAGAGATGGCAACGATAAGTATGGGTGGTCCTAGTTTGTATGGTGGATATCTTCAAACCAAGGTTGCCATCTCAATGAACCTAGGTTCTGACATGGTAAACCTGGATCTGGTCTTCACCCAATTTCATTCCATCATACTTTTTCAAGACTCAAGAAGGCATAACGGTCCTTCAGCTTATAATAGGGCTTCTTTTGAGGTTATAAATAAAGCTTATCCAAATCAAATGGATTTTTGGGCTCCAAGAGATATGGATAATTTAATTGATAACAATTATATGTTTTTTTCCCAAGATTCAAATTTAGGGATACATTTTGTGGATTTTACTAATAAATAGAATGAGAGAAATAATCCATGAGGAGAATCTACTGGTCATTGTGATCAGGGAAATACTCAGAGATAATAAGACTATTTAGGTTCAAATCAAAGATGGTGGTGATTCTTGTAGCTCCTCAGTTGTTGGTAGTTTTTAAGATAGGAATTTTAGTTCTTCAAGGGTGGGGTGCTTCAGCATAATTGCATCTACCTTGGTCATATCACCCAAAAGAAAAACATAATCAAATAAGAGTAAATATGCCAATTTTAGGGAAAATCATATTTGTATAGTTGTCAAGCTTATAGTTCTTTTTTACTCTGTTATAACTTTGTTGAGACCACCTACTCTACAATAAAAAATGGCAGAGGAGCCATTAGTCATACCTACCCATGGTCTGTTGTAGACATGATAGAAGAATAGGCTGAGCCGTTAATTAGAATTGCACATATATTGAGGAAAGACAATTCATTATCTAGTTAACCAATTGCACATTGAACCCTATATGGATGAGTAGCCTAAATAAAGCCAATTTTCTCTATCATATGCCTTGGAAAGACAAACTATCATTGCTTGTAATTTTTTGGTTTCATGTTATAAATTCATTCTTGGGCAACTCCTATTCCGTAATGGATTTTTTTCCTAGGACAGATGCAAAATTGTTCTAATGACATGGAATTAGCTTAGTGGATTTGGACCCTACATGACCAAGGAACTCAGGAGCCTTGGGTGCATCAACAGTAGCATCCTCCAATGAAAATAGTACATTCTCCAACCTAGAAACATCAAAATTATATATAGTTATAATTCATAATCGAAAATTACCATAGACTGTATTAGTCCTTAAATAAATTCAAACTTGAATAAGAACAAACACAAAATTTCACATTACCCTTCAGTAAGTTGTCCTTGATTTAGCAAGAAAGGCTCAAACTTCCATAAATGTGTAAGTAGATTCCCCAGAAGATCAATTTCAACATATTTCCTGAAAAAAGAATCTAATATCCAAAGCGAAACCATATTTGAATGGAACAATGGTGCTTTAAGGTCATTTACACAAAAATTTGCCTCCAAATCTCTCACATTAGATGGTATTACATGCAAAATTAAGAAAAAGTCAGGGAAACTTGCTGACTTCTCTAAAATACATAATGAAAATTCATGGAAGCTTTGTAAAGGAATGCACCTGTAATATTCTTTTATTTTCATTTTAGATTTTTTCCTAAGTTGAACCTCAATGAGTTGTGAACTCAAAGTTCTTTGAGAAGAATGTTCTTAGAGTTGAAATTCATCATTTACAGTTTTCCCACCTCTGTCACCAGATGAGTATGAATTCTTAAACTCTCTTATGTCATTATCCAAAACATTTCTTTCCTGGACACATGATTTTGCAAATAAAGGCTTTTCTACAGCATAATTCCTTGTCAAAATTTCATCTCTCATACCAACTGGCATCTGGTCAAAACTGCAATCTGAAATCGAACCTGAACTTGTTCATATATTACTCAGGATGTGAATGGTGGAATGTCTACTAGAGCACTCTTAGCATATGGCAAAGGTTGAGCCCTCCCTCTTATTCCCTTGCTAAGACCTCCCTTAGGACCAAAAGTCAAGTGGCCATCATCAGAAGCTCTGTGTGTGGAAGGGCTTGGCATAGACTGATTTTCAAATTGAGCCCTATCCACAATTCGAGCATCTTGACTGGTGAATCCATGGTCAAGTGGTCCCATATGGGGTTGTGGCCCTTTAATCCCTCCCATATGTGGAAGTGAACCCATTTGTGCACCTGTCATGTAAGGTGGCATCGCAGGTCCTCTCACACCATGATAAGGTGGTGTCACAAGTCTCCAACCTGAATGTCCCATATTGGTACCTCGAGAGCGGCCTCCCTGTCCATGTAGTTCTTGAACAACATCCCGATGCACTTCCTCTATTTTCTTGGGGCCATCAACTTTCTTCCTTTATTTCCATCCATTCCACCTTGGATCAATCAGATCATTCAACATGAACCTCAGCCTAGAGGGAATCCCTTGGTTATTGGACATTTTTGTCATCCTATCAAAGTGAGCATCAATATGTTCCTTGGCCTTTGAATGGTCAATCATATGACCAATAGTGCTCATCAGTTTGCACAAAGCTTCAACATTTTCCTCCTCTGGATGCTAAAATTCACCAATTAATTTCTTGATGCATGCATGCATAATTCTTTTGGTCAACATACTTTCTTTATAAAGCTCACCAATAAACATTATATTTCCTAGCATTCACCGTCATGCTGCAGCCTTCTTCTCCCATCTTTCTTCTGCTGAAAGGATTTTTTCATCATGCTCTTCTACTTTCTCAGCCTCTGCCTCTTCTCTTTCATCTTTTTCAAATTCTTCCTGACATTTGTTCAAAAGAACTCGCTTGAAAACAACCTTCTCATTATCTTCATAAAATTTTGGTATTCCTGTAGCATGCTGAAAACTGAATTTTTCATATATTTCACAAAAAGCCAGCTCCATCAAGGCTTTGTCAAATATTTGAGATATTATACCATGAAGACATGATGCAAAGTCAATGTTCACTTCTTTGACCTGTTCAAAAAGTTTCTCAAAGTTTTGGGGCGTTAATTTATTAAGGATGGATTTAATTTGTCTTTGTTTCAATTGATCCTCGTCAGAAACCTTGCCCGCTTCATATCGGTTCTCTAATATATGAATTGTGGGTAGAAAAGGTTGTGGAGGAGGAATCAAACCCTTTTGTGAACCAAAAGAATGCTACCACCTATCAGCATTAGAATTATTTCTCACTAGTCCAACTTGTAGAAGTGGTGCTTGCATATAAGGCCCTCCAGGAAGGATGACATTCATACTCATTTGTATTGCACATGTGTTTCTTGCAAAGCCAGTATTATAACCTTAGCTAGTTTGAAACATAGTAGAGGAACCACTAAGATCTGCATCCATCCACATATCACAGCCATCAGCAAAAGCATCCATTGGCTTGGCCCATCTATCATCATCCAAACTAGCCATATTTCTCCCACAACATTCAAGTAAATAATTCCCACTCAGCTGCCTGTCAAGTCCTCTTGTAGTGCTTGCTAATGCATCAGCCTCTCCTACATTACTTGCAAGTGATTGGGAATTTCCAAGTAATTCAATAATGTTTGGACAAATTTCAAAATGATTTGGTAGATCTTTGCACTGATCCTTGAATGTCAACAAAAAATATTTGGAGTACTTTCTGT
This sequence comes from Pinus albicaulis, assembly GCA_034641835.2. Classification (NCBI taxonomy): domain Eukaryota; kingdom Viridiplantae; phylum Streptophyta; class Pinopsida; order Pinales; family Pinaceae; genus Pinus; species Pinus albicaulis. Next base: position 1,029,304,634 of record CM076570.1, read on the forward strand.
CTCCTAAACATTCAGTAACTAAAATAACTAGATTCATAGGAGTTGAAAGCTCGGTTGCATCTTCCCAGTCATCCACTTCCTTCAGGACTTGCTTCTTAGGCTCTTTTGAATAATTCTTACTCTTGACAACATTGGTTACTATTTTGGATGGTTCTGGAAGGTTCACATCTTCCTCCTCCTCTTGAACCTTATAAGAATTATATAAATCCCAGTGGGAGTTGCAGCATTTACCTTACTAGAAAAATCCTTCTTTTTCTTCTTCTTGTTGACAACTACTACCTTGGCAGCATCACCAATATTTGCAACATTATCCTTCGCAGAAACATTGGAAGAAATTTTATTCTCCTTTTCTGTCAATCTAGCTACTAAATCTTGCTTGCCTTCACTTTCAACAGGCAAAGATGACACCTGAAGTTGAGTAGACATTTCACAAATATCACTATTAGTGGTGGATACTTTACCCTTATCTTGTGTGTCAATTGCCTTCACATTGGCAGTTGAACCTTCCCCAAGTACTTTAGCACTATCATGGTTAACCCTACCTTTATTTCTATATCCAGAATATTGTTTGCAGTCAACAACTTTGTTATGAGACAAAAAAACTGGTTTTTCCTCCAAAAGAGCCATATCATCTTTAGGGAGGACTATTGTAGCTTCTGATTGTAATTCCTATTCAAACACCTTGCCTGTATTTTTTTGTTTATTTCTTAGATACAACCAACACTACACCCTTTTCCTCTTTGAGTGGATTTTGATCAATAGCCATTGTGCCATTTTCATGTGTAGCCAGTTGAGATGCCAACCTACTCTCATGCATTCCATTGATTTTGCTCTCCCCAACATGCAAACTAGCTTTTTCTTTTCCAATGACATAATTGGAAGAAAAAAAAGTCAGCTCTTTTTTTATGTCAACATCAGGTGAACTTGACAACTCAGATGGGGAATCAAAAACCACAACAGTCCCATGCTCAGGATGGAGAACATTTCCAAGATCTTGCTTCTCTCCAATTACAAAATTAACAAAATTATTGCTGCAGCTTTGTCTAGCATTATCGCTTGTTGATTCAGATTGTTTATTATTCACATTTCTAAGTTTTGAATGGCTAGACCACGGTCACCTCTAAAAATTCACTTTAGGGGTTGTAAAAACTAAATATAAGGGAAAGGATTGTGTCAAAACTCTTTTAGCATCCAAGTACAATGAATTCATAATAGTACCAAGGACAATGATCTAACCATCAATTGACGAAACATTGACATTGTTGTCATAGAAACTATACTCCCCCAGTGAACCCAACCACACCTTGACTTTAGTTTGGGTGGCGAATGTCGAGCAATTAAGCCTAGTCATAATCACAACCTAGAAGAAAGAGGTAATCGATGTGAATCTCATAGCAATATACTAGAGATTATGGTGTATGAAGGTAACCACCGCCCTGATGAGAAAAGACAATAACCTTTGATCAAGGTATCTAAGAAGACAAAAATTTAGGCCTATAATTCTTGAAGAGGCAAATGCATCCTAAGTCATTGTGTTCACTAAATTTGAAATTTAAAACTTGAATTTAGACATACCTTAAAGTTTCAAGCAAACTTTGTCAACCGTTTATACAAACTTGTCATGTCTTAAAGGGATAAAAAATGGTCACTACTTAATGCAAACCAATGAATGATTATATAAGTCTAACATTATAGTTAAATTCAAAGAAAAACATGAACCAAGTGACTTAGATTCTATCTACACAAAAATATTGTAAGAAACAAAGCAATGAAAGAAGTGCTCCTTTGTCTCTACATCACATAAGAAGCATCACTTGCAAATCCATTTTTCCCTTTAAATATGGAAATTCACCTCCATCCTCCACTAGTGCAAACATACCCACTATTGGCAATAAGAGAAGTGTAAAGCTTGTGCATCAAAGGGTCAAACTTAAGCATAACCAGTGCTATCCAAAAGCAACATTGTGCTTGTGCATACAAAGGAATTTGGAGGTAGCCAAGCTAAATAATGAATACCTTAGATATCTAGAGAACATAACATAGCATAGGAGAAGCCCATGACATTAAACTCAAGACTTGAGACCAATTGTTTGTGGATTTTTGTCCTTACCAAAATGCAACGAAAACACATTCAACACAGTACCAATATTATTGGTAGATATGCCACCCGTGGAGCTATATGAAAAAGTTATAGTCATGCATAGGCACTGTGGTGGGAATTGAACTCAAGGAAAACTACTGATGGATATGCGACCTTAACCACAATGTCAAACCAAGGCCTTCAACAAGAGACCCACATCATATGTAATATACTCAAAAACACAAAAAAGTTAATAATGTTATTGCTAGAACATGAGACTGGGTTTAAATTAAGAACGCTTGTCTTCAGCAATTTTCCTACAACCACATTTCAATGCCACTATCCTTAATTTAAACCCTGATGGGAGGAAACTTTATAACCACCACTAAAACTGGCAGAGGTAAACTGCATTCAATCAGATAGGCTGATGGCAACAGTGACAACAATAAAAGCATTATTATATTTTCAACAACATTCCAGCCTATAAATCTAGATGTGGAAACTCAACCTTGAAAACAAGGCTCCTGCACCACTTTTATGTGGAGAAACCATCAAATCAATGCTTTTGGTCTACAACTTCACAAGGCCCTCCAAGGATTAAAGTGACTCCACCACGAATATTTGGATGCATTCCATTTGTTGTTTGTGGTCCAATTTGCACAGATTTCCCATGTAAAAGAATTGCTAGACCTTTAGCCCCTACTAGTACATTTCCAAAACTTATGCCTAGAAAAGAAGGCATGGCTACAAAATGCACATTTTCTCTATGAGTAAATGCAGGATGATAATCTACAAGAGAGGTAGTTTGAGGAACACTTGAAGGTAATGGTTTCCAAACCCAGTGTCCAGGACCAGTGATAATGGATGGAACATGACTACTTGAGGAGGGGGTTTTGGGGACATTATGCATTACACCACCAATCCTTAGGTGAGTAGGATCATGAGGGTTTGATTATTATCACTATTCATCCTTACACTCCCTAAATTATTACAGATAGAGGCACCAGAATTTGCTCTTGCACTAAAATGAATATCATTTGTTGGTCTTTGTAAATCTACCGATGGACCTCTATCAGTATTTATAACTATATTTGGAGCCACAATTGCAACAATGTGGTTTTCCTCCCTGATTTATGTTGCAGAAGAAACATATAAAATTCTGGTAGTGGAAGTTGGATGAAGTAATGCACCAATGTGCATAGTGGGTATACACAAACTATTTCAGGAAGAGGGCATACACAAGCTTTTGGCATACAGGACCATTCTTTATTACCTAATATGGATGGGATTCCTTCCATTATTTGGATGATCATTTGACATAAAACAAACCAAATTTCCATGAGTTCAAAACTACTTTTATTTCCCTGAAGTCAACAAAGATGATATCTGGTCTCTGGAAATATGTTGAAGTAAATGCAAAGGACCTGATGACTCAGGTATAATAAAAATATATAATAGTATATAACATTATTGACTCAGCTATTATAACAATATATAACAGTATTGACTCAGCTATAATAACAGTATTGTCCAAGGAAGGAAATTGCAAAATTATAAACCTTAGTGAAAATTGCCCTAGGATATTACATGAGATGTCCATAATAAAAAACTCCATCGACAATACCACAGACTTCAGCTCCTGCCTACTTGTAAATTGATGAAAGCAGCAATACTTGTCCAAATGATTGATGGAACTAGACATAGTAGGAATCAGAAACCACAACAATCCCATGCTAAGGATGGAGAACATTTCCAAGATCTTGCTTCCCTCCAATTACAGAATTAACAAAATTATTGCCGCAACTTTGTCTAGCATTATCGCTTGTTGATTCGGATTTTTTTATTCTTCACATTTCTAAGTTTTGAATGGATAGAGCATGGTCACCTCCAAAAAGTCCCTTTAGGGGTTGTAGAAAATAAAGATAAGGGAAAGGATTGTGTCAAAGCTCTTTTAGCATCCAAGTACAATGAATTCATAATAGTAGCAAAGACGGTGATCTAACCATCAATTGAAGAAAAATTGACATTGTTGTCATAGAAACTATATTCCCCTAGTGAACCCAACCACACCCTGACTTCAGTTTGGGTGGAGAATGTCGAGCAATTAAGGCTAGTCCTAATCACAACCTAGAAGAAAGAGGTAATCGATGTGACTATCATAGCAAGATACTAGAGCTTATGGTGTATGAAGGTAACCACCACCCTAATGAGCAAAGACAAGAACCTTTGATCAAGGTATCTAAGAAGACAAAAATTTAGGCCTATAATTCTTGAAGAGGCAAATGCATCCTAAGTCATTGTGTTCACTAAATTTGAAATTTAAAACTTGAATTTAGACATACCTTAAAGTTGCAAGCAAACTTTGTCAACCTTTTATACAAACTCGTCATGTCTTAAAGGGATAAAAAATGGTTGCTACTTAATGCAAGCCAATGAATGATTATATAAGTATAACATTACAGTTAAATTCAAAGACAAACATGAACCAAGTGACTCAGATTCTATCTACACAAAAATATTGTAAGAAACAAAGCAATGAAAGAAGCGCTCCTTTGTCTCTACATCACATAAGAAGCATCACTTTCAAATCCATTTTTCCCTTTAAATATGGAAATTCTCCTCTATCCTCCACTAGTGCAAACATACCCACTATTGGCAATAAGAGAAGTGTAAAGCTTATGCATCAAAGGGTCAAACTTGTGTAAGCATAACCAATGCTATCCAAGAGCAACACTGTGCTTGTGCATACAAAGGAATTTGGAGGTATCCAAGCTAAATAATGAATACCTTATAGATCTAGAGAACATAACATATCATAGGAGAAGCCCATGACATTAAACTCAAGACTTGAGACCAATTGTTTGTGGATTTGTGTCCTTACCAAAATGCAACCAAAACAAATTCAACACAGTACCTATATTATTGGTAGATATGCCACCCGTGGAGCTATATGAAAAAGTTATAGTCATACATAGGCATTGTGGTGGGAATTGAACTCAAGGAAAACTACTTATGGATATGCGACCTTAACCACAATGTCAAACCAAGGCCTTCAACAAGAGACCCACATCATATGTAATATACTCAAAGTCACAAAAAGTTAATAATGTCATTGCTAGATCATGAGACTGGGTTTAAATTAAGAACGCTTGTCTTCAGCAGTTTTCCTACAACCACATTTCAATGCCATTGTCCTTAATTTAAACCCTGACAGGAGGAAACTTTATATCCACAACTAAAACTGGCAGACGTAAACTGCATTCAATTCGATAGGCTGTTGGCAACAGTGACAACAATAAAAGCATTATTATATTTTCATCAAAATTCCAGCTTATAAATCTAGATGTGGATACTCAACCTCGAAAACAAGGCTCCTATACCACTTTTATGTGGAGAAACCATCAGGTCAATGCATTTGGTCTACAACTTGACAAGGCCCTTTAAAGCTTAAAGTGACTCCACCATGAATATTTGGATGCCTTCCATTTGTTGTTTTTGGTCCAATTTGCACAGATTTCCCATGTAAAAGTGTTGCTGGACCTTACACTCCCTAAATTATTACAGATAGAGGCACCAGAATTTTCTCTTGCACTGAAATTAATATCATGTGTTGATCTTTGTAAATCTACCGATGAACCTTTATCAGTATTTATAACTATATTTGGAGCCACAATTAAACCAATGTGGTTTTCCTCCCTAATTTATGTTGTGGAAGAAACATAAAAAATTCTGGAAATGGAAGTTGGATGAAGTAATGCACCAATGTGCATAGTGGGTATCCACAAACTATTTCAGGAAGAGGGCATACACAAGATTTTGGCATACAGGAAAATTTTTTAGTACCCTAAGATGGATGGGATTGATTCCATTATTTGGATGATCATTTGATAGAAAACAAACCAAATTTCCACGAGTCATCTTAATGCAAATAGGTCGGATAATCATTCATCTTACATATCTAAAGGTAAATATCAGAATATATTATACATGGTTTCAATAGAGCCTAGAGGTACTGTTAACCATGGGAGCTATCCCAATTCAATATATGTTGGTAATACATTATGAAACATATCAACTATACTGGCATGGGACCATACTTCCCGAAGTGTCTTAGGAAATGTATTATTAGAATGGCTCTAGTTTGATGGGTGAATTTGAATGCATGAGAAAGGTAAAATCAGATGATATCATAGGCTCTGATCTATTGGAAGAATCCTCTATAGAATCCATATAGTGCACATTCAAGGAGGGTGATAGCACAGTAATACAAGGACCAGAGGAGGGATAGTGGATGGGTCAAACCTATCCGATAGAATAACTGTTCACATGTCAGTAGTACTCCTGTAAAATGCAGTGAAGCAAGGATAAGAGACCTTTCTGAGGTTTGTATTGTTATGGAAACCAATATTCACAATGTTGTCTCGAATGCAGTCATTCTAGTCCCATCCTATTTCAATGACACTCAACATCAAGCAACTCAAGCTCCCAAACACATGATCACTGGAGTTCAAATAATTTGGGCAGACAGCTAACATGATGGCTATAGGTGCATCTTTTGGAACCCTGTCAGCTGCATAAGTAGAGGCTCAAAAGAGACCTTAAGCTGGGCATGCAAATGTAAATAGGACACCATAGTAATTTTGCCTGCAATCATAAACCGAGTCCTGAACTAAATTGGAACCTGAAGGGAGGAAAATAATATAGAGAACAGTGCCTAATTTCATAGTAGAAGTTTCCCAAGAGAATTAATTGGTGTAAGGTCTCTCTCATGTGTATAATATATATAGGTATGCACACTGGAATTAAAAATAAAATTAAAGAAGGGGGCGGGGGGCAACCTAAATTTGGGCCAAAATCAGCTTTTGTTGTTGGAACCAACCTTTATTTAAGGTGATTTGTACACATGTGAAATGAAATTTATGATGGGATGACCTGTGCGTGTAAAGTCTTGTGACCATTGCTAGGAGAATTTTTCTCATCCTATGGGGGATTACCTACTGAAGAGCCCATTACTTTGCACAACAGACACATGGCAGAAATGGGGTGCTCAACCCAGCTTATGAGGACACAGAGGATGAGTTTTCCCACCTTTAAAGGAGCCAGATGAGTTCACTTTGAAGCACTCTACAGTTGGAGGAATCTTGGATGCATAGTTATCCCTTTGGTTGTTCCTTTGCCTTGCTTTGTGAGCCATGTGCCCACTTCATAACGGTTTTGTGACCCTTATAATAAATAGTTTGAAGGTCTATACACCCTTTGAAGGGTCATTTATTGGAGGTACATGAGCCTATATTAGAGAAAAAGCGTTTAGTGCCCACTTTGAAAGACATTTGGAGGTGGAACTCCCTTGTTTAGTGGAGGATTTGTTACAGTTGTGGGGGAACTTGAAGGTTCCCCTCTCCCACTTTTTCAATGGCATTGGGAGCCCTTATACCTACATTGGAGGAGAATTTTGGGGTTGTCTACCCACTTTAGAGGCTTTTGGTGGATAGATTTAAAGACTTCTTAAGGAGAATTTTATGAAGGAAGTCCAAGGAAGAAGAAGAGTTTTATCCTCCGTCTTGACCCCTGAAACCATTCGGATATTAGCCCTAATCAGAATTCGCAGGGGTTTATTTAGGTCTACGAATTTCTGGTTAGAATACAACTTTGTCCAATATGAAATTATACTGCAACTGCTTGAAACTATACTAAACTATTAAATCTGGAGAATATAGTGGTACTATGAAATTCATGGTTGAACTATCATATCGTTTACTGTAATGTTGAGATAGCAATGTTATTTATTGAAGACTTCATTCATTTGTATTGGATGAATCTTGGGTTTCATATTAAAATTAATATTTTTCCTTGAGAAAATTAAATTCTTCCAAGGGCTAGTAGGGTCTCCAAAGGGGTAGGAAGGCTTCCCAAAGAAGGGAATTTCTCCTTGAGCTGCCAAATTTCAACATTCCACCTGTAATTTCACCTATTGTACCATTGACAGGAAAGCCTATATATATAATGTCATCATTAATATTAGCTTCAAGTATCATGAATACCTACACCATGCTATACTTAAAGTAGTTATTTCGAATCTGGATTTTACATGGCTACAATGAATTCAGTGGAAGTACCAAAAATGATACAACAATATATTGCTAGCATATTTTTTCCCTATAATTTATTTAGTGAGCACACTGCTAAATAATGCATACTTGCAAAAGAAAATTGATGACATTTATCATCCTTTTTCCTATAGATTATAGAAATAGTATAACATAAGCAATCATACCTCCTTCCCATCAGGGCTCCTCATGACAACACCATCAACAATGGGAGACTTTCTGGGCTTTGCATGAGCATAGTCAGGCCCAACTGTATAAACCTATGGCAACCAAGACAACAAAAATTCTGAGATACAAAGCTAGATTGAATTCAAAAATAGGTGAGACTACACAAAATTCAAATTCAAATGCTACATAATAATAAATTACAAAGAAAAAATTTACATGTGAAAGATTAGTAGAAAAAGACACCATGCTGGAAGCTTTAGTTTGATCACAGTTTATCAATGAACATATCAGATTATATTTCAATTGTAGGTCTTCATTCCATCTTTAAAATGAATTCTTGAACATCAAATGAAAACAAAAGCTTAAAGAAACATATAATAATAAAAAATTATAAAAGAGTTGTTACAATGCCAATTAGATTTTGACCAAAGCAGTAGTCAATATGTTTTGTGCAATTACCTTGACATCTGTTCCCCAGTGGGCATGAATTCTTCATATATGTATGACCCTTCTCTTCGTACTTTTCTAACATCTGGATGAAACTCACTCGAACGATTTCCAACCTACAATACTAAATAACTAATAATAGATTAAAATTCAGATGAGGGGAAAATGAAAAAATAACAAAAATAAATGTGATTTGCTAACAAAACACGTAAAAATTTCAACAATATTACATACATACTAAATAATGAATATTAAAAATATTAATGAAATGCATTGAGTCTAAAGGGGAAAACTTTGTGTTCTCTTGCAATCATAAAATAAGGAAAATATGAAATTCAATAAATAAGCCCAATAACCTGATACTCCAATGTTTAATATGATGCCACAGAATATAATATTTATGATTTATGCAAATTCATTAGATTTACTGAAGGTGTTAGAAAAATATTTACATAAAATTGTTTCTCATAAACAATTTTACCACACATATCTCAGATGTTTTCAACAACATTCACTCAAAAAAATCAGTCAAGCAGAGACAAAGATGGTAAATTAATTTTCTAATGAGAAACTATTAATGAATGAAATTGACTTGTTATATATGTAATACTATCTCATATAATATGTTTTACATGAAATACTACGTCACTTGATATCTTATAAAAAAATTGTAATGGTTTCAACTACAGAAGGCAATAATGCTTAAGTGCATAAATGCTAAATTCAATTTTCTTCCAACTTTTGCAACAGACTTAAACAACATGAATCGAGCATAAATCAAGCAATTTTATAAAATGAGCTTGGACCATTTTTTCCAAATCCCAAAAAAGAACCTTAGCCATTTTGGAAAACCTAAATGACTTCATCTGCACCATTGCATGGCTTGTTGCTTTCTAAGTTTTCCTCTTTCATTTGTATAAATGAAACTATGGATTCAATTAGTTCTCATTCAATCTCCATCTGATGTTGCTCAATCATACTTGTATCATCTGCCATGGTCCTATCACCCAAAAGTAAAACACAATAAAAAAGATTAAATATGTCAAGTTTAGGGCAATTCCTATTTGTATAGTTGTCAAGCTTATAGTTATTTTTTACTCTATTATAACTTTGTTGAGACCACCTACTCTATAGTCAAAAAAGTAGAGAAGCCATCAGCCATACCTACCCATGGTCTCTTATAAGCATGATAGAAGAATAGGTTGGCCCTTTTCGAGTAGCTTGGCTTTCATTTCTCACACACACCGCATTGGGGATCAAGGTGGCATACTTGTTAGCAAATTTGGGGGTGGACACCGAAGAGGGAAGAACTCTTTGGATCAAGAAATTGAATAAAAAGTTAGGGGAAGTCATTGCTGCAAATGAATTGAGCTCTTCCCACTCAAATTAAAGTTCATTAGTTGAAATGTTTAAGCTCTAGAATAGAGTGAATAGAGTAGCTATGTGACACTCTTAAGTAGCTCTATAATAGTGTAGCTATGTGATACTCTTAAGTAGCTCTATAATAGTGTAGCTATGTGATACTCTTAAGTAGCTCTATAATAGAGTAGCTAGGTAGCACTCTTAAGTCAATATATAGTTGATCTCTCCTTATCTGTTTAGAAGTGCATTGGAGATTAATGCCATGCCTGGACGAATAGAATATATATTAGCCCTTTTCGAGCAGCTTGGCTTTCATATTACACACCACAACGGGGCTCAAAGTAGCATACTTGTTAGCAAATTTAGGGTTGTAAATTGGGGAGGGAAGAACTCTTGGATCAGGAAATTAATAAAAATTTAGGGGAAGTCATTGCTGCAGATGAAATAAGCTCTGAATGCTCAGCAACAAGGGATAGGGAATTGATTGATTCTCCAAAAATGTTCACTGCATACTAGGCAACCAACCAACAAAATCAAGTGGAGATGGAAGGTGGAGGACTCAGGCTCATATTAACTCAGAGAGAGAAAGATTCAAAAATGACACATTCAATTCCATGAAGTAGATAGAATGGAATGGCAAGGAGGATAGACACAACACTCAGGATGTCCAGTAATAGCAGGTTTGGACACAAATGGAGCAAGCAACAACCACTGCAATCAAACAGGGCAGAGTCAAAGGTGGCTATTCATTTATATTTTTGGCATCCTTCCCAGAATCCATGGACTCATTTTATCCATTTAAAGGATTAGGGCACTAGAAGGAATCGAAGCTCTCTGTTTCTAAGCCAGCCCCGCTAATTTAAGATACAATAATGAGTCAAATAAAAGTGAAACCTGTCTAAAGAAATTAGTAGGACTTGTAGCTTCAAAAAATTAAATATTTTGAACATGTTTCTTGTTGGAATGCAGCCACTATAGAATTAATTGTTGTAAAACTTGATGAAGAAAACTATAGTTGGTAGAACCAAATTTTATGAAAGCTCATATGGAAATCAAAAGTCTATTGTAAATGTTCAATAAAAAAAATGGTAAAATCCAATTTAATTATGTCCTAATGGTGGTTGAAATGCATCCAAGAAAATTGTGGCATCGTATTTCATGCAAGATCTTGGGCCTTATATTTATTTTATTACAAAGGTATTTTCTCAAACATGTCAATTAGCGACTTTGCAAAAGGAAAGGCAAATAAGCACTCTATGCAGCATCCGGCCAGGCTTAAACTCATGAATGAGGTGAAGGCACCAAATTTTTCCACAACAGTCATCTTAATGCAGACCAGTGAGATAATCATTCGTCTTACATATCTAAAGGTAAATATCAGAATCTATTATATGTGGTTTCAATAGTGCCTAGAGGGACTGTTACCCACATTTTTGTTTAAGACAAAAATGGGATAACCAGGGGAGCTATCCCAATTCAATATATGTTAATAATACATTATGAAACATATCAACTATATTGGCATGGGACCATAATTTCCGAAGTGCGAGGAAATGTATTATTAGAATGGCTCTAGTTTGATAGGTGAATTTGAATGCATGAGAAAGGTAACAACAAATGATATCATAAGCTCTTATCTACTGGAAGAGTCCTCTGCAGAATCCATATAGTGCACATGCAAGGAGGGTGATAGCACAGTAATACAAGGACCAGAGGAGGGATAGTGGATGGGTCAAACATGTCTGATAGAATAACTGTTCACATGTCAGTAGTACTCTTGTAGAGAGCAGTGAAGCAAGGATAAGAGACCTTTCTGAGGTTCGTATTGTTATGGAAACCAATATTCACAATGTCAAAATTAAGGATTCATATTGACAAAGACAAGAGGAGTGTAAATTTGTAAGCCTATCCAGGGAGGTCTGTCTCGAATGCAATCATTGCAGTCCCATCCTATTTCAATGACACTCAACATCAAGCAACTCAAGCTCCCAAATACATGAGCACTGGATTTCAAAGAATTTCGGCAGACAGCTAACATGATGGCTATAGGTGCATCTTTTGGAACCCTGTCCGCTGCATAACTAGAGGCTCAGAAGAGACCTTGAGCTGGGCATGCAAATGTAAATAGGACACCATAGAAATTCTGTCTGCAATCATAAACCAAGTCCTGAACTAAATTGGAACCTAAAGGGAGGAAAATAATATAGAGAACAATGCCTAATTTCATAGCAGAAGTTGCCCAAGAGAATTAATTGGTGTATGGTCTCTCTCCTGTGTATAATATATATAGGTATGCGCAATGGAATTAAAAAGAAAATTAAAGAAGGGGGCGGGGGGCAACCTAAATTTGGGCCAAAATCAGCTTTTTTTGTTAGAACCAACCTTTATTTAAGGTGATTTGTACACATGTGAAATGAAATTTGTGATGGGCTGACCTGTGCGTGTAAAGTCTTGTGACCATTGCTAGGAGAAATTTTCTCATCCTATGGGGGATTGCCTATTGAAGAGCCCATTTATTTGCACAACAGACACATGGCAAAAATGGGGTGCTCAACCTAGCTTATGAGGACACAGAGGATGAGTTTTCCCACATTTAAAGGAGCCATATGAGTTCACTTTGAAGCATTGTACACCTGGAGGAACCTTGGAGGCATAGTTTTCCCTTTGGTCGTTCCTTTGCCTTGCTTTGTGAGCCATGTGCCCACTTCATAACGGTTTTGTGACCCTTATAATAAATAGTTTGAAGGTCTATACACCCTTTGAAGGGTAATTTATTGGAGGTACATGTGCCTATATCAGAGAAAAAGGGTTTAGCGCTCACTTTGAAAGACATTTGGAGGTGGAACTCCCTTATTTAGTGGAGGATTTGTTACAGTTGTGGGGGAACTTGAAGGTCCCCCTTTCCCACTTGGTCAATGGCATTAGGAGCCCTTATACCTACCCTGGAGGAGAATTTTGGGGTTGTTTGCCCACTTTAGAGGCTTTTGCTGGGCAGATTTAAAGACTTCTTAAGGACGATTTTCTGAAGGAAGTCCAAGGAAGAAGAAGAGCTTTATCCTCCATCTTGACCCTTGAAACCATTCGGATATTAGCCCTGATCAGAATTCGCAAAGGTTATTTAGGTCTATGGATTTCTTGTTAGAATACAACTTTGTCCAATATGAAATTATACTACAACTGTTCGAAACTATACTAAATTATTAAACCTGGAGAATATAGTGGTACTATGAAATTCTATTGCATGGTTGAACTATCGTATTGTTTACTGTAATGTTGAGATAGCAATGTTATTTACTGAAGAATTCATTCATTTGTATTGGATGAATCTTGGTGTCATTGTCCGAAAAAGAATTTGTTGAAATCCTAGGGGAAAATTTCCCTAAGATCTCACAAAAACAAGCAAATCAAATTTACCAAATAAATAGTAAAGATCAGGATCTACAATAGCTATAGTAAAGCTTGAACCTACCAATTATTCTTCAATCCTAGAGTACTGAGTATGTGATGCCAACTTCATCCCATAAAATTCCTCCTTCAATTTTCATACATGGATCTCTCACCCACGCACCGGAAAACCTCTCAACTGATTGATGTATATTGCCTCCTCGATTAGACCATTAAGAAACAATGTTTTTACATCCATTTGATATAAATGCCAACCAAAAATTGATGCTAAAGATATGACGAACCTGATGCAAGTACACTAGGAACTAGAGTAAATCCTAAAGGTGTCCTCATAGTCAACTCCTCTCTAGAGAATAGTCTCACTGTGAACTGAACCTTAGTACATTTTTATGGTATCTGCTGCAAGATTCACCTCAAACACCCCCCTAGAATAAATCACAAACCTCCCCACTTGTGTTGGCACAATCTCCCAAACAACATTCTTCATTATAGAGTTGTGATTGATCTATATTGACTCCTTGATTAGACCATTAAGAAACAATGCTCTTACATCCATTTGATATCAATGCCAACCAAGCATTGATGCTAAAGACATTAACGAACCTGATGCAAGTACACTAGCAACTAGAGTAAATGTGTCCTTATAGTCAACTCCTCTCTAGAGAATACTCTCACTATGAACATAACCTTTGTACTTTTTCATCTGCTGCAAGCTTCACCTCAAACATCCACCTAGAATAAATCACAAACTGCCCCATTTGTGTTGGCACAATCTCCCAAACATCATTATTTAGTATAGAGTTGTCCACGTCCACCACAGCATTCTGTCATACCTGCTAACCAACTACCTCCCCATAACTAAAAGGCTCTACAAAAATTATGGAAGACATCGGTGCAACATAATTCATAAACTTTTTAGAAAGATAACTCGCTACAAAGGATGACTTTGGAGATCCAACATGCTCCTGTGCATCCTACTATGTTTAGTACCACCTAGGCTGCCTTGTTGAACCAAAAAATACTAAAGCATCACTTCCACCTCCAAAACCTTGCTAATCATCATTAGGACAGAAGAGGTTTCTCCCTCCTAAATCTCTACTAAAAGGCTCCTGAGACCTCGAGGGACCATGCATCATCACAAGGTTCACATCTCGGTCCACTATTATTTTCCATTGTGATAGAATGTAGAATCCATAGGCCTTGTAGGACTCATTATATCCAAAAAAAACACCCTTCAAATTGAAGTGTTTCAATTTAGTTCATTTCTCCTCAAAAATATGAATATATATAGGATAGCAATATAAAAAGTGTGATACCTAGGATTTCTCACCGATGAAAGCTTCCTTCGGTGTTTTGTCCTTCAATACCTATAAAGAACCTGTTTAGGATGTGAACAATTGTACCACATGCATCTACCCAAAGGAACATAAGAAAATCTAGGTCATGAACCATAGCCTTAGTTGTCTCAGTCTGAAGAATTTGTTTTTGGAAAAAAGTAATGCTGGATCACAATCATCCTTAAAAAACAAAAAAGTACTGGTATATCCACTGTTTTGACAGGGTTTGAAATTGAAGACATCAATTAAAACACTTTTGGAACAATAAATTTCTAACTGTACCTGTTTACCAGCTCACCTATAGATATGAAGAGCCTTAATAGCATCATGGCATTACATTTCAAAGAACTGCAGGTAAACAGTGGCAGTCATCAGTAGCTACAGATCATGGATGATTAAGATGCTAATTGAACATACTAAACCATAACATTCTCTACCTTGTCAACAAGGTTGACGATGGAATCGTTAATTGTAGTATAAAATTTAATGCTCTCCCTTGAAACCTGCAACATTGTACAAAAGAAAAATAAGTATCCCCATCATAAAGTACAACATCAACTTTAGCAAGTGAAACATCTTTCTTCATGCAAGACAACAAAGGAATTTTAACCAAAGAGTGAAGATTCTACAAACCGTTGTGAGTGCATACTCTATCACATGATATAGCTGCCTTTTCTGGCTACACATAATTAGATAATTACATGAGATCACCCATACACAACATTATGTAGTGCTTTCAATCCAAAAACACACTGAAATGACATATAACTCAAAAATTATAAAGAACATATAATAAGTATCCAACCTACAAAATCAGAGTTACTGTTCATTTAACAATGGTGGCTCCTATGTAATACCTGACAACCCATTAGATGATAAAGATATTGCTGCAAAGGTGGCAATTGTTCTAGCAATTTAGGAATGTCCAGTTCCCTGGTTCTCTGCAACAAAAATATGTCTATCGATTGAAATTTTCCATTTTTCGTCCATAACATGTTGAGCATAAAGTTTAATATAAGCAAAGGAAATAACTAAAGCTATCGGGTGCCCAAAAAGAAAATGCAAACAATGTATGTACCATAGAATATAAACTAGTTGATCTAAGAAAACAATTCGCCCAAATTTACACATATAAAACAAAGGTACACTAGAATCATAATGACTTATCCGTGTAATACTAGTAAGAAAGCATCAATTTGAAGCCTCTGCACCATTTTCTAGGATATTAGGAAACATTTTTAGTGCAGTCCAAGAAAAATGAGAAGGAAATAGATCACTGCACTTAATAGGCAAGTTTGACCCACTAAGTCCTCTGTCCACAAAAACCATATCAAACATATAAAATTTTCAATTGTCTTCAAAATAAATGGATCCTTTTGTTAGAAACAATGGTCATATTTAGAACTTAGGGGCATTATAACTTAGACATACAATAAAGTCTCACTAATAAAGGAATTTAATAATGAGGCATTTAATTATGCTAAAGGTGTTCTATTGTGGGGTTTTACTTCGCAACACTATTTGAAGATTCGTCATCCGCCACCTATTTTATTTTAACAATATTTTTTTTTCGATTTGTAGACCTGCTTACCTGGAGGCTTTCTTCAACGTTGTGTGCTCAAATGCTTATTAGGTCTCCCAAAGCATGGCATGGATCGTTATGAAGGCATGTTGGGTCAGGGAAAACATACACTTGCTTCCGGACTTCTGGAGTAGGTCTCTTTAACAGCTTCCACGAAACCTTGTGCTAGCACCATGGCTAAAATCAAAGGCAATTCTTGAGTCCTACTACTATACTAGGGGTTCCTGCTAGACGGTGTTTGCATTTGTTGTTGTTGCTATTGAACGAGACCACAAACGTCGACTACACTTGAAGTGACAAAGAATGAAACCTTGGGACGGCTTGAATGTGCAGAGAGCAGCCATGGAGGGAGGGAGAAGCAGAAATTCTCAACAAAATCCTTCAACGCTACTCTTTCTCTAGCTTTGAGGCCGGCGGCCCCGGCCAAAACGTTTCGGGAATTAACGAGGCTCACCGTCACGGCCGCCTTCACGAGATCACTCTACTTGGCCTTCAAAGGCCCCACATAGGAAGAGAGCAATGAAATGCAGAGTTTCCGATATAAAGTCACATTGCATGAAGTTTTGATAAATTTCGCCATGTCTTTTTGGCTATAGTAGAGGCCATTCACGTCCGCCGTTGCTACTACTGAAGTCAATACCACACAAAACACGATAACAGAAAGCATATGAGCTCTCGATAGGTCCATGGTGATTCGAACTCGAGACATATTCAAAACAGGATAATGAATAAGCTTTGTGACGAAGTGAAGAGAATTGCAGGCGCTATGTGTTATGGATAGTTCTTACTTAAGGAATTTGATAATTCCCCGCTGCATGTGATTGTGGCCACCAATTTATGCTTTTCCATGTATTTTATTATAATTATTGGCTCACATTCGATTGTGGCTGCCTAAATTCGGTGGCTCTCTATATTTGATTTTAACAATCACACCAAAGTAGCCATGGAGGGAGGCAGAAGCAGAACTTTGAGAACCAGAGGTCATATTCGATAACGAAGAAGAAGAAGCAGCAATCGTCTCGTCTGATCTAGGGTTTACAAACAAACTCAACTTATCAACTATTGCAGTCATGCATGTGCCGGGAGAGACTGTGCCGAGCACTCTGATGGAAACAAATACAGTGATCCCCCCAAACTCTATATACATATGGGCAGTACCTAGGCTGATTAAATAATGGCAGGGGGCTAAGGGTGAACAAGTCCAGCTAGAAACAACACCATTAAGCCTGCCAACTGTATAACCAGTGGTCACTAGTAGTGGCCCTAGTCATAGTCTGAAGGCTTTGCGACTACTATCATAATTAGGCCTGCAGGGAGAGTGGGGGCGTTGTACTAAAAAGTCTCCCTCTTGGATTAATTTTTTCACCAGAGGAGAATATATAATGAACCAGCAGCAACAGTATATTGTTTGAGGTTGTACAAATTTTTCGTTCACCGTGAGGGATATGGCGTTTCCACCCTCTATTTGAATGGTGGAATTAGGATTGGAGGCGATGTTGGTTCTTTCATGTGCGGTTTATGTGAGATACCAGGCCCGGGTTGGCGGGCCCTTAGAAAAGTTGTTGGCCAAAGAAAAAATTTGTCGCAACGGAGGATTCGATGAGGCTTTTTTCAGAATTTTTTTTGCACCAAAAAAGGTGCAAATGCTAGTATAGTAATTAATGTAGTGATTATTACTTGGGTATTTGGGAATTACAGTGTACTCCTTTCCTACTACGTAGTGACACATTGCATCTAATGAAGGAATGAACCCACCTTTTCTCATTTAAAATGTGCATTCCTATCCACACATGTGTGTGTAAAAATAACATGGTATCAGAGAATTGTTGGGGAGAAGCAATGAAGTTGGTGAAGGAGCCAAGGGACTCATATGCCTAGTGAAGGCACTGAGGGTTAGATATAACAGCTCAAATTGGACAAAAGATAACAAAGGAAATCCATCCTGGAGTGAGTCAAAGGGACTGTGTATATGTATGCAATCAAACTGTCAGAACCGTGGGAATTCATAGCACAAGGAAAAACACATAAAAATATTGCAAAAGGCAAGCCAAAGAATCATAGAATTGATGATATCAAATCAATTTCTTGACTCATGGAGTGACACTAAGTGTAGGAAATTTGTAGGTTTTCCTTTTGTGAAGCCTGTCATGACATGGGTAGATATTATCTACTGAATAACCAAAGAATTGAGTGAGAGATGTCGTGAGTGAGTGGGTAGCTTCCAACAGAGATGTTAAAAGGTATAGCTTATGTTCATGGTAGAGCCTCTGAATCAAAGTGATTAAGCCACCAAAATAGAAGCCAACCTGTAGCAGAGGATAACGAAGAGCATTGATAGCTGTCATACAAATTTTCACTAGTCACCACCTAGAAAATTTGTGAAATTGAGCTGCCAAAGCTGACAAATAGAAGATACATTTATTAGGCATTTAATATAGTATTAAATGTGGTTGCTATTAGTTAGGTATTTGAGAGATATGCAGTGTGCTCCTCTTCTCCTACTATGTAATGACTCAATGAGACATCGCATCATCTAATGAATTAATGAATCCACTCTTTCTCATTCTATTGTGTATTCATGTCCACATACATGTGTGAAAAAAAAATACATTTTAGAAATGCAAGTGTGGATTTGTGTAGATTGTTTCTAGGGAAAGGATGGATGCTCATTTATGTTGAGTGCAGTGATTCTTATAAAATTTTAATACTCATTTATGTTGAGTGTAGTGATTCTTATAATATTTTAATATTTTCACTCACACCAGAAGACTTCATTGCTTTAATTAGTGATGGAGATGTTCATCAGTAGACTCATGTTATACCAAATCCTGAGGCTGGAGTATATAATGTGCCAGCTAACCCATCGTATGGACATGGTCCTTGCATTCCACATGGTGATAAGTTGAGGCAGGTATATATTGGGGCAAATATGTGTGCTAGAATTACAGATGGTGGTCGAGTGCATACTTGGAAGACTACGATGAAGGGTGGTCTTATAGGCATGGTAGTTGCAGAGAAGGAAGCTTTGACACCACTTGGCCATGACCTTCTCTGACACCACTTGGCCATGAGGAAAGCCACAAGGATACTGTGATTGTTAATCTAGGTTTGTATCTTGGTTTCTACAAAGCACAATCTCTGTATTAGATTTATCAGTTTTATATTTTTATTGGTTTATATTTTTAATGTATGTATACTTGTTGTAATACTCTCTGAAGGAAGTGTAAATGCTAAGAGGTTTTTACTTACCGTTATCTCTGTGGGGTAGCAGACACGAAAGATGTTGGCTTCACTGCAACTGTGTTTTCTATGTACTAAGCGTTTAGATAACAAGAATATTCATTTTGTTTCAGGTCTCAAGTCTGCCACGAAATTAATATGTGTAGCAGCAAGATCCTTGATAGTAGTTGTCAAGAAGAAAACCAGAGGTTGAATGGGACTAAGGAAAAGAACAATGATGCATCATCTTGGGGTTTTGATTTTTTCTTGTACTCCAGAGATAAAACCTTTGGAGCAGACTCAATCTTCTATTCGAGAAACACCAACATATTAATGAATATTTCTTTAAAAAGGAAAAAATATTAGAAAATTTCACTAGAGCTTTGGAAATAACAAACAAAATGAAACTTCAATGCCTTGAATACACTGTATAGGCTCGTAAGGTAGATGTTCATACCGACTACCAATGCTGATGACTGATGATGCTCATGGGGAATCTCTAACATACTCCATTGCAGAAAGAATGATGCAGGTGGATGTTCATTCAATAATTTGATTCAAACCCTCTGCCAAAAGCCGGGCCAAACCCTTCAAACCCTGTTGCACCAGAGTTTTGTGAAGCCATAGGGACAGATCCATTCTACTGCAGAACTCTGGACAAAAACCCTCAAAACCTCAGCAAATTGAATTCCATTCTAGTTCAAAAACGAAAGACAAAGATAAAATGGTTCCATAGCCCAGGAATGCGTGGTTTTTTAATGCCATGTATTTACATTGACATGTATAATGTGCTCCGCTCTCTCTGTTTGGTTTTTTTCCAACTTGCTGCGGTGAGAGAAAAAGGCATTTGGAAATGTTGTATTGCAATATACCAATTATCTTTATTTTTTACTTTTGATTTATTTTTCTCTCCACCATTTTCATTTTTCCCTCCACCATTTTCATTTTGATTTGGGTTTAGATAAGTATTTAATTTTTTAAATATTTACGAAGTTGTTAATTTGAAGAGAATTTTTTATTTTTCTTGAAAAATAAGAAAACACCTATTTTTTAAAATAAAAATGAAAAAATAGATTAATTCATCTTTTAAGTTATTTTTAAGATATATAATGTTTGTATACATTTTATAGAATCTTTTCACCATTTTTTTTAAGTGAACAATGTTATGATTATATTTTTAAACATTCGTTTCATTGAAAATATTTTTAAACATACACTTTTATATCAAAGCATAAGAACATATAGCAATATATTTATAATTAATTTGTGATTAAGTTGGTTATAATTCTTTTAATATGTATTCACGAATGTGGAAAAATATCTCTAGAGTATTTTTCGCATGGAAAATAAAGGTTAGCTAAACAATTTGTTATTAGTGTTGATGGGTATTTGGCTAGTTTTACACTATCAAATGCCTAGATCAAATCTCTTGAGTAAGGTGCGCCAGTCCACACTAACAAGTTATTGTGGATGTCATCCATGAATGTGGGGAAAAAACCCCTTTGTCTCTAAATTTTAAGACTGCAGATGGATTCAGAGACCCCCTTTATCTTTGAATCCATCCGCAACGTCAAAATTTAGTGAATTGTAACACTATAATATCAAAATTGCAATGTTCCATTTCCGTAGTGACACAATTAAAAATGACTAGCATAAATGACTAAATCATATACTTCTTGTACTTGCTAGTTGGTCATATTTTTATTCTTGGACTACAATATTCATTTACGTTAATCATTTTTAATTTTTTCATTTATTATCTAGTCATATATTTTAGTCATGGACTAAATTATTCATTTAAGTTAGTCATTTTTAGTTGGGTCACTTATTATCTAGTCGTTTATTTTATCCCTAGAATAAATTAGTTGTTTAAGTTAGTCGTTTTTAGTTGGGTCACTTATTATCTAGTAATTTATTTTATCCCTAGACTAAATTAGTCATTTAAGTTAGTCGTTTTCAATGGGGTCACTTAAAATTGTTCAAATTTAGTAGTAATTCACTTGAAATAGTTGTGGTGACTAAATTTTTTAGTCACCTAGTCACTAATTTCATCATTTTGTACTAGTGTCCTAGGAAAACTCCACTAAAAGTGGAGGACTTCAGTTCGGTGGAGTCAAAATAGCACTGACCGCCCTAAATTTTGGCACGCTCCATAACTTTTGCCGGAGATAATCATAAATTTAATGTTAAGTTGGTGGATGGGCACATGCCCCAAAATCCCACTGTCTTCTAATCGTAACCGTCGGTGGGAACTAAGGGCTTGACTGTGGTTGGAAGGTTTAACACTGGAGTTTAAATCGCGGTTAGTGAAACCGTCGGAACTAACCATGTGGAGTAAACGATTCCATGTGACAAATCGCAAGCCACTGGCAGAGGCTTAACCATCGGGTTGTATCGGTGCCTGGTTCCAAGGCTAAGGCCATATGGGGAGGGGTTGGCCCCTCTGCTCCCCCACATGAAAATTAACCAAACTTTAAATATCACCATTGAGATTTATAGGTTAAGACTCACCTGTAGTAGAGACGGTAAATATGTAGGCATGCGGGCAAGGAGGTCTCAGGGTCGAGCCCTGCAGACCCAAACAAAGTTTTGGCATGTTGTTCAAGGGCCACATGGCGGCCTCAGGGTTGGCCACGTGGCACCTTTTCATTGGCCCACAAATCTGTATGCCCAATAACCATTCGACACTTGTTACCCTGCAATTCACCTGAAAGGAATATTCCCTGAAATATTCTTTTTTTTTAACTTTTCAAAAGCCTAGTCAACCCTGGTCAAATGTAAAAAATTACAGTTTACTAGACTTTTCAAAATGTGATAACTTCTTCATACGGTGTCGGTTTTTCGAACTGTTCATGACACCGAAATCAAGAAGACGAGATGTATCTGGTCCCTTAGGTTGGACACACTTTAGAACACTTTGAAATTTGAGCTATCACTAAGGTCCTTGATCCAAATATGATCACTCCTCCCCATTAGGAATATTTTGGACCCTAAAAGACTGATTATCTGTTCAGTAGATGAGAGTACAACACCCTCATTTTTCCAGCCTCCATACACTTTGCCTTTCTTGGCTTAGTGCCTTTGATCCCCAACTCGAAGGTAGTCAACACTTCCCTTCTTTGATACTCTTTTCCTCCTGTCAAGAATTGTATCCTCTTTGAGCTCATCCAGAAATTTCTAGCGAGAAATCTTCAATAGAAGGTAGTTGAACATCATGTCCTTGATCATCGATCAAAGGTGCCTTAAACAAACGTAAGTTTTCAACATAAATACATGCATAAATGACTGAAATTTGCATATGTACAAATGAATATATGTATTACTGAGTTAAGAAGTCAAACCACTTCTTACCAAGCCACTTCCATGGCGATTTTTGTTGTTGAAAATATTCTTCATGTGAAACATATGTTCTCACATCAATGATGGAATCCTTGGTTCCATTTTCGCCAGTCTTTTTATCCTCTTGCTTCAAATGCTTGGGATGATCGGTTGGATGCAATGTCCAACATTGGGAAATAACATGTCCCTTCTTCTTACTATGTGTGCAAGTCTTTTGCATCTTTTGAGCAAGTTGCCTTCGCTTCAACTGTTCCCTGTATGCCTTCATCCTCTTCCATCATTTTGAAACTTCATGGTTACATAACCACAGTAGGAACAACAACTCTTTCTTCCTTTCATGCATGCAAATTTTCCATGCTTAACATAAACATAATCAACTTAACTATGGGAAGAATTATACCTCAAATGTTGCTTTTCATGGCCATCTTTTTTACCTTCTTGAGGAGATGAACTTGTAGAAGTTCCAACTTTCTTTTGAAGACCAACATCAATTTTCATGTCATGATAGCTGTTAGAACTCTCTTTCTTGCCATAAGCTGTATGTATACAAACATCTTGCTACAACATAGGCTTCAAACAACGACAATCAAATTGAAAACAAACTTGACATGTTTGTGGTTTTGAACTTGCAACAAAAGTTCTTTTTGGAGTTGTCTCAAATGCCTTCATGGCTGTAGATTTTTCACCATAAGATTGAACATAGCCTAGACCAAACTTCTTAGGCCTTTCCTCAACCAAAATAGGATCAATCATGCCTTGTGAATATTCGGCTAAACCCTTGCCTTCATAGCCCATTTTTAACATCATCTTGGACCCTATACCTCTAGTGTCACTTTTCAAATGAACCTACACATCTATTTGAAGACGAAATTGAAGAAAAATTTGAGTGAATTACCTCTGCTTCAAGCATGTGTTTGGTTAAGGCCTCTTGGGCATGATGGAGCTGCATCTCCATCTCATGCATTCTTTGAAGAAGTCCTTCTTTATTTTGTTTCATAGCAACCAATTTCTCATGAAGTCTAGTTCTTACTCTTCCATCTTCATATAGAATTTGCACCATATCCTTCAGGATGTAGAAGTCTTGCTTCATCTCTTCATCAAAAAATCTTGTAAAAGAGGAGGATTTAGAAACCTCACTTCATGAAGTTGTAATCCTTATGTAAATGAATTAAGGAAATTCAACAAAAATTCACAAACCTTTAAAAATAATTGACAAAGCTTCTTAGCAATATGGCTATAGATTCAAGCTCTTTTCTGCATCTTGTATCTCTTCTTCAAGTAGCCTATTTTTGCAAAAAATCCCTCTTGTGCTTCAAGGGTTTCCTTGAGGTCCTTTGGGTAACGAGAATGTTTTCAGCCTTCTTCCTTCTTGTCCTCTTCTGGACTTACCTAATAGTAGCTTTCCCTTCACATCTACCAAACTAAAACTTGTAAGCATCAATCAATTTGCAAATAGTTAAATTCTTTGCACTATTATACACCTTTCAAGTCAAACAAGCAACCTAGTGCTTTGTCAAGCAAGCAACCTAGTGCTATTTCAAGCAAGAAACCTAGTGATCTATCAAGCAATCAACCTAGTGCTCAGATACCACCTAATCTGAAATGCGTGGATAACTTGTTATACTTTGCAAGCACCTCCCACTCAGTTAAACAAATTAAGATCTAGCTTATTGCGAAATGTGTGAAAATTATGAATGATTTCGTGACAATTTATATTGCCATGAAATGTGTTTTAAGAGGGGTGTCGCGAAATTTTCCGGCCGATGTAAAATTAGATTACAGTTCGGCCAAACTTTGATAAATAATTTGGTCGAACTATTAAGTCGTCAGATTTAACGGGCCGTCGGCGTAAAAAATAGTTCGGTCGAACTTTTAATCAAATTTCGGCTGAACTAGCGCGTCACCAGTCACGCAGCTTGATGTTTCTGCAACTTTGGACTGATTAAACTCCATGAAACATTTTAAATTAACTGTCGGAACCAAGACAAGCATTTTCAGAATTGAATCTACTTTCAGGAAATATAACTTTTATGGAATTTCATAAAAATTTTCTATTAAAATGGGTGCAAACAATTTCTGAGGGTCATTGTGATTCAGTGAAATCAAAATTTTGTATCTCCCAAAATACATTGTAAAAAAAATTGAAAAAATTATGGGGCATTACATTGGTCCATCGTCTCTAATGGGTAGCTTTTAGATTTTTAGTTTATAACTTATACGTTAAGAAATTTGTTGCGTCGTGAAACATATCCAAAATATGCATTTTTTTCATATTGGACCAGTTCAAAAAATTCCAATAATTATGATATGCATCCATTGGCTTTGTAAATATGATGAAACCAAAGTAGACTCTGTCTAGATTGTTGTAACACATTTTGTTTTCTCAAAAACACAAATTTTCAATGAATACAACATTGTGTATTAACATGACTTCTTAGGAATCCTTTGATTGTTAAGAAACACACACTCAAAGAAATGCTAAGTTGACATATCAAATCTACATTAAAAAATTTCAAAAAATAAGTAATAGAAAGCTAACAAAATTTCTGACAACTTTTATTTTTTTTCGCAAAATGAAATTCTAAACAGAAAAATTGTTATAGTTTGCAAAAAGTTGAAGAACCGAAAAAAATGAAATTTTTTTCTCAAAAAAGGGCAAAAAGTGTAACCCAACTTCACATTTTCACCCTTATACTTGATTGTGCGGAATTGAATTCTTGATTTAGGTGCAAGTGTTTTAAACTATTTTAATGCTTTAAGTGTGAGGAATTACACATTTGTTTTTTCTGATATTAAGCATGTACAACATCTATAAAGTGCAACAAATAAGAATCAACACATAACAACAAATTTAATAAAGGACTTCACCCGAATGTCGTGGGCTACGTCTCCTTGAACCTATGTCAATTGACTTGGCTCTTTGAGATTATGATGGAATTTTTCTTTTACAAGTTAATAACTCAAATCAAATGGTTATTTGGACTGTATCATTGGGTTTAGAATATCATCATACCCCTAGAATGGTTGCTATCTCTCTGAAGATGGATCTTGGTTCCCTTAGACTTGACATCTTCTGTCAGTGCCCTTAAGCTTCCCTGAGCTTCTTTGTGGCATTAAATCCTTAATAAGTCCTTTTATGTCCCTGAAACCTTTCCTAATATCTCCATCATATATCAAACCTCCAAAATAGACTGATCATTTGCTCAAAATGAGCTCTGGCTCCCCAATCTAGGCCTCCTACCCCTAGTGGCCCTGGGCTACCCGAAACTTCCCTGTGGCTTCTCAACCTTCAAAAGTCTCCAAATGACTCAGAAAATCCCTTCAATGGATTTATAATTTCCAAAATAGTCATAATAGACTATTCAATTGCTGAGAAAGGCCTCTGGCTTCTCTAGTTACGCCTCCAAGACCTAGTGGCACCCCTTGGCTCTAAGCACACTGAAAACTTCCCTGAAG
Source organism: Pinus albicaulis (assembly GCA_034641835.2). Taxonomy (NCBI): domain Eukaryota; kingdom Viridiplantae; phylum Streptophyta; class Pinopsida; order Pinales; family Pinaceae; genus Pinus; species Pinus albicaulis. The sequence continues at coordinate 1,029,331,136 of CM076570.1, forward strand.
CATATCAGCCTTCATAAGTCTTCAAAATCTTCTAAAATCCTTCAATTAGATTCAAAAGGTCAAAAATAGACATAATAGACTATTGGTTTGCTAAGAATGGTTACTGGCTGCTCTGGATATGCCTCATTCTCCTGTTGGCCCCTAATGGCCCTTGGAACTTCTTTGAAGCATCACAACCTTCAGAAGTCCTCTACTGGCTCTGAAAACCTCACCATGAGATCCAAAATGTCTGAAACATCCAAAAATGACTATTTGTTTCCTGAGAAAGGCCTCTAGCTACCCTGGCTAGGCCTCATTCTGTTGCTTGCTCCTGGTGGCCCTAGTAGCCCCTAGAACTTCTCTAAAGAAAAATATCGCCAAAGAGATCTATGATGGCTCTGTAACCCTCACCAATGAGTTTGAAATGTCCAAAAAAGTTGAAATTTATTATTCACACTCTTAGAATGGTTGAATAATTCTCAAGATAGAGAATAATCAATTTTGCCCAGTAACTCCCTAGGAAAACTCCACTAAAAGTGGAGGAATTCAGTTAGCTAGAGTCAAAATAGCACTGACCGCCCTAAATTTGGGCGCACTCCATAAATTCCACCAGAAATAACCATAAATTTAATGTTAAGTTGGTGGTTGGGAACATGCCCCAAAACCCCGTGGTCTTCTAACCGTAACCGTCAGCGGGAACTGAGGGCTTGACTATGGTTGGAAGGTTTAACACTGGAGTTTAAATCACGGTTATCGAAACCGTCAGAACTAACCACGCAGAGTAAATGGTGCCATGTGACAAGTCACAAGCCACTAGCAGAGGCTTAACCGTCGGGTTGTATCGGTGCCTTGTTCTGAGGCTACGGCCATATGGGGAAGGGATGGCCCGAGGGGCTGGCCCCTCCGCTCCCCCGCATTCGAATTAACCAAACTTTAAATAGTACCAGTGACCTTTATAGGTTAAGACTCACTTGTAGCAGAGATGTTAAATACACGGGCATGCGGGCGAGGAGGTCTAGGGGTCGAGCCTTGCAGACCCAAACAAAGTTTTGGCACGTCGTTTAAGGGCCATGTGGCAGCCTCAGGGCTGGCCATGTGGCACCTTTTCATTGTCCCACAAATCCGTATGCCCAATAAAAATTCGACACTTGTCACCCTGCAATTCGCCCAAAAGGAATATTGTGGGGAATATTCCAGGAATATTCCCTGGAATTTTTTTTTTTTACTTTTCAAAAACCCAGTCAACCCTGGTCAAATGTCAAAAATTGCAGTTTACTGGACTTTTCAAAACACAATAACTTCTTCATACGGTGTCGGTTTTTTGACCCATTCACGGCGCCAGAATCAGGAAGACGAGATCTATCTAGTCGCTTAGGTTCGACACACTTTCGAATACTTTAAATTTGAGCTATTACATAGGTCCTTGATCCAAATCTGATCAATATAAACCTCAGGCCTACTAAATGCATATGCAACAAACATAAATGCATGATCCACACACCACCCATAAGTCCAAGAGTTGAACCATGCTCTGATACCATATGTGGTATCATATATCACACAAGGAGAACAAAACCCAAACACCACCATCATGCATACACAACAAGCACATAGAACATAAGCATGAGGAACATTTATGCAATTGGCATGTATGCACAACAAGCACACACAACCCAAGGAGAGCACAATCATGTTTCGATACCACTCTGTAACACCCACTTCCCACGTCTACCCAAGTAACCGGCCAATCAGGGTAAAAATGAGATGGGAGGCTACTAATATGAGATTCAACCTCCTAGATAACCTTAAGGAAGTGGAACCAATAGAAACACCAAAAACACACCTTTCACTGCATCATTGGCATCCCCAAGACGTAACCCAACCTTACAAGGCCCTATTCCCTGGGGGGATTGGTTTTTAGCCCCTTTTAGGCTAAGCTGCGGGCATATAAGGGAAAGGGAGCGGCTCTAGACCTAGATCTACAGGCTAGCCTTGGCAGGGTACTGACTCAGGCCCAAACATCAAATTTTCCGCCTGTAGCTTTGGGATTTGCACCACCTTTTCAATCCCTAAGCCCAGGTCACTGTGTAGAACTTACTGTAACTTCAAGAGAGGGTAATTAACATTAAAATAAACATATGGAAGTAATCATATAAACTGAACTCATCCGACCCCACCCAACGATGACAGGAATTTTGTCAAACGTGTCACAAACATAGCATCTACATGTATAAACAACATATTTAAACAAAGTGGTATTTTTCTTATCTGAGGATGGCTAAGAATCTCTTATCCCCTACACCATAAGCTATTATACAATCAATTTTACCTTAGATACAATGGATATTCATTCACACGTAAAAACATGGAGAGAGCCATACCTCACCATTGTCATAATACATGCTTATAATTATCATAACACAAACATAAATACCATGGATATATCAGCAATAGAATCCATATATATACACCAGCATATTTTCATATCGAATATCGGATAAATGAGCTCTTCATTACCGAATGTAAGGACCAACCGAAGATGGGACTTCCACGTTCCACCTGACCACAGATTGGTTGAGCCAAATCTACTTCAGCCAATCACCCTGTTAGACTCATGTATTTCACAGTATCACAAGGTGTCAGATTATTTCTCATCTCTCTCATACTGAAAATAATATTCCATAGCTATCATTTATTTTCAGAAAAAAAAGAGATATCCTGGCTATCAAGAGAATCAAATGAATATATCCACCTTTTAGTTCAGTTGAAAGAGGAAAGTGTTACTGATTAAGTGTGATGGTGAGAAAAATCCACACTGCCCCCATTCATGCCATCTACCCTCTTCCTACCCTTCATTTTTCCTAATTATGAACTCCAACGCTCTAAATACCATTTATCCCTTTTCATTTTTGTTTTCCCTAAGTCATTCCCTTTTTATTACAATCCCGCACATTCAAATTGTTTTTTCACATCAGCCAAATCCCAAAATCCTTTGATCGTCGTCTTCTACAAACCTTTCTAAAATGCGATATGCGATAAGTGGGACCCATCACCCGCCACACTTCCTTTTCATTTTATTTCCCTTAAAAATCGTTAAACCTTACCCTTTTTTCCACCTTTCTGCTTTATCTTTCTTCTTTACCTTTTTCATCGTTATATCATTATTTCCCCCTTACCTTCTGCCTTCCTGATTCCTTGATTGCAATCAAAGTGGGGCCATTTCTCCCTGACACGTCACCCTTCCCCCACCATCCATTGCATTTCGCAAATTATAATTTATTCCATTCTGCCAAATGTTAAATCTTGTGATCGCTGATATGCGATAACCATCACATCACAAGATCACACATTTTTTAACTTATCGTTTGAAACACCCACAATGTATTTTGTTTAAGTTGTGATGCGTTTGGCCCCACCACAGCAGCTCCGCCCCCCACTTCAGGCCGATTGAAATACATAGACATATCATACGAAACCTTATAAACTTTACCTCACCACAGAAACCATTCGCCACTTTATAAACTCCACTGATGCAGTGGGCCCCCTCTCCACCATGCCACATCATCCTCCACTAGCACAAATTGCACTTCGCGGATTTTAGCGTTTACCTCATTTCCAAAACTCTAAATTATGCGATGCAGGGTAAAATATAAAAATTTCAATCTGCAATGTGGGTGGGTCCCAATCGCATGTCTCTCTTCGCATATTTTCGCATTTACCACCCGTGCTTATAAAAAAACCTAAGATTTGCGATTTGAGATGTGGTTGGTCCCATCTTACCTGCCACGCCACCTCCTTTCTCCCCGCATTTTTCACTTCACATCTTTTAGTATTTACCTCCGTCGGCCATCGCTTTAAGACTTTCAATTTGGTGATTACATTTATTTTCATCCACCTCTAATCGTCCTCACCTTGCCTCCTTCTGCTCCTCATCTCCTCGACTAACGATCCTTGTTTCATTTCACTCATGACTTTCAAACTTTAACCATGTGGGGGGGGGGGGGGTTTGAAATGGGCAGTATCTTGTACCACCATCGTCGTTACGTGTCGAATCATATTTATTTTGCACCCCTCCTCCACAATACCGTCTACCACTTCAAGACCCCTCCACATCGTTTCATAAAGAAATGTGAATGCGGGTTGAAAAAGCTTGCGTATGGGACCCGACACGAGTAGAAAAGGTAGAATCAGGCTAAAGAAGGTATCGTGGTACTGTTGCGAACATGCCAATTGGGTCAAGTCGGGAAAAAGGGCATTGGTGCATAACTAATTGTGATATAATAGCAGAAAACTGAAGGGGCAACGAACACATCCGCACGATTATCGATCCACGAAAACACCAGCACTTCATTAATTTAATAATCTAGCAAAGGCGGTCTAAAGATAGAGCCAAGATGTCAGAGCCATATTTCCTTTTCGGCATCATTCGAGCCAGATCATGACCACTCTGAAATTAATAACAAACTGCTAAAGGCCACTGTTACAGCCAGAATTATCTTATCACTGCTTACATGCTTCCACTTGTCTTTTTTCTGCTCGAATGTAATAAATGATAATCACTGCAACAGAGAGAGTAACCTACTTAAGTTTTGTATAAATATTGCATGCATTAGCAATATGCAAGGGGGTCTCGGAAGGGGAGAAAACCATTGTAATAGACTCTTTGGTTGTAATCACTCTCTATGGATGAATGAAAGATGATGTTGTTTTCTAGATTCTTGTGTCATGTTTTGTGGTGAAGTGCTTCCCTTATGTAATTTGTCATTCTCCTGTTTTTTCATACCGTTTTCTTTTCTTTATTACGAATAGAAATTTTTTTGTAGGATTTACCGTGGGGTACCCTGCTAAGTCTTGAAAGAGTACATGATGTTTTCCTCCGAGACAAGAATGTAGAATTCAGAGACAGTCTACTCTGCATTCTGTTGAACCTTAGTATCCTCCTCTTTTCCATTTCACAAGCTGTAAAGATCCATTGACATGGCTAGCTTGGTTGGTTGCACCTGACCTCAGTTGTTCATCCATTTGAATTTGTTTTCACCTGTTTGACTCCATGTCCCAATGGCCCCCTTCTGCTGCCACAACCAAATCTCCAAACAAACCCCTATGCACTAATAGCTAACCTAAAATGCCCCTATAAACAAAGCTATATCTAATAGAGAAAGCCCTCTCTAAGTCCAAGAAGGCTAGGCCCCGAACTCCAAAGCAGTCTGACGTTTCCCTCTATGGTTTTGTCTTCAGCCTTTAGAAATTATGGGGTGATACCATAATGGCGACTCCGTTGGGGAAGAAATTTATATTCCTCATAAAGTACATCAAAGTTCAGATCCGATTACTGATGGTGGACAGTGACCAGACACAAGAAGGCTGCATTATTCACATGGTGACTCCATTATTCAAAGAACCTGACTTTTGAGCATTCATGGCGACTCCACAACCTACTGACCAGAGTTCCTCCTAAACAAGATGACAAGGTTTGTGGCAAACCTTCTATCTAGTGAAGTTTTAAATGCATTCAGGAATCAATTATCAGGATTTCAGCTTCATGAAGATTTTCTAGAAGCTGTCTTTCTCATTTTGAAGTCAAGAAAATTTAGTCCTAAAGCTAAAAAATGTTTTCTGGAGATAAATGTTGAAAGATATGAAACTGGTATTGAACTTTTGAATTCTCAAATTCAGTCATACAATTTCCGAGATCCTAAATAATTCTTGGAAAATATTCCTTCCCCTAAGCAAGAGGAAATTGTACTACTTCTTGACTTACATATTGAGGATGATTGTGCTTTCAAGTACCAAACTGAAGATGAGGTCTCAAGGTTTAATATTGGGGATACAATTGACCAACTAGTCATTGAAGGCCTAGAAGCAAAAATTTTACATCATGCTTTTATTGATCCTATAACATATTATATGGAGGTTCTTTTTGGATTAATTTTTCAAATATGTAATCTCTATAGGGATCAAATACATTAGCAGTTGCCATTACATATTATAAATTTGGTTATGAGGACACATAATCAAGTTATATTGTTGATTTTCCTGAAAAGCAGTCAAGTTGTCCATTTGTTTCTGCTGCTGCTTGACTAGTTTCACTGGAATTATTGTATCATTTAGAACAACAACAATTTCAATAGAGTAGGGTAGGTAGGTGTGAAAATAAGCTTAGTACTATGAGCATATTTTCAATTTCAGTTTCAGATTGCTTTCTAGTTTTCAGTACAAGTGTATTCTAGACTTCAGTTTGCAGAGAGTGTTGATTTTGAACTGAGCCTTCTCAGCCATAGAGGTTTTGTAGCAAATTAAGTTGTAGATTTGGGATCGGCCCAATGGATTAGACCACTAGTCTACGATGTTCTTGACACCTCCTAAAGGAGCTGCCATCCCCAGCTGGAGCCATTGTTAGACTCCTGTATTTCACAGTATCACAAGGTGACTGATTATTTCTCATCTCTCTCATACTGAAAATAATATTCCATGGCTATCACTTACTTTCAGAAAAAAAGAGAGATCTTGGATGTCAAGAGCATCAAATGAATATATCTGCCTTTTAGTTCAGTTGAAAGAGGAAAGTGTTACTGATTAAGTGTGATGGTGAGAAAACTCCATACTGCCCCCATTCATGCCATTTACCTTCTTCCTACCCTTCATTTTTCCTAATTATGAACTCCAACGCTCTAAATACCATTTATCCCTTTTCATTTTTGTTTTCCCTAAGTCATTCCCTTTTTATTACAATCCCGCACATTCAAATTGTTTTTCGCATCAGCCAAATCCCAAAATCCTTTGATTTTCATCTCCTACAAACGTTTCTGAAATGTGATATACGATGAAGTGGGACCCATTCATCGCCACACTTCCTTTTCATTTCATTTCCCTTAAAAATCGTTAAAACTTACCCTTTTTTCCACCTTTCTACTTTATCTTTCTTCTTTACCTTTTTCATTGTTATATCATTATTTCCCCCTTACCTTTTGCCTTCCCGATTCCCCAATTGCGATCAAAGTGGGGCCATTTCTCCCTGACACATCACCCTTCCCCCACCATCCATCACATTTCGCAAATTATAAATTATTCCATTCTGCCAAACGTTAAATCTTGTGATCATCGATATGTGATAGCCATCGCATTACAAGATCGCAAATTTTTTAACTTACCGTTTGAAGCACCCGCAATATATTTTGTTTAAGTTGCGATGCGATTGGGCCAACCACAGCAGCTCCGCCCCCCACTTCAGGCTGATTGAAATACATAGACATATCATACGAAACCTCATAAAATTTACCTTACCGCAGAAACCATTCGCCACTTTATAAACTCTGTTGATGCAGTGGGCTCCCTCTCCACGATGCCACATCATGCTCTGCTAGCGCAAATCGCACTTCGTAGATTTTAACATTTACCTCATTTCCCAAACTCTAAATTCTGTGACACGCAGAAAAATATAAAACTTGTGATGTGCGATGTGTATGGGTCCCAATCGCATGTCTCTCTTTGCATCTTTTCGCATTTACCACCCGCGCTCATAAAAAATCCTAAGATTTGTGATTTGCGATGCGGTCGATCCCACCTTACCTGCCACATCACCTCCTTTCTCCCCACATTTTTCACTTCACATTTTTTAGTATTTACCTCTTCCACTTATAGCAAAACCTTAAGACTTGAGATTTACGATGAGGTCCCACCTGTGCCACATCATTCCAACTCTAATCGCCCTCCACCTTGCCTCCTTCTCCTCTCCTCTTCTCCTCATCTGACGGTCCTTGTTTCATTTCGCACTCCCCATAGCTTTCGAACTTTAACCACCAGGGGGGGGTCCGAAATGGTTGGTATCTTATACCACCATCCCTGCTACGTGTCGACTCACAGTTATTTTGCACCACTCCTCCACAATACCACCTACCGCTTCAGGACCCCTCCACGTTGTTTCATTAAGAAACATGAAAGTGGGCTGAAAAAGCTCGGTATGAGACCCAACATAAGCAGAAAAGGAAGAATCGGGCCAGAGAAGGTATGGTGACAGTGTTGCGAACGTGCCAATTGGGTCAAGTCGAGAAAAAGGGCATTGGTGCATAAGTAATTGTGATATAGAAACAGAAAACCGAAGGGGAAATGAACACATCCACATGATTACTAATCCATGAAAACGCCAACAATTCATCATTTTAATAATCCAGCAAAGACGGTTTAAAGGTAGAGCCAAGATGTCAAAGCCATCCTTTCCTCTTCGACATCATTCGAGCCAGATCATGACCACTCTGAAATTAATAACAGACTACTAAAGGCCACTATTACGGCCAGAGTTATCGATCCAGGTGGATATTGGTGGTCGCCCGCCTATTCCATTTGGACCCGCAACTTCAATTCTTGCAGCTTTTCACTTCCAGTATCTTACTATTTTTAGCAGGTTTTCGGGTCCTGCATGCCCGAAGCCATTTCGAGGCATTAAACGACGTTTTTTGGGAAAATCGAGAGCAACACCGACTATTTTTCTTGCACCAAAAGTTGTATTCCCCGGACAGATCTTTCTAAAGAGCTATTGAGCGCGTCAAACGGAGATCGGATGCCAAAGTTACGTCCCCGGGAAGTTGAAACACCAATTTACCCAAACAGAGCCCATAGTTTTGGCGCTTCATCTCCTAGGGTTAGTTTTTTGGACGTTTCGGGTTTTACATTGTTTCTCGACAATAAATAGGCCTTCGAGCCTCATTGTAACATAGTTCAGGGGCTGGTAGCCAACACATCTCTTCTCAGAGATAAGCGCTGCCAGTACCCTAGTTCATCTATTTCCATTATGTTTGTAATAGGCCTTAGAGCCTAAATGTAACACAACTCAGAGGCCTGCGTACGCCACATATCTTCTCAAAGATACACTACCAACGCCCTAGCTTGTCTCCATTATGTTTGTAAGCTTATTTCAACCATTCTTTTATTAATAAAATGAAGCATTGTTTCCGCTGCATCTTTGTGTCTATGGTTATATGTGTATTATGTTGCATTCCTGCATAAATCCAGATCAGTGGTATAAGAGTGGTCTGCTCTTTCTATATTTTTCTTTTCATGTCCCCAACGTGGTGAGGGTATAATGAGTTCAGGCTCAATCCGGTTGCACCCTTCCAAGATCAGCCTCGCAAACTCGGACAACCCCCCATGGCGGAAGGAAAGAAAGACAAGGGAGTAGAAGATCCTATCAAAATCTTGTTTGAGGAGGCCCTCGAGAAACAGAGGAATGTGATGATGGAAAAATTTTCCGAGATCCTTCAACAGCTACCCACTGGTGGCACATCTACATCCAGCACGTCCGCCAACAGGTTCGCGACATCCTGGACAAATCCAATACCAAGTTCAGAAGAATTCCCCCCACCCCCCAGGGAGGAACTTAACGCAATGGAGACCATTGCTTCCTAAGGAGGGAGGAATGATCCAAGTGGATATTGGTGGCCACCCACCTATTCCATTTGGACTCGCAACATCAATTCTTGTAGCTTTTCACTTCCAGCAGCTTACTATTTTAGCAGGTTTTCGGGTCCTACACGCCTGAAGCCATTTCGAGGCATTAATGATCCAGGTGGATATTGGTGGCCACCCACCTATTTCATTTGAACCTCTTCCATCAGTTCTTTCCATTTTTAAGTTTTAGCACGACTTACTATTTTTAGCAGTTTTTCGAGTTATGAACTTCCAGAGTCGTTCTGAGGCCCTAAACGACATTTTTTGGGAAAACCGAGAACAACACCAAATTTATTTCTTGCACCAAAAGCTGTAGTCCTTGGAAAAATATTTTTAACAAGCTATTGATCGCGTCAAACGAATATCGGATGCCAAAGTTACGTCCCCAGGAAGTTGAAACACCAATTTACCCAAACGAGGCCCACAGTTTTGGCGCTTCATCTCCTAGGGTTAGGTTTTTGGACGTTTTGGGTTTTACGTTTTTTCTCAACAATAAATAGACCTTCAATCCTCATTGCAACACAGTTCAGGGGCTGGTAGCTGACACATGTCTTCTCATAAATAAGCGTTTCCAACACCGTAGCTCATCTATTTCCATTATGTTTGTAATAGGCCTTCGAGCCTGAATGTAACACATCTCAAAGGCCTGCGTATACCACATCTCTTCTTAGAGATAGGCTACCAGCACCCTATATTTTTTCCATTATGTTTGTAAGCTTATTTCAGTCATTCTTTTATTAACAAAATGAAGCATTGTTTCCACTGCATCTCTGTGTCTATGGCTATATGTGTATTCTGTTGCGTTCCTACATAAATCCGGATCACTTATCTTATCACCGCTTGCATGCTTCCACTTGTCATTTTTTTGCTCGAATGTAATAAATGATAATCACTGCAACATATAGAGTAACTGACTTAAGTTTTGTATAAATACTGCATGCATTAACAGTATGCAAGGGGGGCCTGGAAGGGGAGAAAACTATTGTAATAGACTCTTTAGCTCTAAGAACTCTCTGTGGATGAAAGAAATATGATGTTGTTTTCTATATTCTTGTGTCTTATTCTGTGGTGAAGTGATTCCCTTACATAATTTGTCATTCTCCTATTTTTTCATATTGTTTTCTTTTCTTTACTGTGGATAATTTTTTTTATGTAGGATTTACCATGGGGTACCCTACTCAGTCTTGAAACAGTACGTGATGTTTTCCTCTAAGACAGGAATGTAGAATTCAGAGACGGTCTGCTCTACATTCCCATTAAAGCTTAAGCTCCTCCTCTTTTCCATTTCACAAGTTGTAAAGATCCTTTGACATGGCTAGCTTGCCTAGTTGAACATGACCTCAGTTGTTCATCCATTTGAATCTGTTTGCACCTATTTGACTCCATGGTCCAATGGCCCCCTTCTGCTGACTCAACCAAATCTTCAAACAAGCCCCTATGCACTAATAGATAGCCTAAAATGCCCCTATAAAAAAAGATATATCTAACAGAGAGAGCCCTCTCTCAGTCTAGGAAGGCTAGGGCCTGGAATCCAAAGTGGTCTGATGTTTCCCTCCGTGGTTCTGTCTTCAGCCTCCAGAAATTACGTGGTGATAACACACCCCCGTGCCATATTCCAAGTATGAATGTGGGACTCATAACCTATCGAAAAAGAACCAAACAAGCATGAATGCTACCATAGTTCTCTGCCTACACCATGAGGAATTTTAGTGCCTCATATTCTCTCAGGTTTTACCGTAACCCACGTTCTGATCCAGGGGTCACTAAGTCCTACATCGAGACTATCTCTCCAGGCTTTACTGTACATCCCATTCTGGGACTACTAGGCCCAATGAAGAGAAATCCACCTCTTGGCTTTACCGTATATCCTGCCATTCACCGACAAGGATTCCTAAGACCACCGAGGCACGCAATATGGCTTTATCGTAACGCACAGTGTGGCTCAGGGGTTACTAGGGCAGTGGTTTTACCGTGATCCACATTTCGGTTCATGGAACACTAGGCCATTTGTTTTTCATTTCGGATATCCACCCCACTCAGCTTCGAATCCAATCTGACCATCCAGCTCAACCGAAGTATGAGAACTCCACAACACCATGGCTATCCGAAAATGGCAAGGCTAGGTTGAAGACATTGTCACACATGGAAAAACCCATGCCAAGACAACAAATAACCACATGCAATACCATACATACCAAATCTAGCAAGGAAATCATACATGCAAATCAATTCTTGCAAATACTCCCGATGTAGCTTCCTGATCTTACCTTTCCCTACTTGATTTTTTCCTTCTTGCTCCAAATATCCAAGTATGCTACACTCACCAAGAGTGCTCCAAGAATACTATAAGTGTCCAAGAGTACAAGAGAGAGAATAATGAGAGCAAAAACTTCCCCAAAAAAATATTGCCAACTGTACCTCAACATCCTTTTTATCATTGATGCCTGTAATTTCTTCATTTTCCACCTTACATGCAACCTGTGACCTTTCACCTTCCTTTTCTCCTAATTTCCATTATTTTCTTAAATAAATGTGCCAAAAATGTCAATTTGCATTTCCAAATCCTTTGCCTTTTCCTTTTCCAATTTCCTTAGCCATATTAACCAAAATGAACACCCGCTAGGATGTTTTTCCCAACATTTAGCTTGGAATATGTGTACCATCAACTGTGGTTATTATTTTTTACTTTATTACATGGAATTTACACTAAGGTTGTTGCAATATCTCCTTTCAGATTCAAATTCATCAAATCCTCTAGAAGTTTTGGATCTTCTTTTTCGATTGAAAGTACTACATATTTGTTTCATGTCAAGCGTTCATTTTTCATCTCTTTAGCTAGTTAACTTTTATGGGTTCTCCTCTTACTGTCCACTTTGTGAAAACCTTTAGCATCCTCCTTTGTTGTCATTTCATGGGTCTCTACTTTACTAAGTGGACAATCACAAAAAATGATCCCATAGTCATGGCATCACAAACATCAAAATGAAACTTGCTAATAATATGGTGGTTGTCTCCACACCTCGTCGTGACACTCAAGTTTTATTGATTCATGCATAAGCTTGTGTGATATTCATGTAGACATAAATCCTCACATAATAGGTATATCGATCTATCTTGGTGATGTCAGATATTTTAACAAATGTTGCAATGGAATTCACTTTTCCTTCTAGAATCTCAAGACCCCATAATTATGCAGTCAAAGAAAGTAGTTGCTCCCAAATTGGAACTACCATGAATTTTTCTTGTTCTAAATTGGAGCACTCCTCCCACTACCTCATAAATAGCCGAACATTATTAAAATAATATGGCCAATTTTCAAAATCTCGGTTCTTATTCTCCAGATTTGATAATATCACCATGAAAAAACCCTTGGCTCCTTGTTTCAACTCAATATGGCCCTTTCGTAACCATTTCTTCTAGATCCATTTAGAAAGATCCCTCTCAAACAACTAGATCCCTATGAATTTGAAGATGAGTTCATGATCATTCATATATTGGAAATACCCTTCCAACTTATTGTTTGGAATCACGTACCTTGGATTTACAACAACTATCGACAAACATCTATCCTTGAGACAAAATTTCCATTGAGCTCTGAGAATAGGATTTTCCTGGCTAGTGTCGTGTCCCCTACTAGTAATTTCTCCATTTGGATTATACTGGTTATCCCTAGTCACCACAACCTTATAGAATGGTTTCACACCCCTCCCCCAGTTCCCTCTGAGACGTGAAATCAATAATGACTAGTAAGAAATATCCTACAAGTCACACTTAATCAAATTTGAAGCTCAAATATGCCAACAATTAACAAATGATTTAGAAAATTCCTTAGAAAAAAACCCTAATCGTAGTCAAGCTCCTTAAAAACTTTATAACTTAACAACTTGAAGGTAATTACTTCATAAAATTATATTGGAATTAATATGCATCACAAGCTCAACTGGAATTATAGCATCGAGAAAGGGTAAATGGAGGATGGAAAGCTTATTATCGACTTGAAAAAAATTGTAAGTCAACGTATATTTGGATATGGGAATAAATAAATAAAAAACTTCTCTTTGAGTCTCTTTTCACCCTTATTATTTTATAAGGATGTGAGGTTTAGAGATGTGTCTTTAGAGGTTCATGGATGAAGATAGAATAGGTTCAAAAGTATTTTGTAACATATAATATCAAGATTAAAGGAAATACACCATATCTTATCCTCCTCACATAAGAAAGCTTTTCGACCATTGAAAACATGGTTATGACTAGGTATTTCATGTATAAGAAGAGATTAAACAACATAAAAGGCAATATATTTCGTAAAATTTCTTTTAAGTTTATTTGAAGCCATTTTCAACTCAAGAAGGGATGGCATAAGGATGCTCAATCTTGGCTCTACCATTGGGAGATAAAGTAGAGATCATTTTGCAAAATAAGGATAATATTACAAATATTATGAAATTAAAAATACAAGGAGAAAACATGGAGTGATAAAGAGTTATAGGGAAAAAGAAACCTTAGATATTATAAGGAGATGTACAACCCAAATATTGAAATTCAAAAGTATCTATTTGTCTTGACCAATGTAAACAATAAAATAAGCATTCTCAAAATAAGAAAAAAATTTCATGAGGTCCATAGTGAAACTAGGTGTTGGTCAATTCTCAAAACATCATGGAATGAAAGAGTCTATCACCTTTGGACAATGAAAGGGTTAAAAATAAAAATCAACTTCTCTTAAATTTTCCAACTTATACACATATGAGATCTAAATTTCAAAATATTTGTCACACTACCAACCTTCTTGACCTTTTAACTCAAAAAAGCTATGGAGACCTTGAAACACACATTAATGCTTCTTGAGCATATAAATAAAATTCTAAAAAAAATATGAGTAATCTCTTACCTTTGTAATGTTCGATAGACCATATTCAATCTTAGTGAATGTTAATCATCATAATCATCATCAATAACTATCCCTTTATCTCTTCCAAACTCATTTTAGGTGATACACTTTCATGTACTAATGTCCCAATGAATTAACACTTTGGAAAAAGTCACTTTTAAAGTTTATTGTTATTTTAAAATCTAAAAGCGTGGATCCCTAACTACCAACAACACTTTCTTGCAATAATAAAAAATATAGCACCACGGGTTAATGGTTATTGATTTCTAGCAAATTTGGGGGCCTATACAATGGAAAGAATATGTCAATGTACATGGTCGCATGTACTGCCCCCAATTACCCCTTCCATAATTGTCCAAACTAAACTTTGACTAGTGGGCAAAAAATGACAACATGAGCCCATGGTAAGTATTAAACACGATGCAATAAGCCATTGATTGACTTATTACCTTTCCATCTTGTCAAGTGGATGAGAATAATATAGTACTCATTGAATATGATGAAAAGACAATAAGCCAATGATTAGCTTATTACATGGTGCTTAGTATTCATCGTAAGCCAATTAAACATACTATTGGATTTTGTCTCCATATCATGTATTAAAATAATTATATGATACTCTTGCAATATGGTTTATGTACCATAATGCGTGTTTAAAGGGCCACAACTACTATAAACTTTAATCTTGAGTAAATTATTGAATGAATGGTAAATAATCTCCCTTAAAAAACCACTTTAATTCATTTACTCTTCATTGTTTTTATCATTATTTCCATTGTTTCCATTCTTGCACTCAATTATTTGTAGCTTCCATTGTTTGCATTCTTGCACCCCGTTATTTTGCAACTTCTGCAACTCTTGAAAATAATTTCCAAAACCTCACAACCTCTTTAAATCAGGGATTTACTATTTTTTTGAAATATTTTTTGATTTAAGAAGGATTGACATTTATTATAAAAATTATTACAAAAACTTTACGTTAACGTTGGGTGATCTAGAGGTCAGAGTTCCATGTTGAATAAACATATATAAACAAAATTTAGAAAATTCATCAAAATTTTTATATTTAAACAAAATTTTGAAAATTCATCATGGCAATACCAAATTTTGAAAATTATACCCTATATATATATATATATATATATATATATATATATTGTAAATTTGGTAGTTCCTTGCTATTTTCTATTTATCAAAAAGGGTAGGTTGCAACATATACAAAGTCGGTGACCTCAACCTACCCAGAGGAAACCAGGTCTTTGGCCAGAACACATTTCATAGTCCAGTATGTATGGTTAGTTTGATGAAATAGAGAGAGGCGACCTCTAGTATTTTCGGGATCATTTACAAAGTCCATACTTTCCTCCTGTTCCTCAATATCTTCTTCATTATTTGGCTTTCTCTCTCCCAACCCTGGATTACATTTATGATTTCTGGGGGATTACCAGCATAGTAAGCTTCCAAGAGATTCTCCATTATCTCTTTCTTTGTCTTTCTGTCTCGCTTGCTTGGCTCGGATATGTTTTTTGAGAGTTGTTGCTTCCCTTTATCTCTAGACTTGGACAATCGCTTTGCAGATTGTCTTTTAACCATTGTTCTAGTCTGGCTGGGTTGAACCTTTTGCTGAGCTAAACCTGTATAGATTATCTGAGAGCCTGTAGAAGGTGGGGAATTAGTTACAATGAACCCATGAATTGTCAGGGATATTTCCGCCTCTGTGGAATAAATCAAGGAGTTATGAATGCAAGTCCCTTGACTGAGACAGACACTGAGACGGTTTGATAGACCTAAATGACCTAAGATTTCTTTACGTATATAATGCTGGCTGTCTAGCTTACCATCTACAGAAAATACCGAGAAGGAAAAACTAAGAAAGAAAATGACCCAATTATCGGAATAACGGCTTGTAAAACCTGGACAGAGGCCTTTCGTCTTGTCTTCACATTGCATACAAAAGATTTCATAAATTTGCGACTGCCATACTTGATTAAACACCAGACCATGCATAAAACAAGCTAAGATCCTTTGAATGAGCCGCAAATGCGAAATTCTACATGGAGTTCGAAAGCAGGGTTGAATAGTCTTATGAGGGATGAGAAAATTCAAATTTCTAAACATGCTACAGGTGCCATCAAAACCCAAATTTCCATGCAATATCTTAAGGACAAAACAATTGCAATTCCTACCCATTCCACCTCTATGCTGACCTCTACAGAGACTGATGGTTAAATGAAGAAGGGTGGAATGAAGAACAAGTACATACCACTGTACCCGAGATCGAAACCTTTCCACAATGCCTTCGAAACTTCCGGGGGAGGCGTGTTCTGCAACAACTCATCCCAATCCTCCGTTGCTGCTCCTGCCATAATGATTAGTTTGCTTTCGACCCGGAGCTTGCTTCCTTAAACTCCTCCTCTGCTTTTTCCAATGTCGTCTTGACACTGTTGGTTGGTATTCCATTCTTATCATTATGAACCTGTATGCTGCGTACCTTCCCTTATGCTGGCTAATTAATGTTGCCAGGAATTCGTATGCCGGTTTCACATGCCACCACATGGCCGCCATCCTCCACTTGCCTTATAGCAATTGACACTAAACACCTCGATCGAGAGAAATTCTATCCAATATTAAATTAAATTAAATTTATTGATTTTTTAAAATATTAAAAAATCTACAACCAAATTATGCTCGAATTTTACACATGAACAATTAAACCAAGGATTCCCTTCGTTTTGATAACTAAATTACTTCATATTATCATGGTCACAAGCCAAGTCGTACTATGACAATTTAGGTCGTATTAGCCATGGAGGAGAATGCAATTGCATGCTTATTTATTCATATAAGTAACATGAATCAACAAAACTTTGTTGGTGTGTTTGACAGAGATCTTATTTTTTTAACGAGCATAATTATATTAAGAAATGTACATGGTGTACATAGGTATAACTAAAACCTTGACCCTAACCACTCATAACTAAACTCTAATATTTAAAAATTTTCATTCATAAATTTATTACAATGACTTTTTTTTAATTTACTAATATTTATATAAATATCTTTTCATTAATTAACGAAAACATAGAAATGAGGAAATCGTGCACCTGTAATAAAGTTGCATCATAAAAGAATTTCTAATTCCTATTACCTCCTTTCTCTTTGTTTTGGATTTTCATTACTTGAAATGCAGGAATTCCTATTACGTCTTACCTCTTATGATCTGGGTTTTCATTAACCCAAATGTAGGAGTCCGCCGCATTTACAACTATATTATCAATAATCACAAAATTAACTTCACAAAATATTCATATTAGCAGGATAATTTTTCTCAGTTTTGCCATATATCGATTAACGGCATTCCATCCGAGATTTTGTTTAGCTATGTGATGATAATAACTCTGAACAAGAAGAAGAGACATAGTGCTTTGAAAAAACATAGAGGCCTCAGGAAAAAATTAAGCAAACGAGTGTTAGAATTTAGTATTACCAGAGCAGGAATGCGTTCCCTATAAATCAATTGAAAACACACTAGATTGGATGAGCGTTCAAGGATTGTACATATCGAGAGGTTTTGGTGTCACCTCATTCCACATAATTCAAAGGTTGTATTGAAAATATAATAAATACTCTTTCCCAAGGGTAAATATAATTGAATCGTCTAAGGGTTTTTTTTTTGTTTTCAGTAGAAAAAATCTCTGGTTTATATTGAGTACCAGGTCAAAAACCAAAAGATTGTTTATATCCATAAATTTTCCATTTTCATAACTACCTTATATACTATGCTCCTGTATGTAGGATTTACATTCTCACTTACAAAAAGAGGCCTCCGATGTTCCTCTGCACTATCTCCTTCTCAAAAATAAGCATTCTTTACCTTATGCCAACACATAAATAAGCATTTTTTACCATATTTGAACTTGGATTCCATGTTCTAAAAAACGATAGCAACATCCTCCAGTGAACAGTGTCGCAGCTTCCTTAACTTCATTGTGTTTGCCAATCAGAAAATTTTAAATGTGCCTTTTGCTCCGTGTCATGTGCCATCGAAACGTTTGTACTGCATTTCACCAAATATCCCGTTCAACCCCTTTTTAGATCAACGGTCTGACACTTGGTTCTTCTCCCAGTAGATATGTGTGAATGAAATGGAGGTGAAAGATCTTCTCAAATCACTTATCCTGTCAAGCCAAGCTGATAGATGACTCATAGCCAGATTTGTTTTGTTGTTCATATATTCAATGAGGACCCTGGAGTCTCCAAACACCCACAACTTATTTATATATAGTTGTTTCGTGAACCAAAGCAAACTCCAAAGCGCGAGCATTTTGGCCCTCATATTGGTTCCCTAGCCATCATACCAATGAATCTTATAATGGCATTGTAGAGTGATCATTAACCAAGCTCCACAGCCACATCGCATGTTCTGTGTCGCCCCGTCAAAAAAACCAGCCAAGTAGTGGATCTCAAAAGGTCCTAATCTATGTGAAAGATCACTTGGAGGTTTTTGTTGTATCCTGTGATTATGCCAGTGTCAGATGATCTTTGATGTAACCATGGCAGGAGTACACTCCTTCTCTTCGAAAATCCACCTGTTCCTACAACAACAAAGACTCCAATGAAAAAAGATTGGAATATTTATGAGAGAGTTACCTTTCCCATACCACCATGAGATGTATTCTTTGTCATTTTGATAATCCAAATCCTGTAATTTGAAATAATTGCTTAAATTTTTGTGTATCTCTTGGGAAAAAGTGCAGGAGTAGAACAAATGACCATTTTCCTCATTCCCCTTCATACACAGTCTACATACTCTTGGGCTAATCTTCACTCTTTTCCGAAAGTTATCCCATGTCAAGTTTTTATCCTTCCACACTAGCCAAAAGAAGATGATCATTTTCATCTGTGCTTTATCCTTCCATATCCTGCTGATGCAGTAGCTTCTTCCATCCCCAAAGTCTACCTTTTTTATTTCTCTGTAAATTTCTCGTATGAGGCATTGGCCCTTCTTAATACGGTCACCCCAAATTACCTGATCACCCCCTCCATTATTAGAGAAACCCATGCTTCTCAGGTTGTTTAGGTATTGATTCCATTCTACTCCCAACATTCCTTGTAGTTCCAATTCCTTAGCCCCCTTCCAGCTAGGCACACCTTCCACCCATTCTTTAATTACTTGTGCTAATAAAAAGACACCTTTCTGATTCAGATGTTTTCCAAATTCCACATTGATGTGGCTCCCCGTTGTATCACCTCAGATGCCTAAGTGTCCAATCTGTATTCTATTTCATTTTCCAAAAATCCACCTTAGCATATCTTTGAATTGAGGCCATAATTTCATAAAAAACATTCCAAATATATGAACCCTTTAGTGCTTTCTCCCAACCCATTGTGTATAGTTCCTCCAGGCCTTAGTTTCGGGTGTATTTGAACTTAACAATCTTGTTCCATATTTCCGGTGATTGGATGCAACACCAAAGGGATTTAATTAAAAGTTCCTTCCCAAATGCCTCCACATCCAAGATGCCCCCACCCCCCATTCCTTTGGAAGCGCAATTTGCTCCCATCTCACCAGATGGTATTTACCGGCCTGCCTACCTCCATTCCAGATAAACCTCGCCATGATTTATTTATTCCTGCTATGATGGCCTTCGAAATCCGTAACAGGTGTGCCCAATACACCGTGAACTGCTGTAAAACGGCTTGCACCAATACTAGACGACCACCCTTTGACAACCACTTCTTCGACCACCATTTGATTCTGTGATTATACTTTTCTAGAATCCAGCTCCAGTCTGCATTCCGATATCCTAAAGGTTTCAGGCGGAACCCTAAATATGTGATTTTGTCCACAAGTGCAGCAGTTTTAAAGTTAAAGAGCGCTCCAATATGCTCTTCCATCGCTTGCCCTCCTGACGAGAAATATACATATGAATTTGATTCATTTGCCTCCATACCCGAAGCTATACAGAACCTGTGGAAAATTCCAATTAATGCTTCCCAACATCTCATTCCAAGCTGCCCAAAGATCAGCATTTCGTCTACAAAAAAACTATAGGAAATCTCCCTATGGAAAGTAATATTTATACCGCTGAATTCCCCCCATCCACTGCTCTATTGATGTGAGAAATGAGTACATCCATAACTAAGATAAACAAAAGAGGAGATAGGGCGCAACCCTGTCGAAGACCCCTGCCCGACTTAAAGAAAATAGAAGCAACACCATTAATTATCACATCCATAGATGAGTTGCACATACATCCCATGATCCAATCCACCGAAAAACAGTCCATGTCGATCTTGTAAAGAAACATTCGCAGAAACCCCCAATCTACTCAGTCATAGGCTTTGTTGAGGTCTACTTTCATGACCTAGTCTTACGTGAATGGATAGAATGCATAATCTCTTGGGTAGTAGCAACTGCATCATGTATACTCTGATTCTGAAGAAAACCTGATTTCTCGGGGGAGATGTGTCTCGAGATCACCACCTTCAATCTGTCGGTGATGGTCTTCGAAATGATCTTGTACAAGGTACTACAAAGTGATATAGGGCGGTAGTCCTCGAAAGACATAGATCTTTTCTTCTTGGGGGTGAGTGCTAGAAAATTTGAGTTAATAGCCCCGCGAACCATTCCCAGTATTCTAGCATCTTCCACCATTTCCGTAATGTCCTTCAAAAACAGATCAGAGAAATGCAAGAAAAAGTCTGGTGTCCATCTGTCTGGTCCCAGGCTTTTATCCAGAGGAAATGATTTTATAACACACTCCACCTCGTCGATGCTGACAGGCCTATTCATACAGGTGATGTCCTCAATCTCAAACATCTTTGTGTATGTTTTGAGAGCCCAAAATAGATCCTCAACTCTCGGGGGTTCACACGCCTTGTATAATCCTTCGAAAAAACTTACCGTCACTTTTTGAATATGGTACGTAGTATGATATACCTTACCCTCCACCGTCACTTTCCACATAGCATTTGTAACCTTCCTTCCTGTGGCATATGAATGAAAAAATTTCGTATTTTTGTCGCCTTCCTTAAGCCATATAGCTCTACTTTTAAGTCGCCAAGTTTTTTCTTGAAATATAAAAATCTTCTTTTTTTCGTTTTCCAGATAGTTGAGCTTAGTCCAATTATCCGAGATCTGAACACCAACATCACTTTCTTTAAGGAGCTTTTTCATTTCTTCATAAATATGTATTAAATCTACTTTCATCTTCCGCTTCTGCTTTCTCTCCCATTCCTTAACCTCCCCTTTCAATGCGCGGAGGGCATGAGATAAGTGATCCGATGCTGATGACCCAACTGTTCTCCGATGCTTACACATATACCCACAGACCAATTTATCAAATTCTGCATACTCCATCCATGCCCTATTAAATTTAAAAGCATATCCAATTATTTTCATCTCAAAATTCCATTCCATGACAATCGGTCGATGATCGGATACAGCGAGTCCCTCAACCCATGAAAATATCGTACCCATCTGAGATAATAATTCTGCCTGTACCATGAATATGTCAATTCTCTTTCCTATGAAATCTATCCCTTTTCTCCCATTGTACCATGTTGGAAAATTATACTAAATCTTAATGCCCACAAGATTTGATTCACGCACGAGGTGCCCCATATAGTATTACAAGGGATCGCGCATGCTCCGGTCCTCCCCAAATCTCCCCTTCATCCAGGGTGCAATTGAAGTCTCCAGCGATAATGGAGAGGTCCAGTGTTAAGATCCCACATGCCTCCATCTTCCTCCAGAATAAAACCTTATCATGATAAGGCGCATAAAGATTAACAATTTGGATTCGGTGCTTGAAACCTCTTAAAAAACCAGTGAATATAATTCCGCCGAAAAAACTGAATGCTTGTAAATCCGTTCACCAGGGGTCCGAAAGCACCACCAAACCACTCGATCTTCCATCAGCGTCTTTCGCAACTATATACAATGCTGGAAACATGGCACAAAATAAAATAATAGATCTGTCAGCATCTGTCATGGACTCTTGTATGAGGATCAAGCAAGGCTTCAAAATCCTAAAATACTCCCTAATAGAGACATTTTTCTCCCTCACCCCCAGTCCTCGAATATTCAAAGAATAGATCAGCATTACAGAACCTCTGAGGAGGGATCCAACACTCTAAGGACCCTGTCAAGGGCTAGGGACACCGGTACGTCCCTAAAATTCCCCAATTGAAGATTTGGTTAACCGACCGACTCCATGATAGATCTCTTCTTAAGTCTTGGACGCCCCTTCCCTTTTCTAATTGTGACATTAGATTTCGAAGCCAAACTGATGACTATACGAGGTGATGATGGATGACCTGTATCCACCACCAGAGGCACCAACTGAGCTTCCAGGTCCTGCAGTAGAGACTCCAGGTCACTACCAATGGAGTTATGAGGGGACAGGGAATCAGAAAGGACCGGAGGGGAAGGTGACAGGATCGGAGGAGAGGGGACATTATGACCCGATGAAATAACCTCAATAATGGGTTGTGTGAGGAGCAGGGTGTGAGAGGGTATCCGGAATTTGGGAGCAAACGACGGAAAATCAAGAAGAGGGAGAAGAGGCCTACGTATAACCTCTGACGCATCAACTGAACCACCCAACTGAACCGCCACTTCACCCCTACTTGGCTTCGACCAAGACAGACCGAGAGCCGACCCCCCCATCTGACGCGATGCCATACCCCCCCAGACAACAGAGCTAAATAAGAAGAAGGACGAAGAGAGGACAGATAAGACTTACCGATTGGTGATTCTGAGGATGAAAAATAAACCTGTCGACGCGTTGAATCAGGGGGACGCGCACCTTCGAACTTCTGCGCCCGCCTTGGTTCTGATTTCAAATTGTGAGCTTTCTCTGGACGCCATCTCCGGCAGAGAGGCATGAGGTGTCCCATTTTGTGGCAAAGGTGGAATCTGAAAGGGATTTTCTAGTAATCAATTATCTGTCTGTTCACCGACCCATTCCATTCCAGATCGATTTTAGCAGGTAAACTGCCCGAGAAGGATACCTCCACAAGAATCTAGGCCACCCTTTAATCAAAGACACCAGCACACTTCAGATCCACATAACGACAACTGCCTATACTATTACCAATGGCTGAGAGGAGTGGCAACGACCAGAATTCCAGAGGCAGCCCTAGGAGCTTTACCCATAGCAGGTGGTTTTTAGGAGTGTCATTATTCGGATTGAACCCCACGAACCAGCGGTGAAGCACCATGAAACTTCTGCCAATTACCCAAGATCGCCGAAGCACTTCTCCACGTTACTTCCTCTTTGATTAAATGGTAGCAATACCAGCCATTTTGTAATTTGCTAACCTTCGGCATATAGCCGAGCAGCTTGGTCCACGCCATTTCTAGCCAATTCTGCATATCAACCTTGCAATGTTTGTCGTAGTACCACGTGCCCACTACCATGCGAGATAGTAAGCTTTCCGCCTTATCCCACATGACATCCCTTCTGAAGCTCAAAAGCTGACATTCATTCGCTGGTTTGTAAGGTTTAACAGACCCTTTACCGCCCACTAGGTGTCTGTTCTGCTCACCAGGATTGGAAGAAAATCTGTTTTCAGTTACCACCTGCGCCTCCTCTTCAGCCGGACCCTCTGAGACGAGGCAGCGGGTCTTCAGACTAGTTGTCACATGACGATAGATAGTCGGACTGCCACCCTTTGCCAACTCACTGCATGCACAAACTCCTCGTCAAGTTCCTTTGTCTCCAGCTCCGCGAGAAAAGAGTCTAATTCAGCCATAACAGCTCCAGATGAAAAATTGATGCCAAACGCCGAAAAGGATGGCAACGCTTATTTTCCAGTCCATCGGCCCATTAATGCGCCGAGGGATGAAATCGCCACCGTAGGATGATGCACTGCTTTAATCTGACCGTGGGGATTTCATCCCTCGGCGCATTAATGGGCCGATGGACTGAAAAATAAGCTTTGCCGAAAAGGATGGTGTGTCCTGCATCAAAATAGAGTTAATGAACGTTCACGATCCCAATGATCCTACGCCAATGGTTTGCATAGAGAATCGCATCTGCCACCTACCCTTGTACCCGCCCCTACCTACGAGAAGGTGCCGATCCTCCTGATGAAAAATTGATGCCAAACGCTGAAAAGGATGGAGTTGTCTCGTCAGTTTTTTTTTTTTTTTTGCTAGAATCTAGTCAACTAAAATTCAAAAAATCAAGTAGTTGGAGTGTTTGGAATCCATTTTTGATAGTGGAAATGGATTCAGCACTATCAAAAACCTTTAAAACACTCAAAATACAAGTTTAACAACTGTAAACAAGATTCTGATAAAATCTTTGCCGAATTTTTTCAAAACCTTTTCGGGGCCATTCCATTGCCTCGGTAAACTACGGGGAAAAGATGGTGTAAGGCTGTCCCGCATCAAAAAGAGTTAATGAACGTTCACGATCCCAATGATCCTACGCCGCCCACCATACCCTGCCGACGCCCAAAGTAAATGCGGTTTGTATTGAGAATCTCATCTGCCACCTATCCCTGTACCCGCCCCTAGCTACGAGAAGGCGCCGATCACCACCTTCACCTTTGAGTATGTAGAAATGGGCGGATATGAAAACGACGTAAGCTAGACTCAAGAAAATCTACCTCCAAATCGTCGTAAAAGACTCAAAAATGTCTTCATCCACAACACCAATTAAGACTGACCGAACCGCCCACGCACGGTCGGAATATTTTGAAATACCGGTCTCCTTACTCCGATCCCTACACGTCGGGAAGGGATCAACTTATAACCAATAGGGAACAATGTTATAACCATCAACTTCCCATGGAGATCACCAGGGTCCCACCCCTAGACTAAAGACAAGAGACCAGATGATAGATCAGGGGATGGAAACACTAAACGTAAAAAAAACGCCAATGAAGACCCATGTAATACGCCCAAACCCAGGATCGTTAATATTTACAGCAGCACAAACAAGCCCCGAGGTTCCACCAATGGTCGCATCTCTGAACACTCATGCTTTTACATGGCCGACTGAAAAGGAAAAAGTTACTCGAGATATTTACCCCCTTATTCCGAATCGGTTCCTTATCACAGTCCCTCAGAATCTCTGCAAATTTTAAAAACCGCTTAAGAGAAGTCCAAAAGCCGGTAGTAATGTACCAAGACCCCAATCCTTCTTTCATTCATTTCCCTTAGCTATTTTCCAGCACTCCAGTGCAATCTCCCAATCTTTTTTATCTTCAGCTCCTAAATGCCATGAAGTTCCTCTTTGGCTTTTATCTTTTGTTCCCTAACCTAAATACATATCTATGTGCTGCAGGTTTCAGTAGTTTTTTGTGCCTGCCTCCATCATTGTTCCGCATCCATTATCGCACAACGACCCCTGTTCGATATTGGCTTCTTGCTGTGATTGCCATTGCTCTCTTATATATAATATCGGTTGCACGAAATTGCAAGAGAGAAATAACTCGAGATGGAACACACGACAAAGAAAAAAGCGGATACCCCCACACATATAACCGCAAAATCCTAGGGGTTGCCACCGCTGTAATTTGGACTGTGTCCAGGCACCGTCGGGAATATACAAACCGGTGCATGTGAATCGGTTCTGAATCGGTTCTGGAGAATGGAAACCAATATTTATCAGTCTATTGGCCCATAAATGCACCTGGGAAATAGATGCCCACCGTTGGATGGTGTACTTGCTTTAATCCAACGGTGGGCAGTTACTTTCCAGGTGCATTTATGGGCCAATAGACTGATAAATATTGGTTTCCCTGGAGAATCGTTTGCCAAATTCTGGAGTTTAATGCAGCTTCATGAGAAGATAATATTCACTCGTCAAAAGGGTATCTATTGCGGTCACATTGAAAAGAAATCAAAATCAAACAATCAGGTTAATCAACTAAGTTAACCTGGTTGAAATACTTTTTCATATTATTTGTTGGATATAGTAGATGAAAAATATTGTTTTCATATTATTTGTTGGATGTATTAAATGAAAAATATTTTATTAAAAGTATATGTTGTCTACTTATTTATTTAAAAATCAATAATTCGGGAACCAAATTTCAGTATAAACCACCAGTACAACCTAATTAATAAAACAATTACGAACGATGTTAATTTTTATTTTGTATTCATGTAGAAACAAATTGTATAAATTAGTGGAGGAAATAAATGGTTATAATGCATCACTAGTCACACATACTATAGACCAATTGACTTGTTATATATAAAAACCAACTTTTGTAACTTTATATATCGTTTTAATTTTATGCAAATTTTAAATTATATTATATAATAATATATGAATTATACTAGTTGGTTCGAAACGAGTTGACAATATTCTATTGCATGTGATTATTACCTAATTTTTTTTTACAATTTATATAATCAATCACAAAAACATAAATTTGGAAAATATAATTTTGATAAAAGTAGTTTAATAAGTTTTTTTATTTATTAAAAAATAGTCATCTTTATTTTTATTATTAAATATTTTATAAAAATATAATAATAATAATAATAATTACACATTTAAATAAATATATATGATATTTAATACACATAATTAAAAAAAAAAAATTAAGTATTGTAACCATGTATTGATATAATATGTAATACTTTAAATTTCAAACATAATTATATTAGAATTCCATATCAAATTTTATAATAATTGATTCATAAGCATAAATAAGATTTTATTAACAATTATATAATTTACTTGATAGGTGATTAATAAGAAATTTTTCTCTAAGATATATAGACTAACTTTCTTATAATGTTGTGAAACAAATCATCTTGTTGTAAATTATAAGTTAGTTGACCACAACCGTGTTAGAAATTAATTAACAGAGCAATAAAATACAAAAAATATTACGGAAACATAAACACATAAATGCATAAAAGAAGAGAAACACATATGTACGTGATTTACTCAATTTAGGTTACGTCCATGGAAAAATAACCAGTCCTTCCTATATATTATCCATCAAAATGAAGAGTATTATCTATCAAAATGAAGAGATATAACCTACAACAAATCCGTTATAATTTCCTTTTCGCTCTCACACAGTCTCATCTCTCCTTCTTCCACAGAATAATAATACACAGTGACAATACAATTCTTCATATAAACAGAGGGTTTCTTTCTAGGGCCAAAACCCTTAAATTAACATAACTTCTACCGCTAGATCTTTTGCCTAATGAACAACTCAAATTGACTACAAAATTACAATATTTTACAAGGAACGACGACGATCATATAGGTGGTGTTTCCACCCCATTAGGAACAGAGATCCAACACAGTTGAAACAAAAAACCTTTGAACAATCAGGAAGGTAATTAGACTCCACATCGAACATAGGGGACTAGTCTCCACCCAACCATATATTGAGCTACATTATATCTTTTTACAGTTAGCCACCACTGAGTTCTCAATCAGATACCTCTATGAGTTGCTAATCCTCACTTTCTTATAATTTTCCAAAAAAGATATCTCACATCCTTCTCCTCATTCATTAAATAAAAATATTTTATTCAAAAAATATAAGGAAAATATTTAAGCATATAATCCACTTGTCGCATGAAATTTTTATTAGCTTTTCCATAAATTTATTATTATTGTTTTTTACTCTTTAAATTTACTTTTTATTTAAAAATAATTCTTTTTATTATAATCATTAACTTTATTTATTAAATGATCCAGATTTATGAAGGCATGAAATGAAATATAGATTAGATAGAACACAAAGATACAACAAAATAACAAAACTTCTATTAATTAATAAGAAATACTTGAAATTGTTTACATGTAAAAATGGAGCAAACTAGCTCGGAAAATGGTAGCTTGTTTCAGAGAAGATATG
This sequence comes from Pinus albicaulis, assembly GCA_034641835.2. Taxonomy (NCBI): domain Eukaryota; kingdom Viridiplantae; phylum Streptophyta; class Pinopsida; order Pinales; family Pinaceae; genus Pinus; species Pinus albicaulis. The sequence goes on from CM076570.1 coordinate 1,029,359,304, forward strand.
TGACAGTTGCATGCCTTTTGAACTGTGTTACATTGAGGCTTGGAGGCATTTTTATCATAAAGAATAAGTGTGAAACCCTAACCCTAGGAGATGTTTGTGAAACAAATTTTGGCACTTTTCCAATATCTCTGTTTTCCCCAGAAACACCTTTTAGGACCTCAAAACGGCTTCACACATTTCAGAAACACCTTTTAGGACCTCAAAACGGCTTCACACATTTAAGACCTGAAAACTACAAAAAATAAAAATTTATTCTAGAATTAAGGAAACTGAAAGTAATAATGTTGAGGTCCAAGTGGAATAGATGGGTAGCCACCTATATCCACCTAGATCATTAAATTTCTTTATTATTATTATTGTTATTATTTATTATATCACTTTTGTTTATCAGATATTGTAGAGACAAGGATGACATAACTTCAATGTATCTCTCAAATACAACATGTAATTGTATTTTGATATAAACATTAGAGTCTTAATTTTCAGTATCCATGTGGTACAAATTTCTAAAGGCAAAAATCCAATCATAATTCAAAATTTTAATATGACATAAACTATATTTTAAACTTCACATTTCAATTAAATTAGCTTTAATTGTATAAATATTAATTTCATGAAAGAAATTTTGAAAGAAACTAATGCTATCAATTACCCTTAAGAAGTTAATATCATCCTCTAATATTTGGAAAATATTATGTAATCATTTCTCTAGCAAAGATTAATGCAAACAAGGCTAAGGGGGTTTTTAGTAGTTGCTTTCCCTTAGATATATTTGTGTTTTTATGTATGTGATTGATGCATGTTTGCAATTATTTTTCTAAATTGTGAAATAATTTCTGTAAAGTAGTAGAGTAGCATTGTGTGTCATGATTGAGATAAATTTCCTGAGCAATTACAATTCTATCACCATAATTCTACAAAGTGTGTTCTGGGGTACAGGTTTGGTCCAAAAAGTGTGCTTTGTTTCTTAGGGTTCCACTCAATAGATCTATTGTAGACTATGTAGTCTCATGCGCGACTAGTACCAGTGAATTGCAAAAAAATACACGAAAACCCAACAAAAACAAGAATTTTCTAGCAAATAGTAGAAATCTAAAAATGGAAATGAAAATTGAGAGAAAAAAGAAATTTTAAAAAACATTGAAAATTGTTGAAACAATAGTCACTAGGGCTTTGAATTGCTACACCAGTGGAGTCTCCATTTGGTAGTATAAATTTTTCAAATAGTGTACCATAAATGATTCACTTAACTTTTTGGTGACAAGCAACCCTAACAACAAAAATGGTTATATCTATGCTTCAAATATGCATTATAAACATAAAAATATATGCAAGAAAAGATATACAATCATAAGTAGAAACATATAACAACAACAATAATGTAACAATCCAATGGTGAATGAAAATATTAATTTTATTATACGAAATAATACACCTAATGATGAGAATTTGTTAACTTCGGTCTACAAATCCCCCTCCGTGGGATGGGTCCTTTTGTAATCTTGTGCTTCAACTTTAGTTTTTCTCTCAATGGTTGTATGAAATGGGAAAAATGTGATAATGGGGCTTGAACTCTGAAGTGGGAGCTCAAATTTCATGAGACGATAATGGGGACGATGAGAATGTTCATGGTGCAGAATGAGGAGAAAACCCCTCTATTTATAACAAAATGTTGAGATAGATTGAGATTTATAAAATAATAAAATATTATAAGCTAAATCAAAATCTAGTTGTTGTGAATATTTTATTATATTTATTGTGAAATGGTCAAATATCTTAATTTAGAAAGTGATTAAAGTAATTAACAAATAAAAAATGGTTTATTAATTACTTTACGATGATTAAGCCAAATATGAATTAGAAACAATTATTAAAGTCATAGTTTAACCACCCTGCTTTTTTTGCCCTAAAAATCATGGAAATTCCAGCAAGATTTTAAGAAAATCCAGCAGGGATTTTTGTAAATCTATGCTATAGCTATCAAATTTCAAGATTTTGGGTGCCCTTGAGGTTTTTGATGGTGCTGAATCCATTTCCATCATCAAAAACATGATTCAAACTCTGCTATTGTAATATTTCTTAACTTGTTTTTGCCCGGATTCCGACCACTTTTGTCTGTCTGGGAAATTCCTCCATCTTTGTACACAACTCCATTATTAAATAATGATTTAATAATTATCTCATGAGGAAACTAAGGGATAAAATGGAATAACAAATAAATAATAATTTATTTAATTATTGCTGATTGATTAAGTAAAAAATGATTAGAAATAATCATTAAATAATGATTTAATAATTATTTCAAGAGAATAATAAATTAATAATGTTTTAATTCAAGTTTCTGTGGTCCATTTTATGAATGTCGAGAGATCTTTCAGTAAATATCACACAAAAAAACTTTAAGTCGACACGTTTCGAACCATCTTCTTAATCTTCAAGAGAAGATTAAGAACCAAATCGTGGTATTAGATTAAACATATGAAGAGAGATGTTTTCTAGTCATTAGAATATAACAACTAGTTTTGGTTAAAGAGTTTTCATTAATTAATAAATAATTTTTTAATTAAAATAAAGTAATAGATGGAAATTAACTGTAAATAAAGAATTAAATTGATTTTATAATATTAAATAATAATAAAATTAATTTATTTTTTATAACTAATTTCCATCTATTACTTTATTTTAATTAAAAATTTGTTTATTAATTAATGATAACTCTTTAGTCAAAACTAGTTGTTATTTTCAAACGGCTAGAAAACATCTCTCTTCATCTATTTAATCTAATACCGTGATCTTCTTCTTTCTCGTGTCTTGAAGTTGAACCATAGTATATGGTTCGAAACACGACGACTTAATGTTTTTTTAGGTGATTTTTATCAAAATATCTCTCAACAAATACAAATAAATAATGATTTATTTAATTATTCTCATGGGGTTTAGGATTTTAATGAAAAATAATTTAGGAAAATGATTCACTAAATTATTTCCTAAGGTAAAAGTGAGTCTTAATATATAAAAACCCATGCTACATGGTGTATTTTGATCAACCTAGTAAGAATTGGTTAGGTGAACATTTTTTATGATCACAACTAGGGAAACACGACTAGCTAACCTTGATAGAAAATAGATATATTTCATCTCCAATTATAAGGCTTCATGTTGCACCACAAATTATTCATTTGCAGAATCCCACCGATGTACTAGACATTGCAGCAACTAGTTTTAGCCTAGTTTTATAGCTCTTCATACTTTGCATTTTGAAGAACTTCAACAACTCATTATATTTGAGTGCTTTGAGGGTTGGAAGATGAGCCACAAATTGGATATCGTTTCCTCAGTTCTCTCTCTCCACTCAATTATAGTGAACATCTACACAAGAATGCACAAAAAATGGTTAAGATGAATGAATATAAAAGCCCTAGAAAATTTATAATCTATCATTTAAAAAATTGCACGACAAAAAGGTTGGTCACTTGTGCTCAACTCGGGCCTCTGACCATAATTTTTTTTGGGTTGAAACCTGTTTCTAGAGGCCCCACATGCAGGTTACCCTTATCAAACCTATGTTCCCACAATATCATAACTAGGGAAAGAAATTTAATGTTTAAAACTTGACTTAAAATTTTAAAGTAAATTATTATTTATTACTACTTCCACCGGAGAAGGTTCTACTGATAAGAAAAACTACACAGTCAAATGAATTCTTAAAAAAAGGATAAAAAATCAACTAGACTACTTATATATATCCTTTCATAGTGAATCCAACTATGACAAAAATCTATAGTTTATAAGCCCTTCGTTTCTCCAATGATTTAACAGTCATAAATGTTAAATAAATTAGTTCGGTGCTCGAGATGTAAAGACTATGACTCAAAGGAAGTATGAATTCAAAGATTAAATCCTTCAGCAAAGGCATGTCAGTCAGAATTAAAAATAATACATGCGTAAAGGGATAATGGGTGCACAGAAGGAGGAGGGGATGGTGAATGCTTTCACTAATATAAAGATCAGGTCAATGTAATCGATGTTCTGTCGAATGCATGCAATAGATGTAACAGATAAATTAATTTAATGCATGGTGCATTGATGCAGTGGGTGAAGTGGTAGAAGTTGTGCAGTGGTAGCAGTGGCAGCAGTGGTGCAATGGGTGCAGCGGGTGCAGTGGTGCAGAACCCTTCTATTTGCAACATGGCAGCCATCAAACGAACGTTTATTTGCTTCTAGTCATGCTTGGTGTACCAACCAACCTTAACGCATAACGATAGTGTTATAAGGCAGTTGATATGGCAATTTCCCCAGTAATTCCATCAGAATATGTGAACATGGACCTGAGCTATTTCAATTCACTTTGTTTAAATGTCTGTAAATGCGAACATCTTTTTGGGTAATGTATGCAGGGTTTTAGCATTGTTAATGGAGGTTGGTTACCTGTGTCAGCGATGAATAAGGTTGCAGACGTTCTTAAAATGGCTCCAATTCGTGTATTTGAAGTGGTTGCTTTATATTCTATGTTTAACCAGAACAAAGGTGGGTAAATATCATCTTTTAGTCTATGGTACGATAGCGATATTGAAGCACCTTGGTGTGAAACGAAATGAGGTAACCATTCCTGGCCCGTCTTCTGCATTCCTCCCACTCAAAAAGCTTATCGATGAAAAACATCTCCCACTGTTCGATGCGATGTCATACAGATAATTCAAACAACGCAAGAAAAAGAAGGAAAACAAGGAAAAATCCCCCACTCAAACGACTGATCAATGAAAAACACGTTGTTTATATTGTTCACGTTGGTCTTTAAAATGGATTTACACATTGTCTTTTTTCGTGCTCGATTTTCCCTTAAATTGGATCTGTGTTTTCCAGAATATATTGTACTCCGCTCTCCAATCATATATTGTTTATGTTGTCTGTACGCGTCCTCAACTTTTTTCGACAATGTGCCTCGACGAAGCTCCGCAGTTTCGATGGCTATCGATACATATTTTGAATTTGCAACCGCCAGTGGGACTGATCGTGCTGTTGATTCAATTAATTATGGTGCAATGAATTCTGCCATTGGAGTTGTTACATAACTAGCACAACCACATTAGTAAAAACTAATGTGGTTGATATACGCCGATAGGCGTATATAAAATAGATTTACAACCACATTTACCAATGTGGTTGATATACGGCGATAGGCCTATATCCACTACCCATCACATTAATTTATATATCAATAAATAAATATTATATATAATAAATTTATTATATTAACTTGAAAAATATATATTATATATTAATAAGAATATTAATATATTAAATATATTAATTATGATTAAAATCACAAAAATATTTTATGTATATTAATAATATTATAAAAATATTAATAATATATATAAAAAATATTTATTAATATATTAAAAATATTAACTATATACATACTATAAATTAACTTCAAATATATATAATATATATTAATATAAAAAAAAATATTAATAATATATAATAAATTAATATATCATAAAAAAAATATTAATAATATATAATAAATTAATATATCATAGATGGTTATATTATTAATAAAGCAAAAGAACTAATAATATATTAATAATATATATTCTGTCATAGTTGGTTATATTATTATTATTAGAATAATATAAATATTAGAATATTTATTTATAATGATTATTAGTAATATTATAATCTAATATTTATTAATAAATATTATTAGTAATATTATAATATTATTTAAATTACTAATGATTTATTAAAATATTATAATATTACTAATAATCATTATTAATAAATATTTGAATATTTATTTATAATGATTTTTAGTAATATTATAATATTATTAATATTACTAAATAAATATTATTAATATATATTATTAATAATATATATTAATAATATTATAATATTACAAATAATCATTATTAATAAATATTTGAATATTTATTTATAATGAATATTAGTAATATTATAATATTATTAATATATAAAAAATATTAAATATATAATTTTAATATTATAATAAGTATTAATACTATATATTAAAAATATTTATTAATATATTAATAATATTAACTATATACATACTATAAATTAACTAGAAATATATATAATATATATTAATAATATTTATTAATATAAAAATAATATAAATAATATTTAATATTTTAATGATTATTAGTAATATTATAATCTAATATTTATTAATAAATATTATTAGTAATATTATAATCTAATATTTATTAATAAATATTATTAGTAATATTATAATATTATTTAAATTACTAAATAAATATGAAAATATTATAATATTACTAATAATCATTATTAATAAATATTTGAATATTTATTTATAATGATTTTTAGTAATATTATAATATTATTAATATTACTAAATAAATATTAAAAATATTATAATATTATTAATATATATTATGAATAATATATATTAATAATATTTTAATATTACAAATAATAATTATTAATAAATATTTGAATATTTATTTATAGTTAATATTAGTAATATTATAATATTATTAATATATACAAAAATATTATATATATATATATATATATATATATATATATATATATAATATTATAATAAGTATTAATAATATATATTAAAAATATTTATTAATATATTAATAATATTAACTATATACATACTATAAATTAACTTGAAATATATATAATATATATTAATAATATTTATTAATATAAAAATAATATAAATAATATTTAATATTTTAATATTTATTGATATATTAATATCATAGATGGTTATATTATTAATAAACTAAAAAAACTAATAAACCCAAGGGTTTAATATTATAAACCAAAGCAAGTGGTGAACGGGAAAATCCTTACCCAAAAAATTATAAACCAAAGGAATTGGTGAACCCAAGGGAATTGATTTAAATATTGAGACAATTGTTGTCGCAATGCGACGTTGGGGCAAGTATGACCATGGTTGGCCATGGGTGATTTTCATATTGAGACAATGTTTGTCATAATGTGTCAATTGATCATGGATGACATTGATCGATTATTCATATTATAAACCAAAAAACTAATAAACCCAAGGGTTTAATATTATAAGCCAAAGCAAGTGGTGAACCCAAGGGAAAATCATTACCCAATAAATTATAAACCAAAGGAATTGGTGAACCCAAAGGAATTGATTTAAACATTGAGACAATTGTTGTCTCAATGCGACGTTGGGCCAAGTATGACCATGGTTGGCCATGCATGATTTTCATATTGATACAATGTTTGTCAGAATGTGACATTTGATCATGGATGACATTGATCGATTATTCATATTATAAACCAAAAAAACTAATAAACCTAAGGGTTTAATATTATAAGCCAAAGCAAGTGGTGAACCCAAGGGAAAATCATTACCCAATAAATTATAAACCAAAGGAATTGGTGAACCCAAGGGAATTGATTTAAACATTGAGACAATTGTTGTCGCAATGCGACGTTGGGCCAAGTATGACCATGGTTGGCCATGGGTGATTTTCATATTGAGACAATGTTTCTCATAATGTGTCATTTGATCATGGATGACATTGATCGATTATTCATATTATAAACCAAAAAAACTAATAAACCTAAGGGTTTAATATTATAAACCAAAGCAAGTGGTGAACCCAAGGGAAAATCATTACCCAATAAATTATAAACCAAAGGAATTGGTGAACCCAAAGGAATTGATTTAAACATCGAGACAATTGTTGTCGCAATGTGACGTTGGGCCAAGTATGACCATGGTTGGCCATGCGTGATTTTCATATTGATACAATGTTTGTCAGAATGTGACATTTGATCATGGATGACATTCATCGATTATTCATATTATAAACCAAAAAACTAACAAACCCAAGGGTTTAATATTATAAACCAAAGGAATTGGTGAACCCAAGGGACAGCCATTACCCAACAAATTATAAACCAAAAGGAATTGGTGAACACAAGGGAATAGATTTAAACATTTAGACAATTGTTGGCGCAATGCGACGTTGGGCCAAGTATGACCATGGTTGGCCATGGGTGATTTTGATATTGATACAATGTTTGTCAGAATGTGACATTTCATCATGGATGGCATTGATCGATTATTCATATTGTAAACCAAAAAAACTAATAAACCCAAGGGTTTAATATTATAAACCAAAGCAAGTGGTGAACCCAAGAGAAAATCATTACCCAAAAAATTATAAACCAAAGGAATTGGTGATCCCAAGGGAATTGACAATGTTTGTTAGAATGCGACATTTGATCATGGATGACATTGATCGATTATTCATATTATAAACCAAAAAAACTAATAAACCCAAGGGTTTAATATTATAAACCAAAGGAATTGGTGAACCCAAGGGACAACCATTACCCAACAAATTATAAACCAAAAGGAATTGGTGAACCCAAGGGAATAGATTTAAACATTGAGACAATGGTTGTCGCAATGCAACATTGGACCAACTATGACCATGGTTGGCGATGGATGATTTTCATATTGAGACAATGTTTCTCATAATGTGTCATTTGATCATGGATGACATTGATCGATTATTCATATTATAAACCAAAAAAACTAATAAACCCAAGGGTTTAATATTATAAACCAAAGCAAGTGGTGAACCCAAGGGAAAATCATTACCCAAAAAATTATAAACCAAAAGGAATTGGTGAACCGAAGGGAATAGATTTAAACATTGAGACAATGGTTGCCACAATGCAACGTTGGACCAACTATGACCATGGTTGGCAATGGATGATTTTCATATTGAGACAATGTTTCTCATAATGTGTCATTTGATCATGGATGACATTGATCGATTATTCATATTAATAATTTAAATGTTATTAATAATTTTAATAAACCTTAATCATGTTTGAAACTTATAGTTATTAATACAATTATGAACATTAATGTAATTAATGTAATTAATCATGTTAATATTATTAATAAAATGTTATTAATATTATTGTTACATATGAACATTGAGACAATTGTTGTTGCAATGCGACGTTGGGCCAAGTATGACCATGGTTGGCCATGGGTGATTTTCATATTGATACAATGTTTGTTAGAATGCGACATTTGATCATGGATGACATTGATCGATTATTCATATTATAAACCAAAGGAATTGGTGAACCCAAGGGACAACCATTACCCAACAAATTATAAACCAAAAGGAATTGGTGAACCCAAGGGAATAGATTTAAACATTGAGACAATGGTTGTCACAATGCAACGTTGGACCAACTATGACCATGGTTGGCGATGGATGATTATCATATTGAGACAATGTTTCTCATAATGTGCCATTTGATCATGGATGACATTGATCAATTATTCATATTATAAACCAAAAAAACTAATAAACCCAAGGGTTTAATATTATAAACCAAAGCAAGTGGTGAACCCAAGGGAAAATCATTACCCAAAAAATTATAAACCAAAAGGTATTGGTGAACCCAAGGGAATAGATTTAAACATTGAGACAATGGTTGTCACAATGAAACGTTGGACCAACTATGACCATGGTTGGCCATGGGTGATTTTCATATTGAGATAATGTTTGTCAGAATGTGACATTTGATCATGGATGACATTGATCGATTATTCATATTATAAACCAAAAAAACTAATAAACCCAAGGGTTTAATATTATAAACCAAAGCAAGTGGTCAACCCAAGGGAAAATCCTTACCCAAAAAATTATAAACCAAAGGAATTGGTGAACCGAAGGGAATTGATTTAAACATTGAGACAATTGTTGTCGCAATGCGACGTTGGGCCAAGTATGACCATGGTTGGCCATGGGTGATTTTCATATTCAGATAATGTTTTTCAGAATGTGACATTTGATCATGGATGACATTGATCGATTATTCATATTATAAACCAAAAAAAATAATAAACCCAAGGGTTTAATATTATAAACCAAAGCAAGTGGTGAACCCAAGGGAAAATCCTTAACCAAAAAATTATAAACCAAAGGAATTGGTGAACCCAAGGGAATTGATTTAAACATTGAGACAATTGTTGTCGCAATGCGACGTTGGGCCAAGTATGACCATGGTTGGCCATGGGTGATTTTCATATTGATACAATGTTTGTCAGAATGTGACATTTGATCTTGGATGACACTGATCGATTATTCATATTATAAACCAAAAAACTAATAAACCAAAGGGTTTAATATTATAAACCAAAGGAATTGGTGAACCCAAGGGACAACCATTACCCAACAAATTATAAACCAAAAGGAATTGGTGAACCCAAGGGAATTGATTCAAACATTGAGACAATTGTTGTCACAATGCGACGTTGGACAAACTATGACCATGGTTGGCCATGGGTGATTTTCATATTGAGACAATGTTTCTCATAATGTGTCATTTGATCATGGATGACATTGATCGATTATTCATATTATAAACCAAAAAAACTAATAAACCCAAGGGTTTAATATTATAAACCAAAGCAAGTGGTGAACCCAAGGGAAAATCATTACCCAAAAAATTATAAACCAAAAGGAATTGGTGAACCCAAGGGACTAGATTTAAACATTGAGACAATGGTTGCCACAATGCAACGTTGGACCAACTATGACCATGGTTGGCGATGGATGATTTTCATATTGAGACAATGTTTCTCATAATGTGTCATTTGATCATGGATGACATTGATCGATTATTCATATTAATAATTTAAATGTTATTAATAATTTTAATAAACCTTAATCATGTTTGAAACTTATAGTTATTAATACAATTATGAACATTAATGTAATTAATGTAATTAATCATGTTAATATTATTAATAAAATGTTATTAATATTATTGTTATAATTTAAATGTTATTAATAATTTTAATAAACATTAATTATGTTTGAAACTTATTGTTATTAATACAATTATGAACATTAATTTTAAATAAACATCGTGAATATTGTATTAATGATGTTTTTAATATTATTATTATTATTAATGTTACTAATAATAATATTTTTAATAATAATTAAAATTTTATTTTCATTATTAATTAAGTGTTTAGTATAAATCATAATCATCATTATTTAAATACTAATTATTAATATTATTTTTATTGTATATTAGAATGTTAATGTTATTAATGTCATTTTTATTATTTCCACAATGTGACCATGATTATTTACCATAATAATATTCTTTAATGTTATTAAAATTAAAATTAATATATATAAATATTAATAAATTAAAATAATAATAATAAATAATATTGCAAATTAAAATTTGTTAACATTATTGTTAATACTAAATGTTAATGCTAAATGTTGCTAATATTATTTATTAATATTAATTTAAACATGGATGACATTGATCGATTATTTATATTATAAACCAAAAAAACTAATAAACACAAGGATTTAATATTAATAATATTAAAAATAATATTCTTATTCTTATTCAAATTAATTACTATTAATAATAAAACTTATTTATTTATTAATATTAGTATATTCCTACATATTAATTATTTAATATCAAATACTAATGCAAATTATTATGACAGTAATAAATATATAACAAAGTATAATAATAGTTAATGTATTATTATTATTAACTTTAATATTAATATTGATAATATTAATTAATACTAATATCAATAACAATTAATTAATATTAAGAGTGACATTAATATTAATATTTGTTAATAGTGGGTAAAATTAATTTCAATCCTAATATCAGAATATATTATATGCCTTTGTAAATTTTTAATAATATTATGATTAATAATTTTAATTATTAAATAAGGTTGATTATAGCTTAAAAAAATAAAATAAAATAAAAAATGCACTCCTAAGTTTGTGAAAAGTATAGATAAGCTTACAAAACCTCTATAAATCAAATTGCCATTATTCTATTTATTCCAAAGATAGTTACTACTAATCAAATATCCATGAAATTTGTACAAGTCAATATCTAATATCTAGATATTATATTGATTCCTTATCTATATTTTTTATTTTTGAAATCAATATTTAATGGTGTTTGGAAATGATTAAATTTATTTGATATTACTCATTGAACTCTCTACATATTATACATATCGGTTATAAATAAAATATAATTTTATAATTAAAAAAAAAAATTATATATGAAAAATAAAAAGTCATTAATTTATTTTTTTCTCATAAAAAAATAAAATAATTTAAAATTTCATGTATTTAAAATAAAAATCGAAAAAAAATATTTAAATAAACCTAAGTGTATTTAAAAGAAAAAAACAAATATACCTTCTTATTTTTTATATTATATTTTTATTTATATAGACATCTTTATTAATATTTTCATTTTTTTTTAAGTGTAGATATTAAATTTATTAGAATTATTGAGAGTAAAAAAAATAAATAAAAAAACACATTATATTAACAAATTAAAATTATCCTATAATTAATTTGATTATTTCATTTTTTTATATTTAATTAAACTACAATATCAAAAATGAAAATAAAATTTGAAAATAAATTTGAATAAATTACAATTATGTGAATATTAAAATTAATAAATTGAAACACCATAATAGTAAATCAAAATTATTTTAGTAATATATTTTTATTATTTATTTTAATATTTAATTAATTAAAGTTTCAAAATAAATATAAAACATAAACATATTAAAACTATTTTAATAATATATTTTATAAACATTTTTTTAATTTGATGCACAATTTCATAATTGAAAAAAGTATATAGATATTAAAATAAATGAATTAGACCATCAAAAGATAAGACTTAACATTGAGCTTAGTTTTAAGTGAAGACTTAACATTGAGCTTAGTTTTAAGTGATAATTAGTTTGAGTGTAAAATTTGAACTTATATATTTTAGTTTATATGTAGAATTTTATATTTATAGATTAAAAGTAAAATAATTTATTTATTTATAATTTTAAATGCAGTTAGAAACGAATTATATTAAAAATAATAAACTAAAAGTAAAAATAACATGGGATATTTAAAATTCCACAAAAATAAACAAATACATAAAAATTGAATAAAAATAACTTAAATTGAATAAATATAATCGAAAAAGGGCGTTAACGAAAGAAAAAGAAAAAGAACGCAAAACAAGGAAAAATCCCCCACTCAAACGACTGATCAATGAAAAACACGTTGTTTATATTGTTCACGTTGGTCTTTAAAATGGATTTACACATTGTCTTTTTTCGTGCTCGATTTTCCCTTAAATTGGATCTGTGTTTTCCAGAATATATTGTACTCCGCTCTCCAATCATATATTGTTTATGTTGTCTGTACGCGTCCTCAACTTTTTTCGACAATGTGCCTCGACGAAGCTCCGCAGTTTCGATGGCTATCGATACATATTTTGAATTTGCAACCGCCAGTGGGACTGATCGTGCTGTTGATTCAATTAATTATGGTGCAATGAATTCTGCCATTGGAGTTGTTACATAACTATTCACACTGCATGTTAAAATTGACATTCATTGTGCAGGCCTCCAGAGATGTAATTTCGATTTCAGCACCGTTGAGATTATTGTTATGAAGGAAACGTATCGGTGAAACTATCTTTTTTTTTTTTCAGAAGAAAAAAAACGTTGATTATATTAATATATAAACAGTACATTGACATATATATTCTCAGCTGAAAAAGAAAACAGCGAGAAATCCACCATGACGAGGCCATATGATTGTTGCTCATTAATAGAGAGAATGAGCAAAAATGTGATAGGTCGGCCTCCACATAACAGACTATGTTCCATCCCATACAAATAGATAACGGCCTATGACCTGAGAATTGATATACTGGTGAGGACGGAGATAGAGAAAGTGGAGATGAACATACAGAAAATGTGATAAGAGTAATTGTAGGTGATAACAGGGCAATGAGATTGATTGTGTAACAAAAGCTATATAAGAGATTAGATCAATTCGCCCTTTCTTCCCCTTTCTAAAATGATGCAAATCGAGAAAACAAAAACTGAGCTAATACAAGATCCACATGTTAGACATGCTCGCTTGCAATATATTGGCAGGCATTCAATTCACCATAGATATCAAATACGTCTGGCGTGAGAAAAGTCTCGTTCAGGCTCGCTTGACAAAATTAATCTCAGGCTCGCTTGTTATCATATTCAGGCTCGCTTGATATAAAAATTCTGGCCCGATTGAGTCGTATTCAGGCTCGCTTGATATTAAAGTTCTGAGTCATCAAGACAAAAAGATGTTACAAGCTCGCTTGATGAGAAAGGACAAGGATGCTAAACCAAAGACAGAACGCAATTCTGCTTGTCGAGTTGAAAACCAGGTTCGCTTGATGAGGAAAAAAGTATAAACCCCTGTCCAAAGTATTCTGAACCTTCCATCTTTTTTAGCGGGCTCGCTTGACAATATAAAACAATCAAAACAATCTGCAATGCTAGAAAGATAATATTCATTCTGGTAGGTATGCATAGCATCAGAGATATAGATCCAGCAACAACCACGGACCAAAAAACCTGTGACAAAAAACCAGAAACCCTCCCATATTCCACTGATTAGCCATGTAAGTAATGTAAGAAAATAAATCACAAAGCTCATGGTATGGGAATGGAAAATTCCCCAATCTGTCTGCCATCGGAGAAATGGAGAATCTTCATCAGACCATAGTCAGCCTCTAGACCCTTCTTTGAAAGTTTATCAGCCCTGGAATTGTTCTCACAGAAAATATGATTGATGGGCGGACAGCCCAATCTTCGCCACAGACGCTGTGTTCTTTCAAACCATCCTTGTAGTTGAGGGGATAACATGAGACATCTGTTGGTAATCCATCCAATAATCAATTGTGAGTCCCCATAAATGCTGACCCCTTGTATTTGAAGATCTGAGGCAGCCAGGAGGCCCCCCCAAAGTGCCATGATCTCAGCCTTATTGTTAATTCTGGGGCCTCCATTCCAAAAAATGTGATATCGCTCACGATCAGAGATTTTGATCCACACTCCACATCCAGTCATACCTTCGGCTGAGGCCCCATCGAAAAATATTGCGGGGATACTGATCGCATGTGGTCTGATATGATGAGAGCAATCAGACACAGCTGGCAATTGAAAGGGCCGGTCGACCACCCAAGATTTAATAGCCACATAAACCCGTTGAATATGGAAAGGACGATTCTCAAAGATCAGTCGATTCCGAGCCAACCATACCTCCCAAATAAAGAAGAAAGGGAGCGACCTGAATTCATTGTTCAGCTTATCCCATTCATGTGCAGCAGATATGAAATCATGAGGAATCCATGATGGGATTAAAATATAGGCGCTGAATAGCCTCCATAATCTAGTTGTTATAGGACAAGAGAAAAAAATATGAGATGTAGTTTCCTCCTCCGAGCAGCAGAGTGCACAACGGTGAAACTATCTGTGCATTATATACAATATATTGAGATGTCATTGACATTAATTGATATTGCATCTTTATATTGGTATATATGGCAATACGTTGAATGGTATTTTTTAATAAATAACCTAACCTGACAAGAAGCAAACATTTCGAAGGTTATAATGCAATACAATGAACGCTGATTTTTCCAGCAGTGATGGCGCATTAAAGCGAAGCTACCTTGTTTCTTGTGCAGTGTACTTGCGCTATCATGATTCAAGGATTTCAGATCTGAGAAATGGCACAACACTTGTCTGCTTGGGAGTAGCACAATAGTCATATAGGATTGGGTCGATGCATGTGCCATCAACCTTATCATTTTCCAGTTTTCAGTACTGTTATTCCAAATTTAGTAGATTCGGTTAGAACATATGTTTTTCTATTTGTGAGTTAGTTTGCATGGATTCCCTAATTAGAGGTGGGTGCAACTCTATAGGCAGTTAAGGTGCATTGAATCAAAAGTTTCTTTTCTATGGAGGGGATGCAGATCCAAAGGAGCATGCATGCAGCAATTCATCCTCAAATCGGGGTGCTCTATTCCGGGCAATTGTATATGTCCAATAGGGTGTATTCGCTAAGTTGATTAGGTTTATTTTTTCGACACTATCACCAAGAGTGCGTCATTCGATTTCTAAATGACACTTATCTTTCTTCTAACTCTTGTTCTATAAAAGAGACCTGGGGCACTCCACGAAGCTGAGTCTGCTTACCATGGTTTGGAAATGAAGAGAATGGAACTCCAAAGTTGTTGGCATATAAGAGTGCTAAAATGGATTTTTTATCATGCTTGTTGGGCTTGAAAAACATAGAGCAATTTTCAAAAGTTGATTGTTTTGAATAAAAGATGAGTCAAAGTCAATAATCAGATTCTTGAACTTGTTGTATGTATGTCCAAATCTCAAATTGAATTGCTGGGCATTAATATATATATATATATATATATATATATAGGTTGGGACTCAAAATTTCCTTTGATCCTGACTAGCTTTGCGATAACGCAGCTAACTTCATATCACACCATAGAAGAGGTATGCTTATGAAGATTGTGTTTCCTTGTCATCTTCTTGCAGTGGTAAAAGT
The DNA here is from genome assembly GCA_034641835.2 of Pinus albicaulis. NCBI lineage: Eukaryota > Viridiplantae > Streptophyta > Pinopsida > Pinales > Pinaceae > Pinus > Pinus albicaulis. The sequence continues at coordinate 1,029,375,821 of CM076570.1, forward strand.
TCAATTAGGATTTTTTCTGGACTAAGTTTTTCTTCGCAAAGTGAATGACTAAGACATATGGAAGTATGACGTAGTAACCCTTTGTGACAACAGTCTAAATGGTATAACCTTATTACAATAATTTTATGTGACAATAAGAGACTTTGGCATATGACTGTGACTTGAAGACATGGCAGAGAATCCTATGTTGCAATAACAGTGAAATAGAAAAACATGAAGACATAGATTATGAAACTACAATAAATTTGGCTGAGGGATTCAATGCAACAGACCTTCGAAATGTGTGCACAGAAGTTGGCATGCCATCCATCCCAGCAAAGCGAGATTATGTAATTCATGAATATTTTATGAAAATTTCTCAAAAATTATTTTCCACTTGTTATAACTTTCATTATTGAGATTTAGGCTTTATGATTGATGTTTTTAAGTGCCATTTGATTAAGATCACCCATCACCATCTTTCAAATCTTGGACTATCATGGAGGTTTATATCATGAAGGGCGATAAACATAGGTGTTGGAAAGCATATATGTTTATTTCATTCATTTTTACTCTTCATAGCAATTTGTTAATTTATTCATATCCTCTCATAGAAATGTGTCTATTATTTGGAACTTGCTATTTATATAAATGAAATTATAATGTCTTACAAAGTTTTATCCCAACAACTTTCTTGAAATGTTTTTTAGCGAGTGTTATCAAAACAATGTTCTACAACGCTCTTGTAATTTTAGTACATTGTGAAGCAATGTTTATGTGACATATAAAGAAATATTCATCTTGAAGCAGCAGTCATTCAATCTGGAGCAGCTCCAACAAGCCATATGAAGTGGCATTCATTCAATGACAGTGTGAACATTGTTTATGCAAAACAAGGCATTGCAGGTTATAATTACTAACACAATGATGACAACGACACTGAGGATTTCAAGCTACAAGGAATTGGTAACCCCCTCGCCATTGATGTCAAAGGGGGAGGTTATCAGGGGAAGGAAGACACTTATCAGAATGAAAGGGGGGGAAAATGTATTGCCATCAAAGCTAAAGGGGGAAATTGTTGGAAATATTGGCATTGATGTCATTAACCTTAATGATGATATTTTATGTTGAATGTTATTATTGTAGAAGGCTGAAAGTGATGTGAAGTGCAAAGGCTATGCTAATCAATATGAAGGCTAAATGCTGTCAAGTAGGACATAATATATTGAGACAAAATTTGAAATACTTATATTTCATTGAACAGAAAATGTAGATAATACAAATCCGATTTGTCACTTGTCATTATTGTTGATTGAGATGTTACAACATCATTTTATATTACAAATATTTTCAGAAATGATAATAAAACAAGTGAGAAGTTTTTGGAAGCCTAAGAGGTAATTCTTCACTTCATATTCCACAAGGAATACAAACAACCAATAGGGCTTGCTTATAAAATGTACATCATGGAATGAAAATAGAGAATTTTTGGAAGAGGAGGAATATGAACAAGGAAGTTGATGGGCGACAACATAAGAGAAAGAGAGAGTGGAAGAGAAGAAGCAGTTCGGTAATAAATGTGACAACAGAATAGTCTATGAGGTAACCAACATTTGTAACTTAATGTTGTGACTGATAAATTTATGTTCTCTTATATATTTTAGTTTCAAAAAGAGCATGTTTTACCTTGTTGAGGTGGGATCCTCCCGTGGGTTGTAGCTTGCAGAAAACTTGTGGGAGTTGGAGATTCCTTTGAGGTAGTATCATCTTGTAGGCTGGAGCCTACAAAAACATGATGTAATAAGGAGTGGCAACTTGACTTCACATCACTTTCAGCCTAGCATTCGTGAATTTTCTGCCTTTGGGGTTTGCACATTAGTTTCCCCTTGTGTCTTCATGTGTTATTTCTGTGTGCTACGTAAATGATTTTGAACTCTTGATAAGTAATCTGAAAATTTTTCTTCTTGACACGTGAAAAAAGAATTCAATAAATCATGAACATGAACCATTAGTTTCATAATAAAGCAAATATGAACAAAAGAAAAGAATATTAAATAACAGATTCACCCCTTGTAACAGTTCCTTCTGGCTGCACAATCTAACAACTAGAAGGAGGTCCTAAGTCAGTAAAATGGCTAGTCAAGAAGGATGCTCAACAAATAATGCCCCATTATTTATTGGTACAAAGTAAGCTTTCTAGAAAGTCAGAATGAAGGCATACTTAATGTCTCTAAAAAGTTATGAATGCACTCTTGAGTGGTCTTTGTGAGTCTAAATTTATAAAAGTAATGCATTGTTAGACAGCCAAAGAAGTCTAGGATAAATTAGAAAATATTCATGAATGAGATAAAAATGTAAAGATGGCCAAATTTTAAGTATATAGAATACAGTTTGAGACTTTAAAAATGAATGAATATGAAGATATAGCTAAATTATTCTTAAGATTTGTTGAAGTCGTGAATATCATGATAGGTCTAAGGGAAGCAGTCAAAGGAAGTGTAATAGTTCAGAAAATATTGAGTTCACTACCATCTAAATTCAATCCTAAGGTTTCAATTATAGAAGAGATAACTAACTTTGAGATTTTGAACAGGGACCAATTACTCGGGTCCTTGACAACATATGAAAGGAGAATTCCAAAGGTGAAGTCAATCATTAGGGAGGAATCCTTCAAAGTAGACAAGTGCATAGAAGAAAAGGAATGTTCATGCTCAGGTTTTGATGAAGAAGAAGAAAAATTCGTTAGAAGATTGAAGAAAGGCATAGGTAATGATGCAGGGGCATTAGGCTCAAGAAAATTCCTTGTATTTTAATAGACTTAGGTGTTTTGTGTTTTCAAGGGAGTTGGCTTCTTATGTAATTATTTGAGTGATTTTAATGAGAATTAATTAAATATTGTGAGGAATTTGTAAATGTTCTTGAATGTTGGAGAACATGAGAGAATTAGGCTAGTTGAGAGTGTATAGGGATTGAGAGATTTAGGAATTAATGGTAAATCCTAAATTAGAACTAGTTTCATTATTTTGTGGATGAAAGAGGATCTTTAGGGATAAGTAGTAATTTTAGGAATTAAAGGATATTCATGATTTTGTTGAGGAGATGGAGGAACTGAAACCAAAAATAGTTTCAGAACCTTTTGTATAAAATGTAAGCCTCAAAGGCATAAAAAGCAGAAAATAGATAGAGAGTGATTCAGGGGTTTGAGAGAGATAGGGTTTGAAGCCTACGGGCTGTAGAGGAAGAAGGCCACTAATTGAATATTAGGCCAGAGAGGAAGAAAGCCTTTGTAATTATTTGAGTTTTATATATACAGAGAAATTCGGTGTTGAATTGAGTGTGTATATTTTGATGAATAGAAGTATGATGTGTATATAGAACATAGGATTTTGGCATCATGTTTATATTAGGAGATTGGAAATTAAAATACACATAGAGTATTTGATTGCGAGATAATGATATTCAAACTTGGGTTTGAATCAATAATAATGAGCTACCATTGATCAAAGAATGGATCGATGGTGACCCATTAAAAGGGTGATACTTAAATTCGATATAAAGTATGTTGATGGTTTGATCCTAGAATATGTAAGAAAATTCAGATCAGTTTCTGAAAGGAGATTCAATCACAGAGGAGGGGGTTTGAAGATTTGATGAAACCCTGGCCTATTCGAAATCATGAAACAATATAACTGGGTTGAAATGAGAAACTTCCAATGTGCAATTCGCACAGACGGAAGATGTATGGTGTTTCAGTGGTTACTGAATAAACAGTGATGAAATTTGGATGATGCAACTTTGAAGAATTGAAGGCATAATCAAAAATGATGGTGCAGCGGAACTGTGAGTAACATCATAGTGAACAGAGAAGAAGTGTGGTGAAATTATGCGATGGAACCGTGGAGTGGTTTTCGGAAAACCACAAATGGTTTTCGCACGACCTTAGGATGGTAAGCAGTTTTATTGGAATTGAACGTGATACACTCCAGCAGCTGACACGTAGCCTGGACGGTATTTCAAAACCATTTGTTTCGCATGAATTTTGAGTGATATACTTCGGGGTTTGATTGAATGTGATCTCCGTTAGATCGTAAATGTCAGAGATCTAACTGCATTCACATCGTCAAGTTGCGTGAAATTTAACGGAAGGGTAAGTTGAATTGCTGTGGGACCGAACCAAATATTCAGGTTGATATTTGGGTTTTAACCAAAGTATGAAATATAAAGTTGTGGCCGAGGAATTTAATATATGTTGGTGCTTGGTTTTAACCAAGGTCGAACCTTTGAATAAATAAAGTGTCCGAGTGGCTCGAATGTATGGTGGGTTGGTAAATGTGGGAGAAATTTTATTTTAATTGGTATCTTCAGCTTTTATTTAACTGAAATCGAATGCATGGATACAAATCCTATAAGGTGAGCTGTATGTGTTGGCCCAAAGGTTTATATTATGGGTTTTATTCCAAAGTCAAATATTAATTCGAATATTCATGAAGTGGGTTTATAATATGGTTTTAACCATAAGTTTTGAAAAGGTAGCTTCCGCGTTAAAGTTTGCCCAAATTTGAGAATTATGTTGGTTGATGAATGAATCATGCATTTTTATATGCATCTTAAGGTGAGAATGTGGGTTTTGCGGCTTTAGGCTGCATCAAGTGGTATCAAAGCTGGAAGAGCTCTTTTGAAAGTTAAAGATTTTTTTTATTAAATCAAAATGCATGTGTGATGGGAAGAAAGAGGATGTCAGATTCCAAATCTGATAAGCAGCAGATACACAGAATTGAAGTGAACAGGCATTTGCAGAAATGAATGAAAACAGTCCAATAAAAGTACAAATGAATGAAGAGAACAAGATCATGCAGAGATCTTGAAGGTGAGATAATTTTAAGCTGGTTTAAAATTTTTGATTGCAGAATTTTAGTTCCAGACAAGATGAAGACAAAGTTTTTGATGATGATGGCAGTGAACCTAATATTGCAGCTAGAGGTTGGATAGGGAGAACAACTGAAGTGTTCTCAAGAGAAGGTGAGTTGAGGATATAAGCCTAGGGAGAGCATAAGAGAGTGCTCAAGAGGTTCTAGAGATAGTGAACTAGTGCTTGCCAAAAGACCAAGTCCAGAGAGAGGATTGGTGAGGTAAGTGGCAACAAGGAGGACTTGCTGTTGTAGAGGCTTAATGCAACTCATAGTGAGTGAGAAGCTCATGAAGAAGATGATCATGGAGGATCATAGAAGAGGTTCTAGAGAATGCCACAGAGATAAGATGAAGGATAGAGAAAGAGATATTGCAGTAATGAAAGTACAATTGGAGGTACTACAGGAATGGCTAAAAGAAGAGGAAAACCGGAGAGGAGGATGGATCTTTCCACTAAAAGGAAAGAGGGTAATTTGGAAACCATTACAAATGAAGTGGAGGCAGAAGGATATTGCCTTATGGAAGAAAGAACTCAGATTTTTTGAGTCAAGGATGGAATTTGAGGATTCCACATGCAAATTTGTTCAAGAAGAAATGCTTGAAAAAGCAAACGAGACTGAAAAGTCTTGTGGTTTTAAAACTAATGAATTGTGTATGATTGCAGGTACATCATAGGATGATGAACAAACTTTGAAGTTTTTTAAGGAAAAGAATCTGAATTTGAATTCTGTTCAGAATGATGCTAAGATAACAAGATCTCATAAACAAATTAAGACAGAAGGGTCTCATGAGAATATTCAGTAGAATATTGAACTAGAGGAAGAAGGGCCATCTGATGATTGGTCAACAATAAGTGAAGGTATGGAAAGTTGTGTAAAGTTTCCAAGTTCTACTCCAATTGAAATTGTTGAGTTATATAGAAAGTTAGATCTTTAAAGAAGAGAGTTGGAAAAGCAGAAGATCTACACTTAGGATAGATTGTTGAATGTGAAAGATAGAGAAATTATCATGAATGACAGTCATGAAACAGAGGATAAGGATGTAAGAGTTCAACAAAGTGAAATTGCAGAGAAAGAAGTTCATTTTTGTGAGCCAGTACAGGGAGACATTTTTGAAACAAATAATAAGAAGGAGATACTATTTGACAGTCTCATGGAGGATTTAAATCAGCATACTGATGTGCTGACAAAGGAGTTAGAAGAAAACTCAAAGAAGCATACTGAAATGTTGCCAAAGGAGGAAGAGGTATTGAAACCTTGTATTTTTAATACTGATAATTCATGTGTTAATTATGCAGGAAAAGAAGGAAAACAAATGAAAAATGTTAGAGAATTTAATAAAAAGGAAACTATGTTAGATGAAAAACATAGTGAAGAATCATTATTCTATCATGGTAACTGGAACAATGGAGTTGAATTTAGAAGCTGGAAAAAAAGACAGTGAAGATTTTCTGAGTCCTGAAAGAGACTTGGAACTGTTACAAGAAAATTTGGTGACTAGATCATCAAATGAGACCATTGGGTCTTGTAATTTTGAAATTGACAATTTGACTGTGTTTACAGGTGTTGTAGAAGACAATCCATCTCTTGGAGTTGTCTTGAATGAAGATGAGCTATTACAGAAGAAGAAACATATAAATTCCAAGGAAGGTCAGACAGTCATGTCTCATATGAAGAAACTTGTTATTGTTGATGACAAGGAGGAGTTGGCTTGTCTTATTAGCCAAGAGAAGACTGTGGGAAATACTTTTAGAACTGCCATAGCGATGAAAAATCATAATTCTATTCTGATAAAGGATGAAGATACAGAGTTTGAAGAATTTGAATTGATTGCCAGAATAAATCAAGGGGATAATGGAAAATTATTGAAATTGTCAAAGAAGAAGAAGGTTATGCTGAAACTGAATTACAACATATTGATGATGTGAAACAAGTTCAAAATAAATGGCTGAAATGTTTGTTGGAAAAATTTGAACAAGAGAAAGGAATTGCAGACATTGAAGTAAAAATTCCTAAAGTTGTGGAAGAGGCAGGAGCAGATACTAGTTTGTCAAATTTCATTATGCTTACTAGTACGCAAAGAAGGATGAATGAGTATGTTACTGCAGTTAAAGGATCAAATGATAATTCATTTTTTAAAAGTGAATTTGCAGGTAGTGAGTAGAAGAAGAATGTTGCAGAGGGAGATATCTTAAGAGATATTCAGGAAGTTTGGGAGGTAGCAACATCTATGGTGGCAACATCTATAGAAATTTTCAAAGCAACAATGTTGGTAGTAACATCTACAACAACAAAAGCAACACATGCAGCAACAAAAGCAACAGAAATTGAAAGCAGCAACAAAAGGCAGAGTAATTTCTGGACAAAAGATAAACTGGACATAGAGATTGAAAATATAAGGAGGTTGATGATGAAGGTGTCTCAGAAGAAAACAACAGCAAGAAAGCAAGGTGACAACAACAAGGAAAAAACAAGAAAAGAATGTGAAAGCATAGCTAGTGGAAAGATGCAGAATAAAGTATGGAAGCCTGGAAAAGTGCAGTTGAAGAATAATGCAGCTTATGGACAACAGCAAAACAAAGTATGGGATCGAGGAGGCAAAGATTAAAAGCACATGATCAGGAGATCATGATTATATTTGACCTTGGGAGTCTGATGCAGGGGCATTAGGCTCAAGAAAATTCCTTGTATTTTAATAGACTTAGGGGTTTTGTGTTTTCAAGGGAGTTGGCTTCTTATGTAATGATTTGAGTGCTTTTAATGAGAATTAATTAAATATTGTGAGGAATTTGTAAATGTTGGAGAACATTAGATAATTAGGCTAGTTGAGAGTGTATAGGGATTGGGAGATTTAGGAATTAATGGTAAATCCTAAATTAGAATTAGTTTCCTTATTTTGTGGATGAAAGAGGATCCTTAGGGATAAGTAGTGATTTTCAGAATTAGAGGATATTCAGGATTTTGTTGAGGAGATGGAGGAACTGAAACCAAAAATAGTTTCAGAACCTTTTGTATAAAATGTAAGCCTCAAAGGCATAAAAAGCAGAAAATAGATAGACAGTGATTCAAGGGTTTGAGAGAGATAGGGTTTGAAGCCTACGGGCTGTAGACGAAGAAGGCCACTGATTGAATATCAGGCTAGAGAGGAAGAAAGCCTTTGTAATTATTTGAGTTTTATATATAGAGAGAAATTTGGTGTTGAATTGAGTGTGTATATTTTTACGAATAGAAGTATGATGTGTATATAGAACAGAGGATTTTGGCATCATGTTTATATGCAGGAGATTGGAAATTAAAATACACACAGAGTATTTGATTTCGAGATAATGATATTCAAACTTGGGTTTTAATCAATAATAATGAGCTACCATCGATCACAGAATGGATCGATGGTGACCCATTAAAAGGGTGATACTTAAATTCGATATAAAGTATGTTGATGGTTTGATCCTAGAATATGTAAGAAAATTCGGATCAGTGTCTGAAAGGAGATTCAATCGAAGAGGAGAGGGTTTGAAGATTTGATGAAACCCTGACCTGTTCGAAATCATGAAACAGTATAACTGGGTTGAAATGAGAAACTTCCAATGTGCAATTCGCACAAAGAGAAGATGTATGGTGTTTCAGTGGTTACTGAATAAATAGTGATGAAATTTGGATGATGCAGGTCTGAAGAATTGAAGGCAGAATCGGAAATGATGGTGCAATGGAACTATGAATAACATCACAGTGAACAGAGAAGAAGTGTGGTGAAATTATGCGATGGAACCGTGAAGTGGTTTTCGGAAAACCACAAATGGTTTTCGCGCAGCCTTAGGATGGTAAGCGGTTTTATTGGAATTGAACACGATACACTCCAGCAGCTGACATGTAGCCTGGATGGTATGTCAAAACCATTTGTTTCGCGTGAATTTTGAGTGATATACTTCGGGTTTTGATTGAATGCGATCTCCGTCAGATCGTAAATGTCGGAGATCTGACAGCATTCACATCGTCAAGTTGTGTGAAAGTTAATAGAAGGGTAAGTTGAATTGTTGTGGGACCGAACCAAATATTCAGGTTGATATATGGGTTTTAACCAAAGTATGAAATATAAAGTTGTGGCCGAGAACTTTAATATATATTGGTGCTTGGTTTTAACCAAGGTCGAACCTTTGAATAAATAAAGTGTCCGCGTAGCTCGAATGTATGGTGGGTTGGTAAATGTGGGCGAAAGTTTATTTTAATTGGTAACTTCGGTTTTTATTTAACCAAAATTGGATGCATGGATACAAATCCTATAAGGTGAGTTGTATGTGTTAGCCCAAAGTTTTATATTATGAGTTTTATTCAAAAGTCAAATATTAATTCAAATATTCATGAAGTGGGTTTATAATATGGTTTTAACCATAAGTTTTGAAAAGGTAGCTTCCACATTAAAGTTTGCCCAAATTTGAGAATTATGTTGGTTGATTAATGAATCATGCATTTTTATATGCATCTTAAGGTGAGAATGTGGGTTTTGCAGCTTTGGGCTGCATTAGGTAAGTACAAAGGGAAACTTCAATTTAAGTGCTTTAATTGTGGAAGAGTGGGGAACTATGCCTCAAAATGTCCCTATAAGAAAGAAGAAAATCATTCAAAAGGGAAAGAGAAGAACAAATCCAATAAAATGTAGAAAGAGAAAAATTTTAATAGAAACACATTTTATGCTTAACAAGATAGCAATGCATCTGAAAGCTCCAATGAATCATCTAGCGAAGATGGAACCACTAAATTCATTTTTATGGCCTTGGAAGAGCTTGAAAAATATTTCTTGGAATGTGAAGAAGAAGAAGAAGGCGAGGTAGATCTTGAGGGGGAGTTGAATAGTGCCCTGGATGAAATAGAAAGGCTTAAACTAAAGAATAGAAAACAGAAAGAGATTCTACTAAAATATGTAAAATAATAATCAAATTCAAAATACATTATTAACTTGAAATTTGAACTTGAAGAATAAAATAAGGTGGAAGATGTTTTTACGCAACAAATAAAAGAGAAGAATCAGGAGTGTGAAATATTGGAAGAAGATGTGGTAAGTCTAAAGAAGAAACTAGAAAAGGCTCAAACTGAATTAACCATGAACATTAAACAGATAAAAGGTTCTGAAAAATTGAATGAGATATTAAATGCTCAAATATATCCACTTGTAAATATTAGGTTAGGCTATGAAGGAGACTCCAGTGAGCCTAAGGCATAGGATAAAAGGAAAATCACTTTTGTAAAAGTTGTCATGGGAGACAATGATAGCTCTCATTAGTCTGAGAACAAAAAATTGGGCAACACTTCAACATCAAATGAACAACTACAAAGAAACACTATCAGACAAAACCAGGAGACAAAAGGAGTGAAAAATAAAAAAATAAACGAGCATAAACCATACTTCTCCAGAAGGAAAAGTTTTCAAATGTTTAGATCGTTATATCCCCAAACGACATCCACTACTAGGTACATATATTTCTTCTATGGATACTGCTATTGCTGTAAAAATTTTGTACATAAATCCATAGACTATAGAGATTATGTCAGAATATTTGATTTTGGAAATTCAAAAGGAATTAAGGATAATAATGGATTCACATGTTTATATTCTCCTCTCCATGATATAATCAAATATTTTTACTGTCACAAGTTTGGACACAAGTCATATGAATGTCATCTTAAGGAAAATAAACATTCATCTCAAAATAATCATAGAACAGATGGTTGCATGCAATGGAGAAAGAAGAAGGAAGAAGAGAAACTTGATAAGTGTGATCTAGTTCTATGTGATCCAGATAAAAACAGTCAATGGTATGTGGATAATGGTTGCTCTAGAAATATGCCATGGAGACATAAGCAAGTTTGTATCGTTGGATGAAAAGAAATATAGAAATGTCACATTTGAAAATGATAAAGCAAGGAAAATTAGAGGAAAAGGAACTAGTAGTCTGAATAATGGAAGAGGAAAGGCTCAAGATGTATTTTTTGTAGATGGTCTAAAACAAAATCTATTGAGTTTAAGTCAAATGTGTGACAAAGGTTGTGAGGTTCTCTTTAGAGTTCAAGTTTTTGAAGTCAGGTCAATTTCTACAGGAAAGACTCTAGTTAAAGGATTTCGAACAGAGAGTAATGAATATATCTTGAAAGAAGAGAGTGAAGGATGCTACATCAACAAAATTGATGAATCTTGGAAATGGCATAGTGATTAGAGGCTCTGTATTTAGCTCAAAAATTAAAGTTATCATAATTGATTAGACACTGAACGACAGTGACCGACCCGTCACTAGGAATCCAACGCAACTCATTTCGTTGAAAAACGACTTCGGATGAGGAAGTTATAGCCTACTAACCATCGTTTAGAACATGAAAATTAAAAAAAAAAATCACAGAACAGTGACAGGTTGATGACATGGTAGCTCAGCCAGCACTCCAGGTATATTCAGGGAATATTATTTAGTTTCTTTCCCAGTGGCACTATGAAAAGTGTCGCAATTGGATTTGCCAGTTTGGTTTAAAAGTGAATTTTTTTTAAGGATCTGCTCCTAAGGTTGAATTCAATTTTTTTTATGTGGGAGGACAGCCCAACCAAGGACTGCCACGTGTCCCCTCTGGTGGACTCCCTCTCCAAGGTCAGGTTCGAATTTCATTTTTTTTATGGAAGGTTGGTTTATGCTAAGGTTTAAGTTTCATATATTACATGGTGGCATGTTAATTTTATTAACCATCGTCCTAAGGTTAAAATTTCATATATTATTGGTGGGTTCGAAATACATTAAACCTATAGTCTGAAAATATTCCATTACAAGGGTTGATGGATTAATGCTCAATCATTATGGTGGAGGCACATATTATATGCAAACTACGGGTTAATACAACAAAGGTTTGGATTGCATGATGTATATTATAAATTCCGATTAAAAGGTATTTAACATTAATATGGGAGCGCAGATTATATTACAGTGGCATATTTTATATGGCTGACAAAATATATATATGGGGGCGGAGGTCAGGGTCGAACCTATGGCCTCCCCAAAACCATTACATCGCTCTTACCAATAGACCATGGGGTGGGACTTGTAAAGTATCCATGCCCAAAATGTATTTTAATTGCACGCGTTCTCTGGTGGCAGAATGAAGGGGGCCCAGCCTGCGAACCAACCCTCATCCCATGAGACCGCACCATATGTCCCATTTCTGAGCTCCCAATCTAACTGCGCTTAGTGCATAATTAATCCACACTTATCCCCAAGTAATTCCTTGATTAATTAATTTAAAATCATAGTTAAATATGGTAGGTTTTTCGATGGTTCCTCTAGTTTCGGCGGACTGCCAACTTTGGCGGGGATATCTGGAGTCTTCTCTAAATTTGGAAGAGGAATCTAGGAAAAACATTTAACCATATCTTAAGAAATTTTCGACCAATTTTGGATCAGGAAGAGTCATTCCTATCATTGTGGCATGCTATGAACATATTGGAACAAGTTGTAGAGGCAGAGGAGCAATTCTATAGGTGTTGTTGTCACTTTGAAGAATTTTGAAGCCCAGGGCCACCAGGAAGGAAGGCCATGCCTAGATCACCTGAAGGCCAAATTGAGTAAATGAATAGTCATTTATGATATATTTCGACATTATGAACTCATTGGAGCATGTTTCAGGAGCATTTGATGCATGTAAACAACAATTTTTTCACTATTGAGCTAATACATAGACCCAAGCCATGGAAGCTGGACCAAGGAGATGTAGCCTAGGAGGGGTGAACTCCTTCATCAAAAATTTGTTTTAATGGATAAATTGTGATGGTTTGTTGTTCTTTATGTTGTTTTTTTTCAGAATTTAAATTCATACTTTATGCTCTTGAATTCACTCATAAAACACAGTTAAATTACCTGTTTGACACACATAAGCAACAAGGAAACATATGTACCTCAAGCATAAGATCAACAAGTAAATTTTAAATTTGAAAATGAAATTAGCACTACAAAACTAACATTCAAATTCAGATCAAGTTGGTATCAGAGCCAAGTTGAAACGCTTGGTTGAAAGGCAAGGTTATTTTCTTGATAGTTGTTTGAGTTTTGTGCAAGTTTAATGGTTGCAAATTTGTGATGTTGACAAGGTTAAAGTTGCAGAAATTTGAAGGGAAATTGTTGGTTTCAAGTCCTGAGATTAGGACCAGAATAAGGAGAGCTACAAGAGCACCATATTCACCCAAAGTTCCACTCATAGATGCACTTGAAGCACCTCATTTTTTGTCTCAAGAAGCTGAGATTGAGGAGGTACAAATTGCACAAGAAGATCAGTTGATTGAAGAGGTACAAGCATTAGAAGTTGAGCTTGAATCCATAGCCATCATGTCAGGTGTTGGAGAGACTCAAGGTCATTTAGAAGAGGATGATTTCAAGAGAGACTTCAATGGCATAAAGAGGATGGTCAAAATTATATTTGATGAGTTTATTGCTCGGAGGGCAGGAGAAGGTTCTAAGCCTCCACATGGAGAAGGAACTTCATATGATAATAATGAGGAAGAGAAGAGTTCAAAGGGTAGTGGAGGAAATCCAACTCCATATCCACCATATTCATCATCCTCATCATCTCCATCAGCATCATCTTCCACATCCACCACAAAAACCACTCACACACTCAAAAGCCACAAAAGGAAAGACACCCTTACTCAAACTTGATGTCAAATTTGAGCTTCCAATGTATAATGGCGAGATAAATGAAGAAATATTGGACAATTGGATATGTCAATTGGAGGTGTATTGTAGGATTCAGAACTTTCATGAAGACGACATACCGATTCAATTGGCTTCTTTCAGGATGGAAGGATCTGAATTGTATGGTGGGAAGCAAGGACTCAAGAAGAGATTAAAAAATATGGTAAGATCTCTATGTCTTGGTAAAGTTTTATTGCTTCCATTAAAAGGAGATTATATCCCTTAGATTACATGCAAAAGTCTATTATGTATTGGCAAAATTTTCGACAGTTGAAAGGGAAAATTGTGCAATATTATACTCACGAATTTAGGAGAAGAGCTCTTATTTTGGGTATTTAAAAATATTCTCAAGAAACTTTGTTAAAGTATGTTGGGGGTTTGCACAATTACCTTAGGCACACCATTCTCATGTTTAATCACACAAATATATATTAAGTTTGTGTTCAAGCCACACACTTAGAAGTAAGAGGGAAACAAAAAATAGATGAGAAAAGTGAAAGTGAGGATAAAGGAAAGGGGAAGTTTTATGGAAGAGGAAAAATAAATAGCTTTGTAAAAAGAGAGAAAGAAAAACTAAAATACAAAAATTGTTCAAAGGATGGCCATGATGAATACCATTGTTGGCAACTTCATCCAGAGTTGAAGCCAAACAAACTGAAAGTCAAAAAGAAGGGTAAAATTGTTGCAATAGATGAACATGACTTAGGGTCATATTAAGGAGATGAGACAAAGATTACAACCATGGGTTTGAAAGGTAAACATATTGCAAGCCCTATTTCTTCAAATTTTTCAAATGTTACTCATGATGAAGATACAATAATAGAACTTTTCCATATTAGAGTTGTCTCTAAACATACCAAGATTGATACACTTTTTGATAGTGGGTCACAAGCGAACTTGACTTCTAAAGACTTGGTTAAGCATCTAGGCCTTGAAACTATTAGACTTCCAAGACCATATCCTTCGGGTTGGATATGCAAGAATTAACACTTGCAGGTTACAAGGAAGTGCATACTAAGATTCTCCATCAATTCAAACTTTCTTGATGAAGTTGAACTTGATGTGGTGCCGCTTGAGATATCAGGTATTGTATTGGGAAGTCCTTATTTGTATGATAGGAAATAAGTATTTAATCGCCATGATAATAAGTATTTAATCGCCATGATAATAGTTAGAGTGCTTAAGAAGAAGACAAATTTGTCTCTTATACATGCAAGATAAATGAAGAGGATAGTTAATGCAAGTCATAATTTGACGTTGTTGATGATCAAACAAAGAGATGTTTTGAATCAAACTTTTAAAAAATATGATTATTCTTGTAATGAGATGTTTTAGGATTATAACAGGTTGCCCTTGAAAGGAGGTGAAAAAGATGTAAAACATTTGCAGTAGTCAACATCAGTGCTGAGCAATGTTGGAAATAAGATGTGGGTGCAAGAGAGTGCAAAGGTCAAAGAGAGTGTGAAAAATCAACTTGGAAAAGAAGGCATGGGTTCCAAAAATGCTTATTTTTCATTTCCAAAAGGTACATGGAAATGGTGAAGATACTTGGTCAAGATTCGATACAAGTACAAAGCGAGATCAACTAAAAATCCCCATGGTGACAGAGTGCAAGGTGAGACAATTTTTAAGTTTCCTTGGATTAATGACCAAGGTAGGAACAATATGGTTTCTGCAAGAATAGTTTGCTGCTCTGAAAATTAAGAAAAATTGCAGCATGACAGTGTCAATGACAACAAGAGAAGGTCGCAAGAATCAAGGAAAAATCGTACGTTTTGTGAAAACATCCAATTGATGAAGTTGGGAAAATTTCAGTGGATAGGGACTAGAATGGTGAGGGAACAGTATTCTCATCCACATGATCAGTAATCAGAGAGATTTTGGGGTCAAAAAGGCTTCTAGTGGGGAGGAATGATCAGAGGCTCAGTATTTAGCTCAAAAATGAAATTTCTCATAATATATTGGAAATTGAACAACAACGACCAACCCATCGCCAGGAATCCAACGCAACTTGTTTCGTTGAAAACCAACTTCAGATGAATAAGTTATAGTTTGCTAATTGCTGTTCAAAACAAGAAATTAAAAAAATAATTGTTGAACAGTGACATGTTGATGACATGGCAGCCCAGTCAGCACTTCAGGTATATTCAGGGAATATTCTTCAATTTTTTCCCAGTGGCACTGTGACAAGTGTCGCAACTGGATTCGCTAGTTTGGTTTGAAAGTGAATTTTTTTTAAGGATATGCTCCTAAGGTTGAGTTCGAATTTTTTTATGTGGGAGGACAACCCAACCAGGGACTGTCACGTGTTGCCTCTAGTGGACCCCCTCTCCAAGGTCAAGTTCAAATTTCATTTTGTTTATGGAAGGTTGGTTTATGCTAACGTTCAAGTTTCATATATTACATGGTGGCATGTTAATTTTATTAACCATATTCCTAAGGTTCGAAATTCATATGTTATTGGTGGGTGTGAATTACATTAAACTTATAATCTGAAAATATTCCATTACAAGGGTTGGTGGATTAATTTTAAAGCATTATGGTGGAGGCGCATATTATATGAAAACTATGGGTTAATACAACAAAGATTTGAAGTGCATGTTATATATTATAAAGTCTGATTACAAGGTTCTTAACGTTAATATGGGAGCGCAGAGTATATTACGGTAGCGTATTTTATATGGTTGACAAAATATATATATGGGGGTGGAGGTTAGGGTCGAAACCATGACCTCCCCCCAACCATTACATCGCCCTTACCAACAAACCATGGGGTGGGACTTGTAAAGTCTCCACGCCAAATTGTATTTGAATTTCACGTGTTATCCGATGGCAGAATGGAGGGGGCTAACCCTCCTCCCATGAGACTACACCATATGTCCCATTTCTGAGCGCCCAATCTTACTACGCTTAGTGCATAATTAATCTGCACTCATCCCTAAATAATCTGCTGATTAATTAATTTAAACTCATAGTTAAATATGGTGGGTTTTTTGGTAGTTCCTCCACTTTCGACAGACTGCCAACTTTGCCGGGGCTATTTGGAGTCTTCTCCATATTTGGAGGAAGAATCTAGGAAAAAAAATTTAATAGACCATATTGTGAGAAATTTTCGACCAATTTTGGCTCAAGAAGAGTCATTCCTACCAGATTGGCATGCTCTAAACACATTGGAATGGGTTGTAGAGGCAGCGTAGCAATTCTACAGTTTTTTTTTTCACTTTGAAGAATTTTGAAGCCTAGGACCACCAGGAAGGAAGGCCATGCCCAGATTAGATAAAGGCCAAATTGAGTAAATGAATAGTAATTTCTGATAGATTTCGACATTCTAAACTCATTGGAGCATGTTTCAGGAGCATTTGATGCATGTAAACAAAAAAAATTTCTGTATTGAGCTAATACAGAGGCCCAAGCCATGGAAGTTGGACCAAGGAGATGCAGCCCAAGAGGGGTGAATTCCTTCATCAAAACTATGTTTTAATGGATCAATTGTGATGGTTTGTTGTTCTTTATGTTGTTGTTGTTCAGAATTTTAAATTCATACTTTATTCTCTTGAATTCACTCATAAAACTTAGTTAAATTACCTGTTTAACACACATAAGCAACAAGGAAACATATGTACCTCAAGCATAAGATCAACAAGTAAATTTTGAATCTGAAAATGAAATCAACACACCAAAACTAACATTCAAATTCAGATTACATAGGAGATTGGGGCATCTCAACTTTGATCACATCATCAAACTAAGCAAGAAGAAAGCAGTTAGAGATCTACCAACAATAAATAAGCCTCTAAAAATTGTATGTAGGTCCTGCCAAATGGGTAAACAAACTTGAACATCATTCAAAGTCAAAGATAATATATCAAGTAGTAAGCCTTTACAACTAGTTCACATGGATTTGTACGGGCCTTCCAGAATAGATACGCCAGGAGGAGAAAAATAATTCATGTTAATAATTAATTACTATTTGATATTGACATGGGTAGCATTTCTCAGAAACAAGTCAGAAGCATTCGAAAAGTTGAAAATATTCAAGGCACTGGAAGAAAACCAAACAGAGTGTAAGATAAAGTGCATCAGATCATACAAAGGAGGTGAATTTACATCAAATGAGTTTGCATACGTGTGTAATGAATTTGGGAAAAAACAAAAATATACTATTACAAACACACACTACAAGAAAAAAGCACATTGGTGAGGGTCATTCTTGTGACGGACCTTTAAGGTCCGTCACAAATGTCACATATGGTGACGATCATTAAAAAACCGCCACTGTAAGTGTATATAGTGATGGTCCTTTATGGTCCGTCACCAAAGACATTTTCAATGACACTTTTGGTGAGGGTCGTTAAAGGCCCATCACTAATTCTCTCTTTGGTGACACTTCTAGTGACAAAATTTTAATGACCCTCACCAATGCTCTTTTTGTTACTTTTGGTGACGGTCAAAAAATGTCCGTCATCATTGATCACTAAAAACCGTCACTGTAAGTGTATATAGTGATGGTCCTTTATGGTCCATACTAAAGACATTTCACTTTTGGTGAGGGTCGTTAAAGGCCCATCACTAATTCTCTCTTTGGTGACACTTCTAGTGACGAACTTTTAATGACCCTCACCAATGCTATTTTTGTTACTTTTGGTGACGATAAAAAAATGTCCGTCATCATTGATCATTCCAATGAGTTTTTGATGACGCTATGTGCCTGTTAATATATTTTTTGTCAAAAGATAATGATTTAATACCATTATTGTTGAGCATTTTTTATAATATGTCCAAGGCCATAGTGGTTAGGGTCAGTCAATTTTTTAAGAAGTAATAAGTGTGTATCATTTCCCTCAAGTAATGACTAGTCAAATAGAGATTTCCTATGAGTCAACACATGATTCATATCTATTAAGTTTATTATCTAGAAAATTCCATTTAGATAAAGTTCCACTATTGTGTGTAGGAAACATATTATTTAATACATAATCGAGCTCTGAAAATTCTATTAATGAGAAAGACCTAACAATCCTCAACAATTTGGGCACACCTTAAATTAATGCTTTGGCACACACTAACATTTCTTAGCACCCCACATGTCTTGGAACATCTTTGTACCTAGAACATCTTGTGATGACACTAATTCCCAAGCACATGGTGGCATGCGCTAGCACAACATGGAACTCTCCTAGCATGTGTTGGCATGTTGCATATAGTCCCTAGCATGCCCTGGAACACCTTGGTTGAATGCATTGACATACATAAGCACTTGGCACACAATGCCACTTGGCATGTATTGGGACCTATTATTAGTGTGCCTAGCATGCCCCTTTTCAAAAAGATAAAGTCTTGACTTATTAACCCTCTTATTGGTTCTTCCTTTTGTTTCCTTGACACATATTGACATACCCTGGCACCCTGCGCCACATCCTTAGCACCTAGCATGTATTGGCATATCTTGGCACTATTAATTGGCACATGATATAATTAGCACACCCTGGAACTCCCAAGCACACTTTGGGAATTCTTAACATGCCTTGATATTCCATAGCATGCCTTACCAATGCTTAGCATACCTTGTCACTCCCTCCTTGGCATGACAACTAACACTGACCATTAACACTAGTCTCTCGCAGTACACGTTCCTCGTATTCATTAACTTCCATGAATTTTTACCTAGTGCTCCCTTAATGTTTTTTCCTAGTACTCCTTAACACTCATCAACATGCATTATCACTCTCTAGCACACCTTAGCACTCTTCAAAATTCCCTTCCACTTCATAACATGCATAACAGTAGTCCCTGACACAAATTGGTACTTGGGATGTGTTGGCGCTTGGAAAGTCTTAGCATGTATGGAATAGGTTGAGATGCCTTGGTATGATTTAGCATGGTTTAATATTAAATTTATTTGTGATGGCCAATTGTTGGAAAGTAGATGAGAAGCAACAAAGGAATACTTGGCACTTAGAATGCACTAAGACTTTGCACTTGGAACCTATTACCGCCTAGTGTTAGTGTGCCTAGCATGCCCCTCTTGGAAAAGGTAAATTGATGACTTATTAACCCTCTTATGTGTTCATTTCCTTGTAGTTTAACTTTTTTCTCCCTTTTGTTGTCTTGAAAGTCCCTGACACACATTGACACACCCTTGCACATCTTGGCATGCCTTATCACTTGGCACATCTTAGCATGTTTGACATGTATTCCCACTATCTGGCACATCAAGGGGGTGAAGAGAAATGTAATCCTAAATTAGGTCGAGTACGAGGGTCGAGTAAGGGTTGCTAAAGGGAGGTCATGATCATCCTCCAAGAGCAAGATCATCATGTGAGGGTTCAGAAGAATGTTGCATACCTTAATGGTCGGTTTGCACTAGGAAGTAGGATGGCATATTGTTGGTTCTCTTCTGGCAGATCAAGCTTAAGAGAGGTTTCTCATGAGAATCTGGGCATGTGATTTCAATGGTGTCTTTGTGTGAAGGCCGCATCAAATTTTGAAATGTTGAAATTTGCAACAAGAAACAGTGAGATTGGAAAACATAAAGGACAAAAAAAAATGCACCCACACTGGTGAGGAATTTTGATGCACCAGGAGTGAGGAATGTGGGGCGTCTAAATTATTTTTCCCTTAAATAAATTGTAATTTCATCTCATAACAACTTGTGTCAGTTAATTAAGTAATGATGAATGAGTTATCTCAAGAAATTCGAGTTGAGGGTCTAATATGAGGCATCTAGAGGGATTCTAATATTTTTGGGGTCTAGTTGAAGTTGATGCATTAGTGGGGTGCAAGTGTAATTAACTCAATTAAATGAGTTAAAATTAGTTTAACTATTTCTAACTGAGTGATGAGCTAGTGAGAGGTCCAGTGAATTAAATTAGATTTAATTCACAATGAGTGATCAATCAGATAACTGATAATTCACTATTAATAGTTGCATGCATTTCAGTTTAGAGGAATACCTAGTTGAGACAGAGGTTAAAGGGAACATAAATATCAGTTTTATTTAGAGAAAGTTTCCCATGTGCAATTATAAAGTCATTGGGATGCCATGATGGATTGCACAATCAAGGTAGACTGATTTTCCTAATTAATAAGGAGTTAATTTGCTATGAATTGCATGAGTAAGGCAAGCTAAAGTAAGGATGATAATTGGCTAAGTACTAGACCGAGTTTTCCTAGATCAACGGGAGACAATTGACAGAGTGTTGGAGAATCTCATGAGAGATTAACCATTGTATTGTTTCATGATTCCTTGACTTAATACACAATAGAGATAGAGGGGTTTTGATTAGTTGCTTTCCCCAAATACATCATGTTGTTGTGTGATTGATAATTTATTTCTCTTACTTATATGTGATTGTGCGATCGTGTTTTGTTTCCGTAAATTGTAGGAAGGATTCAGTATCTTGTTTTAGTAGATTACAAGATCAGATTGAATCTCGTTGGTTAGATTTTCTATATGGCATCAGAGCAAGAATTTTTTGGGCGGAAAGTTTGTAGAGAATCTTTGAAGATTTTGGTGTAAATTTTTTGAAAACAAATAGAATATTTGGATTCCTTGTGAAAATCTACCCAAATGGAAAAAAAAATCGGTCAAATCGGAGCTCGGATGAGGGAGATATAATTGATTTAAAATCAACTCTTTTTTAGAAACTTTTTGTAACTTCGGGACAATTACACTGTGCGCGAGTCAAGAACCTATATGCACTTGAGGTACCAGATGCATGCAAATCTTTGAGGAGAAAGGCAGAAGTTAGAGACTTGGTGGTTTAGAGGGAGCATAAATTACCTCTCAACATGCATCCTCATGAGAAGCAGTCTTAGAAGGTTGTGGAGTAGCTGCCACAATTGGAGAAGCAGAGAGGAGACCGAGTGGAAGCGTCCACTCAAGCAGAGACCTCCATGAGGGGGAAATTTCGAGCCAGATGGGAAGAGGGAGCAGCCATACTTTGAGGTGTAAGGTGGGGTTATGTGTAGACATAATCCCAAGATAAGAAATTTGGGAAAGGTCTATTGAGATGGTGTGTCTCATGAATCAAACTTGGCTACGAGGATCCCACAGTACAACAATAGTAGGAAGGATCAGTTAGATTGATGTAGTCAGATGTTAGCAAGACATAAATCATAGTGACAGATGTCAAATACTGAAGCACAAATAGAGTTAGCAATAGTTCAAAGGGCATGGATGCAGATGTTAGCAGCAGTGCAGAGAATCCAGTACTAGACAGGTGCAGTAACTAGCAGCAGTCAGAAGACTCTAATGACAGATGCATTATACTGATTCAGTTGTTCAGAGGCTATTCAGTTTCAGGAATTGCAGGTGAAAATAACACTAGAGAAGTGTAGCATGCAGAACATTCCAAAGGTACCGAATGGGGATAGATTGAATTCCTTTCTTGTTGAGAGGGAGTGTTGAAATTTGCAACAAGAAACAGTCAAATTGGCGACTAGAAAGGACAAAAAAAAATGCACCCACACTGGTGAGGAATTTTGATTTACCAGGAGTGAGGAATGTGAGGTGGCTAATTTATTTTTCCCTTAAACAAATTGTAATTTCATCTCATAACAACTTATGTCAATTAACTAAGTCATGATGATTGAGTTAGCTCAAGAAATTCGATTTAAGGTGATCGAGGTGGATATTGGTGGCCACCCACTTATTCCACTTGGGCCCTTGCCATTGTCTCTTTCAGTTTTTCAGTTTCCTTAATTATAGCACAAATTACTACTTTTGTTAGTTTTTCGGGTCCTGAACTTTTGAAACCATTTTGAGGCCCCAAATGATGTTTTTTGGGCATGAAAGTTTTGGTGGTTTCACAGAAATAATATTAGTAGTTGTATTCCTTGGAGAGATCTTTCTAACGAGGTATCATATGCGTCAAGCGAATATCATATGACCAAGTTACGACCCCGGGAAGTTGGCTACCCAACTAACCCCAACGGGGCCCATAAACTCTTAGTGTTACATCTCCTCAGGATAGGGTTTTGGTTGTTTAGGGTTTATCTTATTTTAAATAATAAAAAGAACCTTGATCCTTATTGTAACACAGTTTAGAGGAACATAACTATCAGTTGTATTTATAGAAAATTTAGCATGTGCAATTATAAAGTCATTGGGATGCCATGATGGATTGCAAAATCAAGGAAGGTTGATTTTCCTAATTAATATGGATATAATTCCATAGGAATTGTGTGTGCAAGGCAGGCTGAAGGAAGGCTGAGAATTGGCTAAGTACTAGACTGATTTTTCCTAGATTAGCAGGAGACAATTGGCAGAGTGCTTGAGAATCTTAAGAGAGATTAAGCGTTGTGTTGTTTCATGATTCCTTGACTTAATACAAAATAGAGATAGAGGGTTTTGAGCAGTTGCTTCTCCAGATCCATCTTGTGTTGTGCAATTGATAACTTGTTTCTCTTACTTATATGTGATTATGCGATTGTGTTTTGTTTCCACAAATTGTAGGACGGATTCAGTATCTTGTTTTAGTACATGATTACAAGATCAGATTGAATCCCATTGGTTAGATTTTCTACATGAAATAGAAGAGATGGTTGATACCATCTTGCCCTGTGTTGGTTAGTAGGCTGCAAGGTCTGTGATAAAGACCAACATAAATGGAGGAGGGCTTGCACTGTAATTTAGAGCCATAACAGAAGTCGATGCAGGCGTAATATTGACTGAGTTAACCCTAGTTTGAGGGTTGACATTGAGATCTGAAGTTAATGTCAAGATTCAGTCAAAGAAATATCGAGAATCTATGAATCCATATGAGCTAGGTCGAGTCTCTTATGGAGGCAAGAGTCGTGTTTTTTCTATGTGGATAGGGTTTGTTCTACAACAATTATAAGTACATAAGTATAATGCCCTAGTTAGGACAATTTCCTAGCATGTTTAGTTCATAAGGTATGACCTTAAGACTATGACAAATTTGCGTAGAAGAAGATGGGTTGTGACCCTTACAGCGAGGTTTATTTCCACAATAAACACCGTAAATATGGAAGATGGTTTGCAGATTCGGTATGTGTGGAGACAACAGAACCAAAGGAGTGTGGAACTTGAGTAGAAGATTGAGCATGCAGAAGAAATGTGCCATATGAAGAATGGATTGACATGTAGAGGAGTTTATTTTGGTGGAATTTTCATAGAGTTTTAGACAAAGATCTGAAGAAACCTATAAACAGTTAGTAAATGGACTGTTAATGGCTGATTTGTGACCCTAGTTCAGTCATCTATAGATTGTTATAAGTATGATAAGAGGAGTAGTTTATATTTGTTCATAGATTGGACAACAAAGATCAAATTGTCGATACACAAGAACAATGATCTTGAGAGGACTCAAACCATTGTTAGGTGGCAGATTTGAAGAGCCCTAGATGAAGACAATATTCTGGGCCCTAGATCGGTAAAAAGAATTGATTGTGGTTGGGCAGATTAATGGTAGTCCAAGTACAGTTGGAGGGTTGTTAGGTTACTGTCAAAGAAGAGCCCTAACTCTTGTTCTGGTTTAGGACAACAAAATTGGTAGAAGGCCAGGTGTATAGGGCCTAAGGATGTGCAAACTTTGAAGGACTAAAATAACATTCAAGTGGGCCAACCAACTAGCCCTAGTTCACTATATTGTAGAGGATTGATTCAGTGAGAAGAAGGGTAGCCTCCATAGCCCTGGACTTCTTATATTGAAGCTATAGTATGGCAAAAGTGGGCATACCAAAGAGTTGTTCACAAATGGAATTGTGAACAACTTGTTACCACTCAAACTAGTAGTGGATCTAAAAGGGGTTCCTAAGAGGGCAACTGCTAGGACAAGGGAAACGATGGAGGCTTAGCCCATTGTCACCACAGCTAAGGCTCCTTTCTCTTCATGGAATTTCACCGATGGGTGGAGTCCCGGTAGTTTAGGAAGTCACTTGTAGAGTATAGGTCAATGAATAGGTGGGAAGTGACCCTCGAAACCCTTTCCCTAAGATAAAATGAAGAGTGGGACTTGCTTTCCTTTTAAGCAAGGGAATTATCTTCTAGGGAGAGAGGAGGGGGATTGAAGGGTTGAGGGAGAAGAATAAGACTTATGAAGGAAGTTATCAATCCCTAAAATCCTTTGGGAACTTGGATTCCCAAATGGTCCTTGATGAAAGGCCTTTGACACCAAATGGGACCACACGGGGCCAAGTGGACCCAACCCAGGTTCAGGGATGGAATTCAGCAACCAATGATATTCCTATCCTCAATAAGGTGATGGGAAAGGATCAGAGAAGTGTTTTTACTTCGATAGGTCAAATTGATCCCACTAGGTTCTATCCTTGGGAACACCTAGGCAAAACTTGATCCTAGAGCTAGGGCTTGAGGTATCCGGAGATTCCACTGTCGGAATTGGCCCATGTTCTGAGGAGAGTGAGGGCACCCAGCAACGCAGCTGCCTCTAGGAGATAGAAGTTTTCCTCTAGCTAGATTCTGGGGAAATTGTTGCCCTAGGTGCCTTAATGGAGCTAAACCTAGGGAATGTGAAAATTTATTAATCTAAGAAACCCTATTGCAGTATCTTGATTTACTTCTCCTACTTGAATTAAGTTACAAGTTAATTTCTAAAATATTCAATAAATTAGCGAAGTAAATAGTAAATACAACTAGCAACCTACACATATAGATCAAATACTGAATAACATGCTCATAGACAAAGTGACACACGGATTTTCTGGACAACTATCGCTGGAAAAAACCCAATGTGGAAAAACCGATGCAGCTAGCTCTAGAGGGCTTTCATTATTATGCATAATCTAAGTACAACAATCCTGGGCACCAAAACTGGTTCACCCAACAGAGAAATAAAAATGGAAATAATACGCTTCTCTGAATCCCTCTACGTCAGCCTAACTGGCCTTCGTCGGCCTCTGTACTGCTCAGTAAGGGCCTGCGTCACACCTGAAGGGCTTACACTACCCATGCGCTGCCCTGACTGGGCCTGCGTGGCTCCTACTGCCTTTGCGCTGCCCCTGCTGGGCTCTGGCTGGACTGCGTGGCTCCTGCTACCCCTGTTGCTGGCTAGCTGGAATGCTTAAGCAGAAAAATCATAGGTAAGAAAGAAGGAACTGGCCAAAGGCAATGCATAACAGTTAGAAAAATTGAAGAAATGAAATGAAAATAGATCAATGTCCACAAATAAATGAAATTTCTCAATGGGACTAGAGAGTAAAAGCTTTGACAACAACAATAAGTGCTTATAGAATCAACTAAGAGAACAAAGGAGACTAATTCATGAGGTTAAAATGTTGTATAATTGTTGGCACAAGAAAACTGTAGAATTGTTAGAGTAAATCTTTGTAGGTACCATTAGTTGGTAATCATCGATAATCATTTCATTTCATCAAATACCCTGATGAATGGGCCTTACAAGCTATTTTTGTAGACAAACCCCATAGAAGTTGTGTGATGGAAAAATATTCACACTATATTGAAGAAAACACCTACCAAATAAGGATGACATTTCAAATGGGGCAAGAAACAATAGAGAGATAGAAATCGAAAAAGTTAAAATGCTAGGGAAACATGAAAGCAACTAGGTAGCATCGTAGAAAGCACAATAAAGAAAATTATAAAAATGGAAAACCCTACAAATTAGCACCCATCCAAACATCACCACAATTTTTTCTTCAACTCTAAATCTCCAAATTCATTAAATTATATCCTATATTCAAACCTGATCCTCTCTGTTAGCCATTCTGAAGATAAGGCTGAGAACTTACTACAGAACCATCACCTACATGTTGTCATGATCTTATTTTGTGACTAGACAACCTACTTTCGTGAAGACACGGAAAGGTAAACACTCTCAGCGAAGATTTTCCATACAGCCCAGGTTGAGCAACCACGTATACATCACGAGTTTTTTCTCTTCAGATTTGTAACTTAGAAGAGCTTTGTCTAACCACCTTCGGGTTGCTCCCAGATTCACCCAGGCAAGCCCTCTCAACATTATCCTCTTCCATCTTTGTGTCACTCTCTCCCTCTCCTACCCTTCTCTACCTCTCTCACTCCTCTCCCTCTCTCTCTTTCCATTCCTTCTCTCCCCTCTCCTTTAGTTTATCTCCATATCTCCCTTGTGACTCCCCTTGTCTCGCCACCTTTATCTATCTATGTCTTTATTATTCCTTCTCATATATATCTATAGTTAATATATATCATGACATATTTGGACCTACGATTGGGTTAATTACGCCTTGTTGGCAAGGTTAAAATGGTTAATCTTCGATAGACAAAATGTAGATAAAAAATTTCATCAAAAAGAGGGAACCATACCCTATCTTCCAGGCTATGCCTATCAGTCGCTTGGCCTCTTCTTTCTCTCACATGAATGTAGTCTTGCTTGACTGGTACATAAGAAGGTTTCGCATTATCAACTATTTGTTTGGGACAAATTTTAGTTGTTTCAACACTGCTAAATTCGTCAAGCTTATCCTTTAAACCATCTTAGTATTTTGTACTCTCTTCAAATTTGTAGTTCTTTCCATTCCTCTCAATCACATATGTTTCCTTGGTCTATTAAGGGACAAGGTTGACAACATTAGGATGTTTTTGCAATAAACAAGGGTATTTCAAGGACACAGTCAGGTGGAGCAAGAGTAGAAGAGCCAAATTTCTCATGAATGTGGGACATTCAAACTTAAGATTTTCTAGAGTAGTCATGAGGTGCAGTCTGGTTATAAAGACTTCATAAGATGGCCATTCTCTGGACTTAAATTGTGTGACAACACTCTGGATGAGTTTGAAACTAGAGATTGAACATACATTTGGTTTTATTGCAATAGAAATTTTCATCAATAAAACGTAAAGAAATGGCTAACAAATACTATAAATTAATAAATAAAAAAGACATGGCAACAAGCAACAATACTTACAAAATTGTTACATTGAGATGCAAAGAATAAGCAACTATTGTGCACAAATAGAGACCAATGAAACTATCATGTTAACCCCTAACCCCTTAAACACTAATTCCCAACCCCTAACCCATTTAACCCCCTAAACCTCTAAACCCCAGACCCATTTAACCCCTAAACCATAAACCTCTAAACCCTTAACCCCTAACCCCTAAACCCTTAACCCCCTAAACCCCTAGTAAACCCCTAACCCATTTAACCCCCTAAACCCTAAACCTATAAACCCTTAACCCCTAACCCCTTAAACCCTAAACCTTTAAACCCTTAACCCTAATCCCTTAAACCCTAATTCAGTTAAAGAAGTTCCCAGAATCTATGGGTCCATATGAGTTAGGTTGTGTCTGTTATGGAGGTAAGAGTTGTTATTTTTTCTATGGGTGGATAGGGTTTTTTCTAAGACAATTCGAATAAAATTATAATTTTGTAGTTAAGGAGGTTTCCTAACATGTTCAATCCATAAGGTATGCTGTTAAGACCATGAAAAATATGTGTAGAAGAAGAGGGGTCGGGACCCTTGGAGAGAGGTTTATCTCTGCAATATATACCAAAAATTTGGAAGATGGTTTGTAGAAGTATGTGCGAAGATAGAAAATACAAAGGAAGGTGGAACTTGAGTAGAAGATTGGGTAGAATAATTGTGGCATATTACGAGGAATGGATGGACATGAAGAGGAGTTGATTTTGGTGGATTGTCCAGAGAGTTTTGGATAGATATCTGAAGCAACCTATAAACAATTAGTCAATCGACTTTTAGTGGATGTTTTGTGACCCTAGTTCAAGCATATACAAAGTGTTAGAAGGATGATAAGAGGAGTTGTTCAGATTTGTTCATAGATTGGACAACAAAGAAATTGGTACACAAAAATAGTGATTTTGAGAGGACTCAAACCACTATTAGGTGGAAATTTTGAAGATCCCTATATGAGGGCAGTGTTGTGGGCACTAGATCAGTAAAATAATTGACCATGGTTGGGAAAATTAATGGTATTCCAAGTACAGTTGGAGGGTTGTTAGGTGACTATCAAAGAAGAGCCCCAAGTCTTGTGCTTGTGAAGGAAAACAAGACTAGTAGAAGGGTAGGTGTATTGGGCCTAACGACATGCAAAATTTGAAAGACTAAGGAGTTGGAAATGAATAGATCACTCATAAAGAAAAGGCCTGTCTAGCCCTAATGCACAAGGAGTGAACCCTCAATATAAATATTTTGTTTTTTAAACAAAGTCAATTGTGTCAATGTAGAATACTATACATAAGAGAAAATAAAATGATATTATCCACATCAGTGCTTGAAATAACCTCAAATTATCCATGGGTAGTGAGCCAAAGGGTGAATTTGGGGCACTATTAAAGTTACATCATGTTTAAATTCCTTTTACATTGTGAGTTTGTTCTCCAATAGGGTTGAAGCATCATCACAAGGAAGCATGGCACAGTTTTGTTGGGGAGCGATTAAAGTTGTAACACAATTCAAGTGATTTACAACTAAAATGTAAATGACATCATTATATGTTTATGTCAGGTTGTTAGAGAGGTTATTTATAGAAAATACATTCAATGTACTTGGACTTCATCTTTTTAGGGCCTCGACTGTAACATGGATTTGTATCAGGAACACTTCATGCAAATGAAAGGGGGCCTTTTTGTTTAACCACATACACTCAAGAGTATCAGATGTTGCCCTTCATATCTCCCTTGGTGCGTTCAAAGTGGGTTTACATTCGTGTCGAGTTGAAACGAATCATAATGACCTTCCTCTTCTTAATAACATCTACTAGCGTTTCCATTTGTAGATGCCCCCATTTATTATGAGGTTCAAGGGATGTTCTATTGTCTTTATCAATATTTGGACGAGTTGTTATCTACATTCTTTAAATACATGTCTAGAAATTTTTATGAGGGAGGTACTTGGATTTAGATCTTAATATAAGGCCTTATGTGCCCTTCCCCTTTAGAACTCTTCCAAGGGGGTCACCTCCTTCTATATTTCCCTACCTACTTAGGGCCAAATTGACAAACCAAGATTTAAACTTCTTCAACTACCAAATTAGTGAGGCATTGTACCTCTTCTTGACCTAGACCTCAACGAGATACCAAATTAGTGAGGAATTGTACCTCTTCTTGACCTAGACCTCAACGAGACATCTTTCTTCAAATATACATTAAGGATTTCCCACCATATATCACAAGTTGGATGTCATAGGATATGTTACCCCATTTTCTATATGGGCTTTTAGAGGATATTTTAAAATTTGATTGTCATCTCAACCCCTACGATTCCTATCACATTGATCATTTTTCATCTAAGGTATATGGATCTATATGTAATTCATGAATGTATCATTGGTTTGATGACACCTTGCCTCAGCCATCTAGGACAGTATGTGTAGGAATAAGTTCCTTTAGCTACCACATTTAGTTGGATATGTATGATCCATGTGTATATGATATTATGTCCAATGTGTACTATTTTTATTGTGTTCACTTAAGCACTATGTTCTAACTATTGATTGATTGACTATAAGTTTTAATCTGAGTCATTCCATGGTGTTTCATAATTTTTCTCAGAGAAGTGTGTCATCTTGATGGTTTGGATATATTCTTGGTGATTTGAGTAGGTGCTATACATTGATCTTATTGTACCCCTTAATTCCCTTAATCAAAATTTATCCCATGTCTCTATTAACAACACATGTGAAGGCCTTCTAATTGGGTATTTTTAAGCTCTAAATGAACTTCCTCAAAAATAAGAAACTAAGTATACCTACTTAAATTTATTAATAACATTATTCATAGATTTAAAGATAATTTTCACTACCTTAAAGGTGGATAGATATTTCTGAGCTCATGTTCATTTTCCCTCTTTATATGAACATTCTTACTTATATTAGAAAGATATAATATAATTTTGATTAATTAGGATTCTTACTTATATTAGAAAAGTATAATATAATTTTGATTAATACTCTAATTAGTTTAACATTATTTTTACTCACATAAAAATAAAACTTGATGAAAACCTAACCGACCATAGCAATTTATTTGACTACCTATTAAAATATAATTTGGTGGCTACTATAAAATTTAAATCGACCTATTAAAATTTATTTTCCCGCCGATATTCTCCTTGCCAGGTCTGGGACAGAGTTCGGTGCTTCTCTGCTCATAATTGTTATGATTTCGCCGTAGATTCCATACGTTTCTTTGACATTCAATTCTTCTATCCACTCTGCAAGATTTTTAACCCGAACTTATTATATCAAATCTGGGTTCACTCTTTTTCGATCTTTATTTGAAATCTTCTTCTCCTGATTTGGGGCTTTCACTGCAATTAGAAGCAGAAAACATGTTCAAGAACTCCGAATTTGGGTACAGTAAACTATATTAATTTGTCATTGTCCTTCAGCCTTTACCTGCTCGCCTTCATCCAAGAGGCTCGATTGATATTGCCACTATGGTCAAAATCCCACCAGTCAAGTAGAAAAATAGACTGGTCTTCATGGGATGGATGGCTGGGATCGCTGGCTTCACCAACAAATGAGTTAAGGATTGATGGATTGAGGAATGAATAGATAAAGAGGATGTTAATGTGGTCTAATTAGTAAGTATTAGTAAGTAGTTGAGCTTCATCTATTTTATTTGTGTTTTTGGTGGTTATAGCTTCTGGATATGCACGTTCATACTCTTCTAGGGCTCTCCTACAACCTTTTCATGCCTTCGGAATTTTTCCCATAGAGTATTAATCTTATTTCACAACCGATCCAACCATCCAACTTGGGTGTTAGCCACCCAACAGGCAATGGGAGGAGTCCCTCATCCCTTGATGGTGGGTTTATAGTTTTGTGGAGCATTGTTTATCTTTCCTCTTCTTGTGATCATATTCCTGGTCCCTTTTTACAATCATAAACTGAAGAGAGGAAATCCATATCAAAATCTTTCATTTCATTTTCCCTAATAATTTCTGAGCCTGTTTCATCTTCCACACTACTTTTGGTTCTCTATCATCTTCTCCCTTTATCCACCAGCCCCTTTGAGAGGAATTCCATATCAACATCTTTGATTTCATTTTCCCTGATAATTTATGAGCCTGTTTCACCTTCCACACTACTTTTGGTTCTCTGTCATCTTCTCCCTTTATCCACCAGCCCCTTTGAGTTATGATTTTCTCTCCCCTGTTCTCAACATCACTTCTATTCTTTTGTTCCTACTTTTCCCAGTATTTTTTTGATTGGTTTAAATTTCTGCAAGCTCCCAAGATTTTTTTTTCCCTGCAGAATAGTTTTATGATTCATTTGGAATTCCCTTCAGATTCCCATGCTTATATGTCTAGCACCAAAAGGGTATCTGCTAATTATTTATGGTTATATCCACTATCATTTCATTGCTTCAGAATTCCTGTGGAAGTGAGCACAATTGAATCTACACTTCTTCCTGTGTTGTTGGTAACCCTAATTCTCACTCTATTTGCTTTATAGAAGATTGTACCATATAAAACAATATTACTCTCTCTCCATTTTTATTTTGATATGGTTTCCGTTCGACTCCAGCCCATCAATTTGATATTAGTATGTTGAAACTTATTCTTCTGCTACTGAACCATTTCATATAACATTTCATGACAAAATATTATAAAGTGGTTTTGTTTTCACCTTGTTTTCTCATCACTTGTTCATTTATTTCATGATTGTTGGTCAAGGATACATAAATTATACCAAATATTTTTCAATTCAAGCCTTCTTTTTCTCCACATCTCTGTGCTTTTATATGAACATATTTTTCATACCATCTGATATCTCTATATCTACAATTCTAATAACTTGCATTTAATGATAATTATGCATGGTTTTACCACATTAATTTGACAATAATATCGTTGAATAATAATAATAATAATATTGCATATACTATAAAATTATTTATTTTGTTTCTGATTTTCCTGTTCAATATTGAGCATGCACAAACTTCTCAAGAAACACCTTCTCAGAAATTTGGTAGTGGGAAAACAACATCTATGACACGAAGCCAAGGATTTTTGTGCAGTTCTCGTGTTTCAACTATCCCCAATATATTTTTCAAACACTTCATGCCCCTTATAAATCTAGACAATGTGATGTATTGGTTACACGAGAATAGTTGCCAATGCAGATGAGAATGATAGCTCAAGGACATGGGTTTATTAATCAAATATATTAATTGATGGTTGATAATATTTGAAGGGATTGTATCCTGTTATGGCTTGGTAGAATGTTTTTTTTATTCGTTGTTATTTTTCAACAAATGTGTTTGTGTGTAACAGGTGCAAGAACTATGAAAATTTTTGGACATGCTCTCAAGATTGAAACATTAGTTTCTGCAGCTGAAAGACGCGATACTCCAATTGAGGTGTGTCATGTACCCAAACCATTAAGAAGGGTTCACGTTGAAATGACAGATCCTAACCTTGGGTGCTTGCATTCTCCAAATGACAATTCAATAGCTGAAGAAAATAAATTGTGATCATTTAATATGTTTTCATTTTTGGTCTTTTCCTTTGTGAGATTTATGATAATGTAGATGTGATTGGTACTGATAGTGAAATATTGTCTATCCATGTGGAAATGTAGGAACCTACCTCAGATGTTCAGGATAAGATAGCTTTCTTGATCAATAACATTTCAACCTCCAACCTGGAGGCTAAATCCAAAGAGTTTTTAGAGGTTTTGAAAGAGCCACACTATTCATGGTTTGCTCAGTATATGGTGATGAAAAGGTAAATATGATGTTATGTATTTGACTGTTCTTGGTCATATATTTTTAGTTTGAAACTGTGCTTGATAAAAGAGATGAAAGAGCCTTGGCACCTCTTGGCCATTGATATTTCCTTTTGAAACTCTGCTTGAAAAAAGAGATGGAAGAGCCTTAGTGCTTCTTTGTCATTTATGCTTCCCTTTGAAACTATGCTTAATTGCTGGTGTCTTTTCTATTTTACTAATTTATCCACATTTAATCTATAGGGCTAGCATTGAACCCAATTTCCATGATTTGTACCTCAAATTCTTAGAGAAGATTAATTCAAAAGCATTGCACAAGGAAGTCATCAAAGCTACCTATGAGAATTGCAAGGTTGTATTTTTAGCTTGTTTGTGTCATTGACTATTTTGTGTTTTGGAAAATTTGTTTACTTTTCAGACTAATCTATATCGTATTGGCAGGTTCTCTTAAGGTCCGAGCTCATTAAATCTAGTTCAGAAGAACAATATCTACTAAAAAATTAGGGGAGTTGGCTTGGGAAACTTACCTTTGATAGAAATCAAGCATTAAGAGCTCGAGAAATTGATCCAAAATTTTTAATTATTGAGGTTTTTTTGACTTTCTCCTGGTATTTTTTATTCCCTAGAAAGTAGGGTGGTACTTTGAGAGTTCTTATTTCATGACAGTTCTATGGTCTTCCATTCCTCAGTGCTTTAATCTGTTGGGGGTTAATGTTACCAGGTTGGCTTACTAATTCTTTTGAGTTCTCCAATAGATTTGATACAAGGGTTTCCACCTTCATGCACTGTTCCTCATCTTCTTGGATTTCCATAGGAGGGAGCTGGACGAAGCAAATATCTAGACCCTGTGAGGACTTTATGCATTCAGGACCAGATAACATCCATTTGCATGTAATGAATGCAACGGTGAATCCATGGTGTGCTGAGAGGCGTTGGGGGAACTCAGTGAATGGGATAAGATGGCCCATTCCTCCACTGGGAAAAATGGTGACATGAGGCTTTTGGCTTCCCATTCTCACTGCACTTATCTTCACAAGACAAAACTGCTGCAGCTACGCTTCACGATAGTTGCCTACCATTAGCATTTAACATGGATCCATGTTTGAGCTCATATGGAGATAAAATTGCACCCTTATAGAACTCCGATAGGGAGAGTCTGTATGGATACATTTGACAAGTATTTTTCTAATCTTATTTCTATGATTTCTATTGTTAAAATTTCAAAGGATTTAAACTTGTATACTAACTTTTTCTAATCTTATCAATAAACTTGTTTGTCTCAACTTAATTTGTTTCCTCTTTGACTTGCAAAAAAGGAATGTCATGCAATACCTAACTACACCCTACCTCTTCTATAAACAGGTCGATATCCCCTTACTTATAACATCTTGGAATCATTCCACTCAAACGGTCTCTATGAATGACACACAAGAGATATGAATCTGTTTAGGCTATATGGCTTATTTCGGGGTTCTGGCCAATCTAACAAGGTTTTTTTTCATTGTGGAAATGATTTTTGAACTGGAATATGAGAGAAACAAGCATGACCAGGCTCCCTGTAGCAAGTTATTGTTGTAATAAATTTTGCATGCAATAAATTGTGTCTATTATAAACCCTAATTTATAACATCAATCATTAAATTAAAATTATCATGTATTTGGGATGTGATTGAGCATTTCTAGTACTATCTTAGCCCTCTAGTACTTGGGGGCTTTCTTCAATCTACAAACATGGATTTCCTTGTCATGTTCCTCAAAGCCCTGTGGTTGTCATGACTTGGCTGAGATTATTGACCTCCTACATTCCAATCAATTTATCATACATCTCCTTTGACTTCTTCGGCTTGGACACATAGGTGATGAAATGGCCTCTAAGAGAGTCAATGATGAGCTTTTTGGCCTTGATCTCACCTTTCTTGTACTTGTATATGACACTGGCATTGACATTCTCACAAGGTTCAGCTACTTGGCCTTGCACATATTCCATCACATCATTCTCTTCAAGGGCAGGATCCAATCTAGCCATCCATGTTGTGAGGTATCATTCTGTTTCTCTTCAACCTTCAAGTAGTAGGAGGTCATCTTGCCAAGAAATTTGATCACCAATCAGCAAGAAAAATGTCTTAAAGGGGTGTTCTCTGGTCTCCAATAGTTGATCTTCACCTCACTCTGATACCATGATAATTTTACATAGTGTTTTATGCTGATGTAATCACTTAAAACAATTTCATCCAATTTCATTCACCCCAGGAATAATTAAGAAATTATAGATAGAACATTAAACAATAATGCACAATAGAAGATAAGCAAACATGAGACAGAGATTTTGGACAAATACCAGGGCAAAACCCCACAAGGTTGAAATTCTTCTTCTTCTTAGTCAATCAATGTTCAACATGATATACATAGTCCAATAGTACATCCATAAACCAGTCAAAGTCAAAGCTTTGACTTTCCATTTCAACCAAACCAAAACCAATCCAAATAGAGAGAAAAGTCAATTCTTGTCCAAGATAATATTCTGCAACAGAGGGCCAAAATTTAGCCTGTTGCAGCTCGGTCAACCATAGTAAACAACCTGCAATTTTCAGTCAAATTCAACATCCAAACCTTCCCATAAAGCTTTGGTCAACCTAGTAGAATATTTAGCTTCTTTCTTAGTCAAAGATTTGGTCAGCTGATCCAAAAAAAATATGCAATCTTCAGTTAAATGAGAGAGATTTAACTAAAGTCAAAGTCTAGTCGAATAGTGTCGTCAACCTCAGTCAATGGCCCGGGAAAATAGACATAAAGATGTGGTCAACAGAGTCAAAGATTCCGGAATATTCAGCCTCCCAAATCAGTCCAAACATCTTGGTCAAAACAGACTTAAAGTGCCTAGGTCAATGCAAGTCAAAGGGGAGAGAAACTGCTAGTCAATGCAAAACAGAAATGACTAATTGCTCCTTCACACATGTGAACTCCTGCGAATTTCAGATCAGATTATGTGATGTGTGATAATGCCAAATGACCTCCAATGATGGGTCTATTTATATGTGGTTGACGAAGGGTCATTTCCACTGTGGGGCCGACTTGACTTCATTAGGGTCGACTTGGTCAAGGGTCAAAATGTGACTTTTATCCATTATTTTATTGATGAAATTTC